>OZ010786.1:545199013-545799013 GCA_963932465.1 Maratus speciosus | reverse complement strand
TTTTTCGTTGCAAGTAAAGTGTGAAACACTGGCTCATTTTGTGTCAGTTATTGGTTTTTCAAAATGGGGTTATGTCAGTTACTGAAGTTATTCACCATATTTATGAAAAACATTTATTTTTAATAATACAATATATAATTTTTCAAAATTTTGTCAACAGTAATTTTTAAATGTATTTCTACCATCCATTCAAAAAAAAAAGGTAGAATGGATTTAAAATTTTGTAATAGTGATTTGAAGAATAATTTTTAATGTGTCAGTTACTGGGGGTTTCACCCTAAATCAAGTAATAAAGAAATTTAAACAGATTATTAATAGAACATAAATTTGTTTTTAATTCTTTTTTCCATTTTAAAATTTTAAACTATGTATGTATATATAATCAAAAGTTATTTTCTTTGTTGGAAAAGAAACTTGGTATTAGGCTGCCGAATATTCAGTATTCGGTTATTTGGCCACATCACTATTTGTCCCATCCCTAATTACAAGTAATTTTGATTCATTACTGTTTATTGATTATTTTTTTTATAAGGCAGGGGGGAGGGGTGTCGTTGGCACATTACAGTTACATAAAATATATTTTTGGAAGCCTTTGGCATGCGAATGTGAAAAGGTTTGCCATCCCTGAACTTTTATAATTGCATTACATTTAACTATTCACTCTCACAATTTTAAACAATTATTTTTAATATCAACATTTTTATTAGTTTGTGGGCTAAACCTTAAAATTCAGGCACGCTACACCTGCTGAAATCCCAACCCCTAGGCATGTAAAATTGTTTTATGTTTTTAAATTTACGCATCCAAGGACTACATAAAATATTGGCATTAAAATATTATATAAAAATGGAAATGCTTGCAATTTTTTTTTTTTTATACTAACTTCCAATATATTTCAATTTAACCTTAAAAAATATACTGTTTATTCTCCAAACAGAAATTTTTATGAGTTATAAATATATGTTTTCCGAAACTGAGATTATACACTGTGCTGTAAGCGGGTAATGCTGCCCGCCACAAAATTGAATAATTTTAATTTAAATAGTTCTTTCTTTAAGTATCTCCAGGGCTTAATTTGCGCCGGAGCCCACCGGAGCTCATAAATACAGGGCTCCGGAGCCAATGCAATAGTGCTTCCGAAAAAACGTAGCCTAAAGTATCCTTCCCTTTTCCTCCCATCTCCAAGTTTTTACTTTCTTTTCTATCAAAACACTTATATGTGACATAATGTGTCCCACACGTAGGAGATGGAGATGAAACGGGCTCAATTTTTATACCAGTCTTTGGGCTTAGCAGTGGTGTAGTTGTAAAAAACGCTGAAGGTATGTGCTCTAAGCAGAGGGTATATGCTCAAGGCAGAGGGTATACGCTCAAGGCAGAGGGTATATCCTAGAGTGCATATACTGTTGTTTTTTTTGTTTTTTTTGAAAAACCGAGGGTATCCTTAAAAAAAATCCAGAAGGTATACGCCGTGTACCACCGTATACCCTCCACTACATCCCTGGGGCTTAGGCGGGCTGAAGCTGTCTGTCGTACATTCAAAATTTTATTTATTCGTGTATAGAAAGAAAAGAAATTTTCTGCCTAAAAAATTACGTATTCTATTTCAAATTATTTTAATGCTACTTTGATCAAAAAACAGATCAAAACAGAAATTGTGTTTTTCTTTTCTAGTGATATTTGGAGATTTAGGTATGTCATATCATTACCTTATTTAATTGCCGAATGTTGTGATTAATTAACATTAAAATTAGGCAAAGATTTCTATTCGCAAGGAGTAATAAAGTAAAAAGTAAAACAGTTGATAGTTAAGTATATGCATAAAGATGTTTTTTATTTTTTATTTTACTAAAGAAAAAAAAGGGTGCTTTAGATTTTGCAAATAACGTATGAAATATAAATATGTGAATTGGAGTAACGGCGCGGGGGGGGGGGGGGGGGGGCACGCTACGGTTTTAGTACTGCAGAATATTAGGGCTCCGGTACTTTTTTTGTTAGAAATTAAGCCCTGAGTATCTCAATCAAAAAATTTAAACATAATATCACATTAGAATTTATAGTAGATAGATAGACACATTCACACACAGATGGTGTTATATAGTAACAGAATATAAGAAAAGAGATTAGGGATATAAAAAAAAATATTTAAACTGAGTTGTAAATAATAAATAAAATAAAACAAAAGATTTTTTTTTCACTCATCATTACAGTTGAAGTACAAAGGTTTAATAAGAAACAATAACACAAACCAGAACATTTTATTTCAATTTCTAATCGTTGTTTCTAATATTTACTATGTGGAAAAAAAAGTTGCTACTGGCAAAGAAAAAACAAATTCTGTTAACATAATTTGCACCTGGCTAACATAAAAGTACCACATTATTCATTTTTTATGCAAGCTGACAATTGTAAAATCAAATACCCACAGACATATAAATTGAAAATTTATTTAATAACAGCATTTATGGACTGAAAATTTACCTTATTCAAAGTTAAATCCTGTTTGAAAAGAGTTGAGTCCTGCTGAGTCACCTTTTATTCAATCAATAATGATATGTATCCACAAAACAGTTGTTTTTCCAAAGACAAGAAGCTTGTATCTACTGGGTGAAAAAGAAGGGAAAAAAATGAGTGGATCCAGTATAATTTTATTTTAAAGCAATTTTAAAATGCATGAATTTTGCAAATATTGTGATTACTTTAACTCATACACACACACACACATAAAAAAATAACAACATTAGATTAATTTGTTTTCTTCTCTGATCGAGAATCAAGCATAGATCAATTGTCTTGTTCACAAAAGAAATTAGCACCTGATAAATGTGCTTTCCACAACCAATGTTTTATGTGCATTGTACTATAAAAGAACATAGCTACTCAGTAATGTAAAGATAGTGTTGACTCCAGGCCAATTTGGCAGGAGTCGGCAGCCCTTTATGCCCCTAGTGGCTCATTTTAATTATTTTATATCTATTGATTATAAGAAATATTAATTTAATTATTTGGTTTCAGGGAAGTAACGTGAAATATATCAGATGCATGAAAAAAAATCAAGATACTCATCCATCGATTTATCGCATAAAAAAAAAAAAAAAACCTTGAGAGTTTTGCCAGTAAGTCAAAGGGAAAAATTCAGAAATTCACCAACTGTTCATGTAAAAGAAAATCATGAAATTTGTGGATTAGTCGCAAGAAAGATCTGCAAACTTCTGCAAAAATTTAAAAAAAAACCTGCGAATTTTACCAATCGGTCATAAGGAAATAAAAAACCCCACAAAATTTGTCAAATGGTGAAAATTTCATTTACACTTGGTTTGAATGTGAAAAATATCAAAATTACCTTGCACGGTGATATTTTGAAAATAAATATCAATATACAAACTATCAAACATCTTGATATTTTGAAAATAAATGTAAAGAATTTGAAAATATCGAAAATATCAAAAATCTTGATATTTTAAAAAATCGGATATATATCATGATATATATCAACGAACCCTGAATGCTTCATAACATAAAATTACATTATTACACCATTACATTATTCATTATTACAAGAATGAATCACCAATCAACCAGGATTTATCGCGACATTATAAAGCATAATATGACATTAAAATAACATTAAGATGTTTTTAACTATAACATTTTGTGACACATATGGCCCAGTTATAGTCAAATGTGACAGATAATATCAGGGCCGAAACTAGGCTTTTTTTGCCTAGGTTCGCCTAGAGCAAACATGGATTTTAGCGCCCCTCCCTCACCCCTCCTCTTCATGCACAATAAAAATTATCGACCGCAGGTAACCTATGCAAAAAAAAAAAAAAAAAATCATTTAATAATAATTAAAATGCTAGCAAGATGTATCTAAACAATGCTCCCATAGGATTAAGTTTAGCTTGAGCATTTAGAGCCTACACTAGTCACACGTAGAAGTTTGGAATGCTAATGTTAAACCTCTGGGAGCGTTCTTTTTAAAATTTCTCACTTGCATATTAATAGTTTTAAATGATTTTTTGCCTTGCTTAGAATAGCTGAGGATTCAATTCTAACCGGGCTAGTGTTTACTTTTTCAATTTTGGTTGTAGATTTTTTTTATATATATATATAAAGTTACTTTCACAAATTTGAAAACAATGCTTCCATAAGTTTAACATCAGCTTGCAAGTTTCTTTGTATTTCATATATATGTATTTGTATATATATACCATCAAAGCAGAATATGCTTATATTGGGAGTACAAATTAATTCGGTCCGTTTTTTTTTCGTTAAAAAAACTATTTATTATCAAAATGAAAAAACATGTTATTCAAAGTATTGTCCATCGGCAGCCACAACCTTTCTCCACCTTTCTGGCAATTTTCGGATTCCATCTCTGAAAAATGAGTCCTCTCTGGACGCAAACCATGAATCGAGCCATTCTTGAATTTCTTCGGAAGAAGTGAAGCGGTGTCCAGCCAAATCGTGATGCATCCGTCGGAACAACCAATAATCAGAAGGAGCAATGTCTGACGAATACGGCGGGTGGGGTAGGACCTCCCATTTCAACGTTTCCAAGTAATTTTTAACGACAATTGCCACATGGGGCCGAGCATTGCTCGGCTCAAACGCATTAATTGCAGTCGGTAGCGTTGGCCAGTAAGTGTTTCGCCAGGTTTTAGCAGCTCATAGTACACTATCCCAGTCTGATCCCACCAAACGCACAGCATTACCTTCAGACCATGAATATTCGACTTTGGCGTTGATGTTGACGTCGACGGCAATGATTCACCAGGCCGAGCATAGTATTTTCTCTTCTTGGGGTTATCGTAGTGTATTCACTTTTCGTCTCCGGTAACAACTCGATGCA
Source organism: Maratus speciosus (assembly GCA_963932465.1). Classification (NCBI taxonomy): domain Eukaryota; kingdom Metazoa; phylum Arthropoda; class Arachnida; order Araneae; family Salticidae; genus Maratus; species Maratus speciosus. Next base: position 545,794,158 of record OZ010786.1, on the reverse strand, counting down.
AAAAACCTTTCCTTTGTTGTCGTCCGAGCAGCAGTCCACTGATGAAAAATCGCTTTTCAACGTCGCGCGGTTTCAACTCGTATGGGACCCAATTTCCTTGCTTTTGAACCATTCCTATGTTTTTTAAGCGCACGGAAATTGCTTGCTGAGTGACTCCCAACGATCCTGCAAGCTCTTGTTGCATTTGGCACGGATCTTGATCGAGCAATTCCTCCAATTCGGCGCCTTCGAACTTTTTCAGCTGGCCCGGGCGCTCCTTGTCTTCCACACTAAAATCACCATTTTTGAAGCGTCGAAACCACTCTCTACATGATTTATCAGATGACGCAGATTCACCATATACTTCCACAAGCGATCGATGCGCTTCAGCGGCACTTTTCTTCCAATTAAAAAAGAAAATCAAAACTTCCCGCAAATGTTGTTTATTTAGCACAAAACTCGACATATTGAATGCTCAGAAAACCAATTTTGTTGTATAAAACTCGAAGCTTCGTTGACTGAATATGGTTGACAAAGGTCAAACCTTTCTAACAATGCCAAAAACATCTATCATTATTCAGTAAACAAATCAGCCAGAGCCATCTATTGAAAACGGACCGAATTAATTTGTACTCCCAATAAATGTAATGTACATCGCAAAACATTTCAAATCCTCATTTTCAAGAAAATTCACCATTCAGTCTTAGGAAAAATTGTAAAATTTGCACTCAATGGCTGAAAAAAAAAAGAAAAAAAAAATATATCGCCAAATTCTTCATTTAAAAAGATTGTGAAATGACAACTGGTCATATGAAAAACTCGTGCAATTTGTCAGTTTATCATGGAGAACAAATCATGAAATTCTTCAGTCTGTTGTGGGAAAACACAAAATTCAACAAACAGTTGCGGGAAAAAAATCCACGATTTTCGCCAATCAGTTACAGATAAAATCCTGGAAATTTGTCAGTGCACCAAGGAAGAAAACTGCGAAAAAAACCCCCACGATTTTCTCTAATCGATCTCAAGAAAAAGTCTCAAAATTTGCCTATGATACAAGAAAAAAAAATCATGAAATTTGCAAATCTGTCGCGGTTTAAAAAATTGTGAAATTCATCAGTAGATCGTCGGAAGAAACTGTGAAATTCATAGACCAGTAGCGGAAAAAATTCATGATTTTCTCTAAGTGGTCTCAAGAAAAAGCCACAAAAATTTGCCTATTGGTTCAAGAAAAATATTGCAAAATTTAAAAATTGGTCACAGGTATAAAAAAAAATAAATAAATAAAATAAAATAATAAAATCGTCAGCGGATTGTCAGGAAAAATAGGAAATTCATTGATCAGTCGTGCAACCCCCCCACCCCCCTTCGAGATTTGGCCGATGAGTCGCAATAAAGCGACGAAGTTTTCCAATCGACTGAAAGAAAATATTGCGGGATTCACTGATCTGTCGTGGGTAGAATGCAAAATTAGTCAATCAGTTGCACAAAAAAAAAAAAAAAAAAAACGAGATTTTTACCAATCGTTTGCAAGAAAAAGCGGAAAAAATTGCTAATCAGTAGAAAGAAACTATTGTGAAATTCATCAGTGGCTCGTCAGAAAAGCTGCAAAATTCGTTGATCAGTAGCAGAGAAAATGTATGATTTTCTAAAATTGGTTGAAAGAAGCTGCTGCAAAATTTGCTTATCGGTACAAGGAAAATTTTTCAAAATTCCCCAATCTGTCGCGAAAACGGCCTGTGAAAATCATCAAAAACTGTAAATTCATCGACCAGTCATGGAAAAATTCACAATTTTTGCCAATCGGTCGCAAAAAACCCGACAAAGTTTGCTAATAAGTAGAAAGTAAATATCGCAAAAATTGCCCATTGGTCGCAACTAAAAAATTGCAAAATCCTTTAGTTGATCTTTTAAACAAATCGGAAATTCGTTGATTCAATCAGTCGCAAGAAAAAGAGAAAAAAATTGCAAATCGATAAAAAGAAAATATAATGAAATTCGAATGAGTCATGTGTAAAAAAAAAAAAAAATTGTCAGAAAAATCACAAAATTCTTTGATCAGTCATGAAAAAAAACAATGATTGTTTCCAATCTGTAGCAAGAAAAAGTTGAAACATTTGCCAATCAGTTGGTGGTAAAAAACATGAAATTCATGGATCAGTCATGTGAAAAAAAATACGATTTTTACCAAACGGTCAAAGAAAAATATCGCAAAATTCAACCACCAGTTGCAGTTAAAAATCTCAAAATTTGTCAGTGAATTGTAGAAAATATCTCGAAATTCTTCAACCAGTTGTGGGAAAAAAAGTCGCAAAATTTGATGATTGGGTCCGAGAAAAAAACGTCAAATTCGCCAGTTGACAGAGGGAAAATTCTGAAATATTGCGAAAATCAATTGATTGTCGGAAAAAACAGTGAAATTCATCATTTGACCACAGTAAAATCACAAAATTTGCCAATAGTTTTTTTCGGTTGAGTATGTCAGCGTTTTACAAAATGTATTTTGCATTCCTATAAAAGATGCCATTGCACTTCTTCATGTATTAAGAAAAAATCCCTGCGACTTTCTTTTTTTAAATTCCCACAGAACATTTTTGTTCAGACGAAGTTTGCAGCAGAACATTGCAAAGTATTCTGCTTTGGGGATATATACATGATTTATGTATGAAACGACAAACAAAATCTTCATTTGGTGCCCCCCCCCCCCCTTCACCTTTCGTTCTGGCACCCGGAGCACATACCAGGGTTGCCGGCTTTTAGCCAGGCCAAAAAAAAAAGCCGGCCGGCTTTTTTTGGTTTTAGCCACTTAAAAAAAGCCGGCTTTTATTTTTCAAAAAGGTGGTCTATAGATAATTCATATAAAATTTGGATTAATTTATTTTTAATACATTTATAAATATTTTCTACTAAAAAAATATAAATTTCTATTAAATTTTGTCAAATAAATAAGTCCTTATAACTGCTAGAATGCAACTGTGAAGGCACTATGTCAGAAAAAAAAATTATAAATATTCAGAAGAATATATTAAATTAGACTCCAAAGTATTGGTTTGGAATTCTTTATCATAGTTCTACACATACCACACAGTTTACAGATTATATGAAAGAATAAGAAAATATCACACATCAAAATAGAAATATATTCTTACATACTGATATTTACTTTTAAAATTGATTAAAACTAAATAGCACATATGTATTTAATAACTGAAATTATCTTAATACTTGAGAACAAACACTCAGTAATAAGCAATTGATATTCTAACTTATAAAAATGATATAGTAAAAAGTTTTTCTGCTGTTATATAACTTATTCCAGATATGTCCATACGGACAGATTAAAATCGTAGAATGAACAATGTTGAAAGAGAAATTAGGAAGAATGTAACATTTGAGGAAATTTTAGTACATGTAAGTGTGCATAAAATAAAGAGAACAATTAAAAAAATGGAACAGTGTTAAGGTCAGTGTAAACCAGAGAAAACAATTGGTAAGGCATTTTATTCCAATATTAATGTCTTCATTATATTGAAAAATTGGGTTATATTGATTTCTACCTCAATTAAATGCCTTTAAAACTAATTAAAAAACACATAAAAATGTGTCATTTATAATTAAAATGCTTCACTGTATAAAAGCCAATTTTGGCCAAAAAAGCTGGTTAAAACCAATAAAAGCCACCGGCGTGGCTTTTTTTAAATTTTAGCCGCCTTTTTTGCAACCCTGGCACATACCCCCTCTGCTTCTCTGTACTCCCCTAGTTTCAGCCCTATATAATATAAATATGATATAAAATGTATAAATGGCATCCAAGAAGTAAATAATATGCATATAATGATACATATAAGGTACATATATACGAGCATTAGTAGTACTGTTTCTTTTATGACATCATTTAACGGCACAGCACCCTGCTTATTCTAAAATTGGCAAAATGCATCCTGTCTTTTTTAAAAATTGTGAAATGAACCTTCAGTTGTATCTAGAACATACTAGTAAAAATTCCTCATACATTTTTCATGCACACAATAATATAACAATTCATGTTGTTCAGCAAAATAATTCAGACTTTCTTTTAAAATTATTAGTATTAAGTAAATAAGTTCACATTACAATATGATAATGAATGAATAACATTTGAGTAATGATCTTTCATTAGAGCACTAGAAAATTAAAAATATAAAAAGTTTGGTGTCTTAGTAAGAACTCGATATTACATAAATTTAAATCAGTCAAAAAAAGAAGTTGCTATCAAATGGGAAGTTTTTAGAAATTGCGTACTTGCAACACATAATATATTAATTGTCAAAGAATTTTTTTTTTAAAATATGCCCCTAAATCAATGTAAAATTCGTTTCAACCCAAAAAATGTTTTTTTTTTAGTTTTATAAAACTTCATTATGACCGAGAAAAATCATGTAAACAAAGTATTCTTATTTACGTAATCAAACGCTGATCTCTCCAAAAAGTCCAGACTAAAGTCAAAACTATTGATAAATCAAATAAATAACAAAACACAAAATCGTGACAGAAATGTTTCATGTAAAGTATGCACACAAACACAATAAATCTAGAAAACAAAGTCAATTTACTTACCAGCATTCACACTCATTTTCACTATTTCCGCATGGCTTTGATTTCCGCGATGAGATAAACAAATATTCCACACGTTGATTGATTGATGCGGAGCGTAACTACACAAAGTGATATTCTGGTAAAAATAAACAATGCATTAAATTCTTTACTTGTTGAAAGCTGTATAAAAAATTAATAAAACAAACAAAAATAAATAATACAAATTTCGGTCAATGAGGCCTAAGTCTGTATATGCCGCCATTTTAAGATGGCGGTTGATAGGTTAAGTTTTTGTCCAGATTATGTCCGTACATGACGAGGTCAGGTTTTTGTCCCGGAATTAACGAAAATTAGATTAGTACTGTTTTCATCCAGTTTAAGTTATTAAAACAGAAAATTGGACAAACAGGTGAAGGTTTAGTTTGGGAGTTGACGAAAATTGGATTAGTTGCGTTTTCATCCAATTTATGTTCTTAAACTGGTGTCCATATTTTGTAGTTATTTCGTAGTTACGTCTATGTCAAACATTCAACAAATTCTGAACGTATTTTAGCTGGCTGTATACGTCCAAATTACATATATAGACGTATTTCGGAAATAGTAGATGAAAATTGAATATAATCTGGACGTATGTGTTGTGTGGGTAGTTGTTAAGAAAAGTTTAGAATATATACATATTGCAAAATATTCAATTTACACTATTTGAATGTGTAGCTGAATCTGATTGTATCCTTGTAGCAAGATCTATAATTTCTTTCGAGATTTAAAAAAAAAATGTTGTTTTTCTTTTATCATTCTTCTTACATTTTTAAGTGTTTAGTAAAATTTTAAATATCTGTATGGCAGAGGTTTAAACGCATTCATTTGATACAATTATTTTTTCCCACTACGGGATGTACATTTGGTAGTATTACAGGAAATCTAAAATTCATAATGTCATCTCTAAAAATATGCTTAATGTAAGCTGAAAACTCTAGCTCCAAAAACCATTAAATGTTCATTTTCGGGAACACTAAACGATTTTTGCTGGACTAATTTTAATAATGAAACCCTTGACACTCCTAGCATTTTTAAAGACATCAAGTAACTTTCAGTTTTATATAAAGTTTTACGAACGACCGCCGCGGAACTTGGCCTACAGAATTATTCGTAACATGGACAAGTACTTAGCGTATGTATTCTGCTATTAGTATATATTTATTTCAAAACGGGAGAAACATTGCACTGCTTCGTTGTAACTATTAACATTAGGAAGAAATGGTGGAACAATTAAAATAATAAAACTTTGTAAAAAATCACCATAAAATAAAACAATACACAGGACGCGTTTCGAGCTAAAAACATAACAGCTCGTCATCAGCTACAACAAACACGTGTCCGCAAGCGAACTTACAAAGTTTTATTATTTTAATTACTTCAAATCGCCAGTTTTCGGTGCTGTTTCGCTAAATGGTGGAACATTTTCATTAGCACTAGAATATTTCTGTGCAGATAGTATTAAATGCTGATTTTTTTTTTCCCCTGCGATTTCATTAGCAGCGTGTATTTTTTTTTTCAAATTCGCCTCAAAAGGAAAACAATTTCCTAATTTCACCAATATATTGCTTTAATTATAGCCTATGGAGTTTAAATTGTCTTTTTGACATAATACTGTCTAACGACAAAGATTGAATCTGAACATGTATTTTTTCTGATTTATTTATATATCTGTTTATTGTACTGTTTAAACTAATATATCAAGTTTTATTTTATAATAGAATCCTATTCTGTTTTGAAAACATCTTGCTAACATGTCTGATCATCGGACAGTATGGCCAAAATTTTTTGATCGAGCAAAAAAAGTTATATTTTCTTTTCTGCTAATATATCTAAAAATTCGCAAATAACATATAAATCAGTATTTTCATATTGTAATATTTCATAAATTTCTGTATTCAAAACTGGAAAGCACTGGTGTTCTTATTTATTATTTTTTATTTATACATTTGGAGTAATCAACTTACTAAATAATCAGCTAATAAATACTCGTTTTCAGCACGGATACCACAGAATGCAGCAATCACGAAATAAATCAAGATACTACATTACTACAATAAATCAAGATACTACATTAAATCAAGCAGCTTTTGCGGCTTTGATATGTAAAATTTCTCTTCTATAAGTAACAATTCATCTACATCAAACATCGAACTTAAGGTAAGAAATAATTAAAAGTATCTTACATTGTTACTATGAAGCTGTAATTTTAACATTTAAATTAATTGCATGAATCCTGACTGAAGAGTTCGTTCGTTACAAAGACAAACTTCTTTTAATTTAACGGTACAGTAAAACACATAGAAGACATCAAAGCGATATATATTTACCTCAGTATTTCTAATAGCCGAGGAAATTGCTTTTTATCTAAATCTATAACTTAAAAACTTCTAGATATTCTAACATCAGGGCGAAACACTCTTAATTGCATCGAAACAAAAAATATATCTCCATGGTTTCATTCAGGGCCCGAATAAAAAGTTGCTATGCCCAGGGCACTTTCACTTTTTCGTTCCCCCTTTAGATTGATTGATTTAATGATACTACTTTTTTTTTTTTTTTTTTTTTTTTTACGTATTACACACTTATTCGAAAAGAGTCAACTCAAAAATTAAGTTTTACATTGAAAAACGTTTCAAGGAATAAAAATTAAAATAATGTTTTCTATTATTTATTGAAATGTTCTTTCAACAATATATTGAAATATATTTTACTCATTTTATCGTATTAATATCATATTGTTCACAATTATGATTGTTTAATGGAAATGTAGATGAAATTATGAAATATTTTATGACCAGGGTAGGGGCCCCTGTCCCTCGTGCGAAAGTCAGTGCCTGGTTTTATCAAAGGGAAAAGTTTCAGTCACTTTTCGCCCATGCTACTTCAGTTTTTATTTCGACGATCACTGGATCACGGAAACAGGTGGAACGATTATGCAAGCCGCAATCCGTGTTATGACAGTTTACATTACAATTAATTTATTTTTAAGAAAGATTTTGCTGTAAATATTAATATAAGGAATTGAAAATTTTAAATTAGGCAGCGCACATATGCGGCATTTATTAAACTAAGTGTTTGACAACATTATGCATCAAGGGGGTTGGGGGGGAGGGCGGAGGGTTAAGTTTAATTTGGTGAACATAAAGTATATTTAAAAAAAAATAAGACCATACAGGTAATGCTGGTTTATTTAATTATTTTCCACTAGCAGGAATGACCGATCTAAGCTCTGTCAAAATTAGCTTTCTGTTTATCTCGATACATTATTCCCATTGAATCATTCTTGCTCTTTTAGATGCAATTAGCTTGACCCTGAGACATAGTGACACAAAATGACCCACTAATAGAATTTTTTCGAACATGCGACCTAACACAATGCTCTTCTCGAGCCTGAAAACGATGGAATACAAAATTTAGTAAAAATCGTTAGTCGTTTTCTAGATAAAATAAGCTTGACCCACGATGATTCAAAAACCCACTAACCGAAATTTATCGAACATGTGAACTATTTCAATGGTCTTTTTGTACTGTGAAACGGTATAACAAAAAAAAAAATGTCAAAATTGTTTTAACCTTTTTGAGATGCCGCTAGGTTGATCTCGACCCATTATCACGAAAATGACCCACTAATAGAATTTTCTTGAGCATGTGACACAGCCCAATGGTTTTATCTTGTCCAGAAATGGTGTAGTACAAAGTTTTGTCAAAATCGTTTGAGCCGTTTTTTTAGATACAGATACTTGATGATGTTCCATTAGGACCCAAAAATGACCCACTGATTGAATTTTCTTGAACATGCGACGCTGCCCAATGGTCTTATCATGCCCGGAAACGGTATTATAAATTTTTTTGTCAAAATGTTTTGAAGCGCTTTTTAAATACAATTAGCTTGACCCTGACCCATTGTGAGCCAAAATGACCCTTTAATCGAATTTTCTTGAATATGCAACCTAACCCAATGGTCTTCTCGAGCCCGAAAACGATAGAACACAAAATTTAGTTAAAATCGTTTTAGCCTTTTTTTAGATACAATTATCTGGACCCTGACCCATTGTGACCCAAAAAAACCCACTAATCGAATTTTATCGAACATGTGACTTAGCCCAATTCTCTTCTCATGCCCAGAAACGGTATAATATAAAATTTGGTCAAAATGTTTTGAGCATGTTTTTAGATTCAATTAGCTTGACCCTGGCCCATTGTGACCAAAATGACCCACTAATAGAATTTTCTCGAACATGTGATTTAGCCCAATGGTCATCTCATGGCCAGAAACGGCCGTATATTAAAAAAATTGTGAAAATGTCTTGAGCCATTTTTTAGATATAATTAGTTTGACCGTGACCCATAATGACCCATAATGTGCCACTAATCGAATTTTCTCGTGCCCGAAAACGATAGATTATCGAATTTCGTCAAAATCGTAGAGACGTTATCTAGAGAAACTTAGCTGGACCCACGGTGACCTAAAAATGACCCACTAATCGAATTTTCTCGAACACGTTACCTGTTCCAATGGTCTTTTCGTGCCCGAAATTGGTTAGATACAAAATTTACTCAAAATAGATTGAGCCGTTCTCTAGATATAATTAGCATGACCCTGACCCATTATAACCCAAAATGACTCACTAATCGAATTTTCTCGAACACGAGACCCATCTCAATGGTCTTTTCGTGCCCGAAAAAAGTAGGGTGCAAAACTTCGTCAAAAGCGTTAGAGCCGTTATCTAGATAAACTTAGCTTTACCGACGGTGACCCAAAAATTACCCACTAATCGAATTTTCTCTAACATGTGTCTTGGTCCCAATGGTCCAAGGTCATGTGGGGTCAATGGGTCACATGGCCCAATGGTCTTCTCGTAGTCCAAAACTGTAGAATATAGAGTTTAGTGAAAATCGTTAGAGCCGTTTTTTAGATAAAAATAGCTTGACACACAGTGACCCAAAAATGACCAACTATTTTAATTTTCTCGAACACGTGACCAATCCCAATTGTCTTTTCGTGTCCGAAAATGGTTAGATACAAAATTTAGTGAAAATCGATTGAGCCGTTCTCTAGCTATAATTAGCTTGACCCTGACCCATTATGACCCAAAATGACCCACTAATCAAATTTTCTAGAACACGAGACCCATCCCAATGGTCTTTTCGTTTCCGAAAACAGTAGGGTGCAGAATTTCGTCAAAATCGTTTAAGCCGTTATCTAGATAAACTTAGCTTGACCTACGTTGACCCCAAATTGACCCACTAATCGAATTTTCTCAAACATTTGACTTAATCCAATGGTGTTCTCGTAATCCAAAACTGTAGAATATAGAGTTTAGTGAAAATCGTTAGAGCCGTTTTTTTGATAAAAATAGCTTGACCCACAGTGACCCAAAAATGACCCACTAATAGAATTTTCTCGAACACGTGACCGATTTCAATGGTATTTTCGTGCCCGAAAATGGTTAGATACAAAATTTAGTCAAAATCGATTGAGCCGTTCTTTAGATATAATTAGCTTCACCCTGACCCATTATGACCGAAAATGACCCACTATTCGAATTTTCTCGAACATGAGACCCATCCCAATGATCTTTTCGCGCCCAAAAACGGTAGAGTGCAAAATTTAATAAAAATCGTTAGAGCCGTTTTCAAGATAAATTTTACATACACACACACACAATTTTTGCTGGCATTATTGTATAAGATATAATAAAACAATATCTGAACGATATTTTCATATATTTTTATTACAAAACTAGCCGCCCTTTGCGACCAGTTTGGTATCCCTTAAACATATGCTAAGCATTGTATCAAGTTACTTTTATACATAATTTAATTTACTTGCTCAATCCTTCGCAAAATCCAAAGATTTTAGTACAGAAATCATGATATCGGCATTTTTATGTTAGCCGGGCGCAGGTGATACATCGCCAAACATTGTTGCCGTCGTATTTTTTTTTCGTATTTTCGTTTTTATTTAAAATATAGTACTTTCACTCATTTTATTTAAAATGCATAACTTTATTTTAAAACTGGAATATTTAAAATTTATGACTCTCAATTATTGCTTAAAAAAGTAACAAATATACTATAAACCATGACATTTAATTTCAACATCAAAGCATTGTTTTAACGTAAAAAATTCTTTATGACAGTCGCATGAAATGGACTATTATAATACTAATGACATGATATTTACAATATTTGGCGATTTATTACCTGCTCCCGGCTAACATTAAATTACCAAATGAAATTACCAAAAACGTCACTGGATCATCTAAAAAATAAATAAATAAATAAATGCGTTTATTAGGTGAGATGTTTCTCGAGGTAACGTTGTCGAGTTTTTTATTATTATTCCCTCATAGCATGCATGGTCACAGTGACGTCGTTGTGACGTCACTGTGAGTCACTGTGGTCACGTCACATCTGTGACCGAAATGCCACCACTCAGTGATGTCACATTGTGAATGAGATGTCAACTTCTTAGAAAACTTTAAAAAATTACAAAAAATCTTCAAAACATGTTGTTACTGTAAAATTTTATTTTTATGGCAATAAAAAAGAATTGTTATGTCACTGCATGTAACGTAGGTCACGACACGCAAAAAAAAATCCCCCCATAGTGTAAGTCACAGTGTGAGAAAAATACGAACTTCAAAAATCTTTGAAAATGAAGAAAAATGTTTTAAAAAGGCCCGAGTTACAGAGACATAAGGAATGAAAATATATTAGTGGGTAGCAAGTAGTAAATTCAGACACGAAAAGATGGTGGTGGGGGGGGGGGGATATAAAGGAAAATGCACGATACAAGTATCAACAAACTAGATTTTCATGCTATATTTTAACAAATTGATATCTAAGAGTGTGAAAGTATACTTTTTTCCTGATTTCAATTTTATCTAGTATTGCAATTTAATATAATAATCCTTCTCTTATTCTTATTATTATAAAAGTGTTTCTCGGAAAAATGGTACGTGCTGAAGCAATTTGGATAACATATTTAGAATTAGGAATATTACATATATACACTTTACATATTTAGTTTGCAGGAAGGAAAATTTTTAATTTATTTTTACCGACCACTGGTATTCGAAACACTTTTGTGGCTTCAGACTAAAAAATTTATATTATAGTTAAGTCTGCAGCTTTTAACACCTTGGGGACGAGCGGCACGTATGCGTGCCGCATGAAGCGCTCAGAATCCTTGTTTTTCCGCACCAGTAAAATTTTACTGTAAAATTTGCCTTATTTAATCAGCGCCTTTTCTCGATTCAACAAGACACAAATTTCTGTTATTAAAAAACGGTGACAAAAGATTAAAAATTACGTAAAAGGCTCCCGTCCCGAAGTGGTTAATGAGCACGTAGAAAGAGTCTTCAGAGTTTAATCATATATACATTTCTTGCTTTATAATTTGCATTCAAGTCATATTTTTTAATGTTAGTGTACCTATTTTAAGTAACTATTTTTTTTAAAAATTCTACTTCTTTCAGACTTTTAAAATAAAATTAGCATTTTCCGAATAAAAAAAAAATAATACAAAATTTATGCAAAACCCATGATATAATTTATTATTCGTATTTCAAATTTGTGTTTTAGAGATATGACTCTAAAAAAATGTTATTTTACGAATTGTTTTATTCTACAGGAAATTAACATGAAAAGAATGACGATTGACAAAGAATTTTTTTTTTTTTTATCCTCGATATTTATTTATATCTTTTTATTTTTTAGGAAGATATTTTGTATTTATTATGTGTGAAACAATCTTTACTTAGAAAAAGGGAGGGGGGGGGGGTTAAAACTGATAAAAAGAAATGGTAAAATACATTGGAAAATTCTTCAAATACAAAAATTTAAATACAGACAGTCTCATAAAATGATTGCACATATAAGTTCCATATCTGCTTATATAAAAGGAAATAAATTAACACCTGCCCCAAATCGTCTGCCCCGATACCGCAGGGTAAACAGAGAACTTTTTGTTCTAACAGATGCGGTAAGTTACTAGTCTAAAATGTAAGCTTTTGCGTGTGCTTTTTTTAATGGAAGAAAAAGACGTCGCCATTTTCGGATACACAGATATTAATAATTAATTTATGGAGCTCAAAAAGTAAGTCTTATTTAATTTAAATTGTTTATTCCTGTTTTGTATATTTGGTGAGATGAGTTAAATAGTTTTATATTATACCTATAGAAAGAGACTGATCTGGGATTGTTTTTCAGATTAGAAATTAACATTATACTGAATGGGAAACGCCGTTTTACATACTATAGTAGTGAAATTTTTGAAAGATTTTTTTTTTCATTGCTAATAATATTTTAAATTATTATTTAAAATCCTAAATCTTCATATCAATGTTTTCAGATTTAACATTTGCCAAAATTTTAAAATAATTGAATTCCTTGTAACATATGGAGAGATTTTTGAGAAATTGTTAAATCTAACAATACATTTAATTCATCTATTGTACTTTGTTGTTGTTTAATAGTACAATTAAAAAATACTAATTATATAGTGTTTTTCAAATTGGTATATTTATTTTTTTAAATTGTATGTAAGCACGTTTTTGCTGTTCGTGATTTTAATCAAACATTTAATTGTAGACATTCAGAATCAGTTATTAAATTTTCTCCGATTGTAAACTCATTTTCTACGTTTTTGATACACGTTCGATACTTCGCATTAAAAAATAAAATATGACAATTAAGCATTGAAATAAAATGTTTTTCATGCCTGATAACAAGTTTATAAATTAAACTGCTTTACTATACTTTTTAAAATTTGATATTTATAATATTTATAAAAAAATATTTATAATTTATGATATTTATAAAAGTTGATATTGTACTGTTCATTAGCGATAATTGCTGGAAATGCATTTTTAATTATAATATGCGCTTTTATGATTCACTATATTTATGCATAGTATATGGTGTATATAAAAGCTATAATTCATATACAAGGCTACACAAAAGTATACGTAAGAGTTAAGGGGTATGGGCGCAAATTGCTTAAAGGTGTTTTTTAGATGAGTTATGGATTTTTATGTTGAACTGCATTTATTTTACTGAGAAATGTTTGTAGAATATGGATAAAATGATACACAGGGTCACGCAAGGAAATGGATATATGGCCGTCTATAAATTATAAATTCTGGAAATGTGAATTCAGCAGTTTTAAGAGTGTTTTAATTTGAATTAAATTGTAACTAAATAGTGGCGTGTAATAAAGATTCTAGGTAAACTACCGGGTTGTACAAAAGTATTCAAGTATGTTTTCATATATTAGTATAAATTGCTGAATGAGAATTTCAACCTGTTATGCGTTTTCTTGCTAAACTAAATTTTCACATTATATACTAGTATATATCAACCTACAGATTAAATACAGGGCTATTCAAAAGAATTGGAAAACACATTTGGCTATGGACGGTAACTGTTGAAATCAGTTTTTCAAATGTTTTATGCGTTTCTAAAATATTTGCTTGGTTATCTTATTTACGTTATTTCCTTAAATCACGATGTCTAGGTAAAGCATTCAGGAAGCGTTGGAAAGTGCTTTATAATCTATGCTTAACGCATGATTTTTCTTACTTGTTTTTTCTATTTCCCAGATCAGTCATTTCCTATAAATCATACCAAATCTATTTAGCTCATGTTAACAAAATACTATATACACGGGAATAAAAAATTTAAATAAATATGGCTTATCTTATTCTTCTTTAAATAGGAAATGTATTAATATCCGTTAGACTGCATGTTCGTATTTAATAAAATAATAACAAATCACAACACATAAAAACTTACACATTCTTAATATAAAGCTTGAACTCAAGATCAAGCTTAAAACTTAATAAAAAAGGATGCCAGTTGATAAGCATTGTTTTTTTCAGTGTAAAAAATAAAAGTATTTTAGAAGAATAGGACTCCAAAATAGCGATACATTGCTAAAAAGCACGGTAAAAAGATAATATTGTATATTTCAAACAAAACTTTATTTTAAAATTCATCACAGTGTTTATAACAAGAATCATCACAGTATTAATGCTTGGAAATTTTTCCAGAGAGAAACATTCGCCTTCCAAACAATATTTCAAATGGAAATCAAATTTCAAATTGAATGCTTAAAAGGCGCAAAAGCTAACATAGTGAAAAAAATTCCAGAACGGTACTTGAATCCGGGCCATCAGTATAGCGCACTGACATTCTACCGACTAAACCACATGGAACGAGACCCAGACTGGAAAATGTCTTACTATTGCATGTTGGCAAGGCTACAAACACAGCACAAGATGGAATATTTATCATGAGCGACTGACATGGGGCAAACACTAAACTTAATTAAATCCAGCAGCGATTCAAACTATATGAATACTTGGAAATTTTTCCAGAGAAAAACATTCGCCTTGCATACAATATTTCAAATGAAAATCAAATTTCAAATTAAAATTGCATTTTAAGCAATTAATTTGAAATTTGATTTTCATTTGAAATATTGTATGCAAGGCGAATGGTTCTCTATGGAAAAATTTCCAAGTGTTTATATAGTTTGAATCGATGCTGGATTTAATTAAGTTTCGTGTTTACCCGATGTAGGCGGCTCACGATAAATATTCCATCTTGTGCTGCGTTTGTAGCCTTGCCAACATGTACTAGTAAGAAATTTTCCAGCCTTGGTCTCGTTCCATGTGGTTTAGTCGGTAGAATGTCAGTGCGCTACACTGATGTCCCAGATTCGAGTCCAGGCTTGGAATCTTTTTCTCTATGTTGGCCTTTGCCCTTTTAAGCAATTAATTTGAAATTTGATTTTCATTTGAAATCATCACATTGTTTATGACAAGTTCGTCACAAATGACACATATTTCACAAATTAATCACTGTGTGACGTTAAAGCATTGTCGCTGTCGTCACAGGTTCGTCACAAAGTTAATGCCAAAATAGTCACAAATGACACACTTTTCACAAATTTGTCACACCGTGACTTCACAGAGTGGTCACAATGTGACGTCACAAACGACCTCTAAAACGGCCATAACGACCTCGCATTTTAGTCACTATGACGTCACATCGACGGTTACAAAATCACAGTGTGACTTCACAACGACGTTGCCGTGACGTCACCATGCCTTACGGGATATCTATTATTTTACAATAACATAGTTGCCAATTTTTTTAGAGAAAATCTCGTTTCTTACTTTCAAGTGCTACCGAAAATGAAAAAAATCGATACTCTACATCTTTACCTCGAGAAATTTCTCACAATGATGGAAGAGTGCAGCAGCAAAGTATCAATCGGCACCGCTAAATTTTATTATTCCATTCTTCGTCTTATTTCAAGACAGAATTTCTGAATTTTTTTAAGTTGATGAATACTATTAAAATTTAGTGATGACAGTCGCACAACTGCTGCGCCACTGTTCCATCACTGCATCTCACATAATAATCGCATTATTATTTTTTTTTGTTTCAGGTGATCCAGTGATGAGTTATAACGTACACCGCAAAACAACTTTTTTTTCGAGGTGCCTGCTGAGATTTGATGGCAATGGCTTAATTACCATATTCTGCAATAAAAATTTAAGAAAATGTCTTTCTGATGTTGTATTATTATATGGAAATTAATTAAACCTGCGTTACCTGTATCGTCTTAATATTTCTTTTGAAAATGTGCTTTTTTTCGTAGAACTAACCTTACCAACCCTTCCCGGCCCCTGAAATGAGGACGATTGGTCATTTTTTGCAATTTGACATTTTTTAGAGTTATTTTGTAATAAGTGGTTTTGTATTAATTTAGCTGAAAACCTTCCTTAAAAAATATCCTCATTTTTTTATGACTTCAAAAATACATGTTTGTTTACTCTAAAATCAGATAAAATAATAAAATGATTAACTCTTCTGTTAAGATTTTATCACATTGTGAAAATTTTGTTTAAATTTTAATCTCCATAATAAAAGTAATATCTACGTTTATTCGGGGTTTTGTAGTATTTTTATCGATGGGTTTAACGCTTCACAAAATAATAGCTATCCAACATATGAAATTGTTGATCGTTATTTCCATAACGTATATCATCTTTTATATAATGCAATAGTAAAAAACAATATAAAACTCGAAATGTTATTACATCAGCCTTTTAATTCGACAACTAGATGACGGAAAAGACTGCCGCTTACACTTATATGGTTAAAAAACATTGCATCGAATTTACTTCTTTTCTCACAGACATTTTGTAATATTTTTTAACAGTCATAGTACTTAAGTTCAAAGAATAAATGAGCGTAAAAAGGTTTAACGATATGAAATTTTAATCCAAATTTACAGATAATATACATACAAAGAAAATTTAGCAAAAAGAAAATGCATTTTAAAACTCTTATCTGCACATAAAAAATCTACAATAAGTATTAAAGTTATGCATCTCCGTGTATGTAAAAATCACACAAGATTACACAAAATGTAAAATTACACAAAAATCAGTGGATATTTTTTTCTTCTGAAATAGGTAAATGTTGTATTGAATAACAAAATATTTTCTGAACGACAGGAACTGTAAATATAAATTTCATTATTTCCTGATAGTTTTCATTTAACCATGAAATAATTGTTGATGTAAATAGACATTAAATACAAAAAAAGAAAAAAAAACTACTAAACAAATTACTGTACTTCCTACTGATTATTTACTGTCATTAATCGAGTTCCCACTTGAATGGCAGATTACCTAAATACATTACGCATATTTACATTCCCTAGAGTTGCTAAATTCATTTTGCTCACGCTTGCTGCTAATGCGTATACAGAAATGTGAAACAAGGAAAGCGATAAACCCAATAATTATTGAATTATATGTATTATATGTATTATTTATATTCTTTCCAGGTAAACGTAATATTAAAATATGTAACTGGAAACGCAATTAACCCTTAAATGACGGGTGTTGCTTTTCGGCAACATACCCAATTTAGGCTTCTAATATACTATTAGAATAATATTGAAGCTATAATGCCTAATGTTGCCATTAAAATACATTCTGAAAATATTATTAAATCAATTTTAACACGTAGATGGCAACACTTGCGCTGTTTAAGAATAAAGATAGATTTATTTTTTCAGTTGTTGCTACTTGTTCTTTTTGTTTTGTTTGGAAGCTTGCGAAATACCCTATTTTGTTTTAAAGTGATCAAGTAAAATTTATTTCTTATTATAGTTCCTAAAATTCTTGTGTGTATAATATTATAGAATTTTATCAAGGAAAATTATTTTTTCCATTAAAGACCAGTATTGCCGATTAGTAACAAACTGTTTTTTAGCCGTAAACCATACTTAAAACAAAATAGGATTTTTAAAAGTAATTTCCTCATGATTTATTTTTAAAATGCAATGCCGAAAAACATTATTACAGTGATTTTTGCAAAATCAGGCATTTAAGGGTTAAAAAACAACCTTACTTTCAATATATATCAGTTAATGATCAATTAATGAATTATTAATATTTTTTTATTACTATATTTATAAACTTATTTATAAATAAAAATATTTAGCTGTTATATAAACTAAATTGGCTTAATTTAACGAAATAATTCATATAAACTTTTTATCTAA
This sequence comes from Maratus speciosus, assembly GCA_963932465.1. Taxonomy (NCBI): domain Eukaryota; kingdom Metazoa; phylum Arthropoda; class Arachnida; order Araneae; family Salticidae; genus Maratus; species Maratus speciosus. Next base: position 545,775,971 of record OZ010786.1, on the reverse strand, counting down.
CATTAGTGCTTATTGTGTTAGAATTAAATGAAGTGCAAAATATGAAATTCTACACTCATATATTTAAAGGGTGTACATGAAAAAGTTATTTGTCACTATATGACTTCACAATTTCTGGGTTTGAAGTTCAAAAAATCGATAGAATGGGATGTATGGAATATTTAAATATGTGGGCTCAAAAAATGTGTAAAAGAACTATCACCCAGCTCATACATTTTTACAATCTTTCAGGGTAAAATAGACAGTATAATATAGGTTTGTTGAAAAAAATAATAATTCAACGTATAACTCAAAATTAGTTCTTGTAATTATTTCTTCTAATAAACAATACTTAATAAACAGAAATTACTGAAGTTCTTTTTTGTGATACTTAATAAAGAACTAAATACTGAATCATATATGATAAAACATAACCAAAATAATGTAAAGAAATTTAATTGGTTCATGTAACGGAATTAAATAAATAAAATTGTAATAATTTAATAGATTATAATACAGTTAAATCTCATTTTCATCAAGTGCTGTCGAAAGCTGGTATTCTTTGTGAATTAAACCGTGCGCATTTATGACATCACTTCCACAGCAAAAAATCATAACATTTTTAGTAAACGTAATATCTGTAGAATTCAGACACCCCATATAATATAGCAAATTTTTTTCTCATCTGGAAAACGTCTGACACAAATAATAACGTACTTCGAGCAATTACCAACAACTGACGGTATTTTTTCCGCAGCCCTCTAAATAATTGTATAAATATTCTTCAAGCATATGTTAGTATGCAAAAATGTATCACAACTCAAACATGTATATTAAACCGAAAACATATTTTAAACTATTTCAGCAGACATACGTTAATTTGTCTAAATTTTTACAGATATGTATGTGAACTATAAAATATATATACAGTGCGTAATTCAGTATAAGTTAGTTTAGCCACTATCCCCAACATACTAGATGCATCTCGTATTCACTGTTTTTCCATATTAAAACTGAAAGTCAGTTTAGCTCTAGAGATCCTAAATTAGAGCGATATTGGACATAGCGGCAACGGTAGGTTTGACAAATCCGCCATTTAACACGTTCACGCCTGCGCGGTGGGTCACACTCGACTGTCTCAGACTTGTCAAGTCTCCGCATTTTTACACACCACTTTTATTTTAGTGAAAATGTTGTTCCTTTAAGTCGCCCAATTGTTCTAATTAAATAAAACAACATTTTCTATATTAAAATACTGGTAACCACGAAGCCGGAGACTTGGCAGCTCTGAGACAGTCCAGTGTGACCCACCGCACGGCGTGAACGTGTTAAGATACGACTTCCGTATGCGTCGTTATTACATTCTGAAGAAAATTTGGATTTTGAAAGATACAGCATTTTAAATATTGCATCAAGACTTGCTAAAGGGTTTATGTCTAAGTTGTTTTTATTTTTAGAGTTACTTTTTAATATTTTGGAATGTTTATTTACTTTGAAACATATTTTAAATTGCCTGAGGCCAATTGCTGTGTATGCGGTCAATTTTAAACAATTTTATTATACTAACAATGGTGGAAACAAGTAACATAAAAAGGCAATTTCATTTTTGTGCTGTTTTTTTTTCTTAACATTTAAAAACTGATTTTTATTTAAATCTTATCGTAGTAAATAAGCAAAACGTGTAAATAATTTCGACTTTTGAAGTTTGACAGTTGGCAGTAATTGGTATGCGTAGGTGCCGATGTCTTGTGTTTACATTTTGAAATATTCATTTAAAGAACGTAATTTATAATAAATTTGTATACTGTGCATTCTATTTAAAATACGAAAATTGTTATAAAGTATAAATACTTAAACTATTCATTTTTAATATTATTTTCTTTTTTTAATTGTCTGCTGAATTTAAGGGCACAGAAGACATAAGCATTTCGAAGTTTAAATTTTCCACATAAAAAACAGCGCAGTCGCTGACAATTTCAACAATATATAAATTCACAATATGTAATCTCTAAAGCAGAGAGACTTTAACATTATAAATAAACAAGTATATGTGTGCAAATCTTTTTTTTTTCAGTTTCTCCCTTACTTACATTTTTGAGTCAAATGCGAGAGGCATCTAGAATGTAGGAAGTAGTTGTTTAGCTTAAAAGTGGGGGTCACACCTTCAAACGCTCTCCCTGCAAATGAATCTCATTATATTTGAAGTATTGAAATAGAAATACTGTACATAAAATTCACTACAATTTATACTTTTCCATAAAGTATAACGTGAAAAAATAAAGAAAGAAATAAATAAAAATATTTTTTAAAAACTCCAAATTCTATGAAAAACATGTTGTAGCATTGACACCTGGTGCATTTTAAAGCCCTATATTATGAAGTTTGAGAATCGATAAAATTTTTCTGTTAAAATATTATTTCTTGATTTTACAGTAGCATAACTTTCGGAAAATGCAATTTTCGAGACCACTTATCGGACGATTAACATTGAATTTTTTTAAAGTAAAGCATTTAAAAATAAAAATTAGTTAATAATAAGTATAAAATATTTAAAAAAGTTCGAAAATTCCTTCAAAAACTCACGAATTTGATTTTGAAAATTGCAACATTTTATTCATATTTTTGGCGGGGAAACAGTTAGCGTTTATTTTCAAAAGTAGAGCTTACGGCAACCCTAGCCAAATGTCATAGCTGAATTTGTAATGGCTAGAAATTGAAATGTCCGTTATATTTAACAACAGTAATTTTTCTAAATTGTGTACAAACATTAATTTACTTTATGATTACTTTTACCAAAGGACCCTTTAATACAGCAACATTTCATTTTAAACATTCGAAACTTTATTCCATTCGATTTCAAAAGAAAATTGTTTGCTTATTTTTTATTTCACTAAAAAATAGTTTTCAATGATCTTCGAAGCTTTTATAGAATTTATTACTTATATATTTATCGTCTGCATAGAAAAAGAAATAAAAACCTAATATTTTTTTCTTATGCTATCAATTATTTAAAAAAAAAATTGCAATCTGTATACTAGTAATATGTACTGTATATTTACTCTTTGGATAAAGCTGTCGGAAAAATTGTAGCGCCATATTTGGCAACTTAACTCACTTTTGGCGTGAAATAAACAAATAAAAATGTAATAATAAAAATTTAAAAGTATAAAAAAGTATATAAAATATGATTTTAACAGAAAAATTTTATCGGTTCTCTAACTTTTATGTATAGGGCTACAAAACGCACCAGGTCTCGATGCCAGATGCGAGCAACACCAAAAGTGGTTCCCTTGTTAGTTTAAATAGCAAACATTTTATTGTAAACCTCAATAACATAAATCCTTTACAGGACAATTCAGACACTTAAGTGTCTGAAATGGAGTGTTCAATTTTCAGACATTTTAAAATGTCTGAATTTTTTCAGACACTTTTTGCGTCTGAATTTCAGACACTTCAAACGTCTGAATCGCATCCATTTTTTTGTAAGCATCCTACGTAGCCATGTTTGACCACGTTGAATCCTGGAAAAATATTTGGCTGTGGTCCTGCCCCCCCCCCCCCCAATACAGCCTGATTTTTTTGGTGCTCTCAGTTTTGGTATACAATTTTCGTTACGCTGATAATTTAAATCTTTTACGACATTGTACTGATTATATTCAATATCTTGAACTTCAGGAGTAGAACAAGATTAAAAAACAAAAAATATTTATCTAAATATTAGATTTTTTTAATTTATTTTTTTTTAACCTTATTTCACTTTAAAAGTTCAAAATATTGATTATAATCAGTACAATTTCGAAACAGATTTAAAATATAAGCTTTACAAATACTGCACATCAAATTTGGGGGCACTATAGTCGTAGGGGGACGGGGCACTTCCCAGTTTGCCCATCCTTTAATCAAAAAGTACTTTTGCAAAAAACGCAACCCTGCATTATAGTTGTCTAAATTGAGATGTCCGGTATTCGGGAGTATCCGTTGTGGAGGTTAATGGATATTCTCGAATAGCGAACACCTCTATTTAACGAATACTTTTTTAAGCAGCAGACATACATATTTGTATATTTTTACCTCATAAAAGTAGACATCTTTAATTATCGGACAAATTCCGCGGTCCCGAAGTGTTCGCTATTAAGGGCTTTTAAGGTACATACATAAATATATATATATATTTTATAATCTTGTCCTACTCTAAAAGTTCAAAATATTTATTATACTCGGTTGAATGTGGAAAAAGATTTAAAATATCAGATGTACGAAAATTGGAAAAATCCCCCCCCCCCCCAAAAAAAAAAAAAAAATGATAACTCAATTTAAAAATTTGATTTTTTAAAAAATATATTGCCACATAGGCAATTTTACATATACATCACTTGATAATCACAACAGCCATTTAACTATGAATAATGAAAATAAATAAATAAATATTCTACTTTAATAACATTGGGGAAAAATGACTTTGGTATTTTGTTAAATATATTTGTGTTTTTAAACTTGTCCTACTCTAAAAGTTCAAAACTTTCATTATAATCAGTGCAAGATTTAAGATATCAGCTTTACGAAAATTTCATGCAAAATCCCCCCCTCCCCCCCCAAAAATGAAAATAATTATTTAAAAATTATGTTTAAAAAAAAATTATATTTCCACATGGGCAAGTTTTTATTTAGATCAGGGGGTAATCACAAAAGCTATTCAACTATCAATAAAAACAAATAAGTACATATTCTATATTAAAAACATGAGGAAAAAATAACCTATGGTTTCCAAACTTCTTTCGTCTTAAATATATACAGTAACATCTGTCATTTTTGTATTTTTCGTATAAGTTCATATAAATAAAGTTACCACAATTTTAAATACGAAATCTAGTTATAGGTTTTTACTTTTTCCCATTATAAATTTCAAATTACTTTTTTATTAAAAATAATAAAAAAATCAGTATTAGAGTTGATTGCAAATCAAATACATATGTATATTTTTACAGGCAGCTTCATATAATAGACGAGTCTCATTTACTTTATTTATCTTTTTTTAATCTGCGGTTTTATGCCATGAAGTAAGAAAGCATTAGGTCATCTTTCAAAGTTTTTTTTTCTTTATTTCCTTGTGGCCGTCGTTTACGGTGAGATAAGAATTATCCATCGAAACTAAGAACTGACATTGAATATATAATTCGTAATAAAAAACAACGTCATAAGTTTAAAAATATATACTTCTAGAATTAGTGGGGTTTTTTGCGAACAGATTCAAAACTAATTAAATTTCATGCAGTATTTTGTTTAGTACAATAAAGAAAATTATAAAATACACTAATTTTAGTACTATAAAGAAACTTACTTCAGTTGCTGCTAGAGATAAGAAAAATTCCTCGATTTGAAATTTCAGAAACTACCCCAGTGAAGGAGAAGGGCTTGCATCATTTTAGTACGAAATTCCATAATATATCCGACAAGCCATATTTAAAGAATGAAATGTTTCATCCTCAAAATAGGACCCGCCAGACAAAAGTTTCTTTTTTTTTTTTTTGCTAGCTTCGACAGGACGAAGATGAATAACGCAATATTATTGATATAAATTAATACGAATTAACACTAAGTCCATTGCACACGCTTTGTAGAATTTCCGGGTGTAATCTTCAAGCGTCGTCTACTTCTCTTCTGTGTCTATCCCGCCCTTATATGGACGACAGCTTCTAAGAGACATTTGATGTCAAGCACACACGTCAGATGTATGTATTCAATAAATAAATAATCCAAGTGAATACGAATTTAAATCACACAACTTCACATTCCGCGAAAAACGAATTAAAATACACGCGTACATAAAAACAAACTTCGTTTGAATTACAACGTATACTAACTTTGAACGAAGACATCTAAAACGCATGCGCGACTGGCAGTGCCCCAGTGCCCCCTGGTGGTTATTGCGTCGGAAGAATCAAAACGTCTTAAATTAAGACACGTTTAAAGCAATGAAGTGTCTTAAAATAAGACGTTTGCGGATATTTTAGGCATTATTCTCAGTTCGTTTACACCATGGTCATAGTAAGACGCTTATGTATCTTAAATTAAGACATCTATAGTGTCTTAATTTTCAGATTAAGACATTTAAGTGTCTAAAATTATTTTTCAGTCACATATGTGTCTAAATTTAAGACGCTTCTATTTGCAGTGTATAATGTGTTCTTAAATGTTGTTAAATAATGGTTCTAAGTTTCACTTGCACTGTAAATAAATATTATACAAGGTGTCCATAAAAAATCCCCAAATATAAATTTTAATAGCATCAACTGTAAACGTTCTAGAATGTTGGTTCAAGGTCACAAATAAAGAGTAACTCAATCAGGTTTAGATAAGCGCATGCGCGAGTACTGCTTTGTTATTGACTAGCAGTGCCGCATGCGCAAAATGGCGACTCCTGATCGTAAAACGTTATTGCTGGGCTGGAGATTTAAAAGCTGTTAAAACCATGCAATTTCCCCTTGGGTCTGTATAAAAGATCCTGTCTACGTTCTGCCGCTACCTAAAGATTTGCCAGAGTTGAGACACAGTATTTAAGAGGCTAATTGATTCCAATACTCCGGACTTCTTAACCGAAATTTGGGAAATCGACTTGAGGTTGGATGGGTACCGTATAACTAAAGGTGCACATATTGAAGATTTGTAGGAAAAACTAGGTAGTTTATCTTGAATTTGATATATGATTTTTTGTAAATAGTCTAAATTTAACTAATATATCATTGAAACTGGGACATGCATTTACGGACAACCTGTATTACAATCGATGACATATATTGTTAAGTTTTCCCGACTTCGGATTGCAAGTTTTCTTATTAATGGTGTACGACAAGGACTATGAAAATATCGCATGCGTGTCCAATGTCACACGCGCAATAATTTATCTTTTATCCGTAGAAAATAAAATTGCTTAAAGTAAAGAATTTTTTTTTTTTTTTTTTTTTTTTTTTTTTTTTTTTTTTTTTTTTTTTTTAACCATTTGGAAAAATGGTCATTGTCCTCTGTCAGGGTAGGAAATCAAAAAAAATATCTGAAGAGTTTTATTGGTTGAATTCGCGCTTTATTCGTTTTCTGATTGGTCTATAAAGTTATCTGTATTTTCACTTTTAGTCCAGGCTATAGGGGATTTTACCTGGCAAAATTAATGGTAGTTCTGGAAATCGGGTTATTTTATGTTTTTTGGGGTCGCTGAATCCGAATTTGTAACTTCCCACCAAAATTTCCCCCGGCAACCCATCCCCCTCCCAATTTTGGTAAAATGCATCCAAAACAGGTTTTTATTAAAAACATCAAATTTGTTTTTGTTTTAGGGTAAAAGTATCTAGAAATTCAGAAAGTAGACACAATTTGCAACAAATATGATATATGGCATTATGACGTAGGATGAATGGGGTTGAGGGGATCTGCCTCGGAACATGCGCCGCGGGGCTGCGTGGACTAAATCGGGCAATTTCACTTACCACTCACATCGTTTGCCTCACATAGTCCTCCGGTCTCCCCTCCGAACTTTCCCTATAATGTTTACTTTAAGTTTTTTGGGTCACTGAATCCGAATTTTATGTTATTTCATTTCATTTATTTAGAAAATTGCAAGATGCAGAATTAGCATTTACAGGAGACTCCAAACTGTCAGATTTTTTTAATACAAAGTTGTATTTAGCTAATGAAAAAATCAGGAAATTTCGACAGTATAAACACTAAAATTTTTTTTTTTTTTTGAACAATAAAAAGGAAATTTTATTTTCTGTTTATACAGACAAACATGAAACAAATGTTTTGAAAATTTCAAGAAAAAGTATTCAGAAGTTTTTGAGATATCGTGCGCGTTATGCCCAAAAACGTCATTTGAAGAAAATGACTTCAAAGATTCAGAAACGCGGTTTCAGCTATTAAGCGGGTTAATTCTAAATATCATAAATTCTGCTCTAAAAGTATTTTCAAGCAAACAATTACATCAAAATGTTCAGAAAAGATAAGAATTTAACATCTAAAAAAATTAAAATCTCGAAAATTTTTAAGCTTTAAGAGTTCTGAGATCCCTCAAGACATACACATTATCGAGAATATTTCAATTATATATTCTATAAAACACTAGATTTTTCCAGTGAAACCACTCATGTAGAATGAAAGTTTTGGAATGTGTGAATAATATATCTAAATAATAGTGCTACCCCCAACCAAATTCGTTCAGTGGAACTTTCGAAAAAGTTAACCTTTCATCATCGGGTAGACTTGACTACAAAATTAACCCCCATAATTTTATATCTAAATTCCGTAGACTGATATGTAATATACTAAAATATAAAATAAATAACTAAAACTGCAAGTTTTATCGAAATCCATTCAGCAGAATCTTTTTAAAACCTTAATATTTCATAATCGGATTCATATGTTTGTAAACGTTTCCTTTATAATTCTATAACTAATAAACATACAATGATATGTTATATACTATAATATTTCCCCCAATATTATCTAACCAATAGTGCCGGTTCCATCGAAATTCATTCAGCAATTCTCGAATTATAAGCTGCCAGAACGAAATTTCATTTGCATTTTACATCTACAGTAGATACATAAAATATATTAGACAAGATCCTTTTCTTATGGTAAATATGCATAATTTTCGACGTATAACTATTTTACATTTCACGACGTGAATTTCAAAAATCTCCTTATCCAGGAAATGGAATTATATTAGACTAAGTTTTGTTCTCATATTCTAATTATATACGGCGAATTTCGAAATTAAACAATTGTCTGTGCCATAAATACTCTATAAAACTAGATTTGTTGCACATTATAGTGTTTGTTTGGTGAAGTTTTCCAACAGAATTATAGAATATAGAGAACACGGTTTTTTATAAGACTAGTTTTAAAAATCAAGTCATTCCTATATGAACATTAAGTGCATTATTTCCTTAAATAAATTTTTATAAGATAATAGCAAAACTGAACTGAAAAACAGATTTTTTTCTTGGAATTATATTAGACTAAGTTTTGTTCTCATATTCCAAATATATAAGGCGAATTTTGAAAGTAAATGATTGTCGATGCCATAAATACTCTATAAAACTAGATTTGTTGCACATTATAGTGTTTTTTTTTTGTGAAGTTTTCCAACAGAAATATGGAATATAGGAAACACGGTTTTTTATAAGGCTAGTTTTAAAAATCAAGTCATTCCTATATGAACATTAAGAGCAATATTTCCTTAAATAAATTTTTATAAGATAATAGCTAAAATGAACAAACAAACAGATTTTTTTCTTGGAATTATATTAGACTAAGTTTTGTTCTCATATTTCAATTATATACGACAAATTTTGAAAGTAAATGATTGCCAATGCCATAAATACTCTATAAAGCTAGATTTGTTGTACATTATAGTGTTATTTTGATGAAGTTTTCCAACTGAATTATGGAATATAGAGAACACGGTTTTTTATAAGGTTAGTTTTAAAAATCAAGTCATCATTCCTATATGAACATTAAGTGCATTATTTCCTTAAATAAATTTTCATAAGATAATAGCTAAAATGAACTAAAAAACAATTTTTTCTATATAAATTACTGAAAATAACTAATGTTTAATTCCTTCAGAGGCGGTGGGGTATATTTTATCCCATCTCATTTTAATCAAGATTTACACTAGAAAATTTTAACTAAATTTTAATAATGTTAGTATACGTAAGATTAATAAGTCTTAGTTACGTCCATTAATAACCATATCACAATATACACTGCAAATAGAGGCGTCTTAAATTCAGACACATATGTGACTGAAAAATTATTTCAGACACTTAAGTCTCTGAATATGAAATTTCAGACATCATAGATGTCTAAATTTAAGACACGTAAGTGTCATACTGTGATCATGGTATGGATGAACTAAATAAAGTGTCTTAAAAATGATAATACGTCTGAAATTAAGACATTTAGAAATCAGACGCTTAAGTGTCTGAATGTAATACAATTGTATCATATGTATGATGACTGTATATACAATTGCAATATAAATGTAAGCAGAATTAGAAAACGCTTTCGAATGATTGAAAGACGTTTAAAATTCCATGCATTAAATTTGGTATTACTTTATAAAACAAGCAACGTGATTAGACCATGGGGCGTTTGTCAAAATTGCAATACTAGTTCGTTTACTAAGTTTTGGAACTAAGTTATTTTTAGTGCAATAAAGTAATTAACGAATTGCCTTTCACAAAATATAAAGTTCTCCAAATAATTGTATTAAAATAACGTACCAGCTAGGCACCACCCCCTCCTCCTGACACACATGCTCACCTAATGGCTTAGCGTAGGTTTTTGTGCACCAGAAGCAATTTAAAATACTGCGACCCTACCTTAGTGGCTATTATAGTTTCATGCTATAATTTTTATGCAACAGTTGCTGCCCGCCTTAACTAGTTTCTATCGGGGTAATTCTCCTCTGCTTCCCATATGCTAAGTCAATGTCCCTTAATAAAAATCTTCTGCCATATTTACACATTACTGTTTTATAATTGGATAATAAAAAGTATGGTATAAAGAGTCGCTATATTAAAATAATCCCTGGATTTACTAAGTTTAATTTGAAATGTAGCAATTTATTACTAATTTTTTAAAATTTGATAAGTTATTTGAAAGTTTGACGACAAAATATTTATTTTATGCCTTTGTCTAAAAGCGTCCTAACTGTAATAATTATATCTTATAATAGATAATTGTAACGCATTAAAAATATACTAATGAAGAAAAAAAAATGTATTCGTTATTCCTACATTATTTCATTTCCCGATGATAAAAATCAACTGAAATTCATTCTGCAAATCAGGACCGAGTTTGAGCTGCCAGTCTCTCAGCCAATGATTGCGTCATTAACGGAAATAATGGGCGCGGAAAAATATGCTGACAGGGTATTTCTATTGTGAAGATGTGTCTAATGTAAGATTGTTGGCCGATTAATATTTCAAGTGACGGTGATTTTAAACGACCATTAGCTTTGTGATAAGTTCCTGATTTCTTTAGTTAAATGCAGTTTTCTTTAGTTGTGCAGTGCTTGACAGAAATATTATTACAATATTGAAACACCATGTATTTTTAATATTTCAAGTGACGGTGATTTTAAACGACCATTAGCTTTGTGATAAGCTCCTGATTTCTTTAGTTAAATGCAGTTTTCTTTAGTTGTGCAGTGCTTGACAGAAATATTATTACAATATTGAAACACCATGTATTTTTAATATTTCAATTGACGGTGATTTTAAACGACCATTAGCTTTGTGATAAGCTCCTGATTTCTTTAGTTAAATGCAGTTTTCTTTAGTTGTGCAGTGCTTGACAGAAATATTATTACAATATTGAAACACCATGTTTTTTTAATATTTCAAGTGACGGTGATTTTAAACGACCATTAGCTTTGTGATAAGCTCCTGATTTCTTTAGTTAAATGCAGTTTTCTTTAGTTGTGCAGTGCTTGACAGAAATATTATTACAATATTGAAACACCATGTATTTTTAATATTTCAAGTGACGGTGATTTTAAACGACCATTAGCTTTGTGATAAGCTCCTGATTTCTTTAGTTAAATGCAGTTTTCTTTAGTTGTGCAGTGCTTGACAGAAATATTATTACAATATTGAAACACCATGTATTTGGATGTACACTACGTATTACGTTCTTCTTAAAGAAAGAAATGTCTAGTTATTTTTGACTGTGTGTTCAGAAATGCATGCGGATTTTTAAATCTCGCATTCGTAATGACTTTTATTATGTAGCGCATTAAAAAAATATGTTGTATCACGATAGAAGTATGCAGTATCAAGAATATATTTAAAGTGCATATAACTTTTTTAAAAATAGTGTTTTATCGCTACTTCGTGAAATACTTTATTTCATGTTTGTAAAAATGGATTACACTGGTAAAAGGTAAGAAATAACCCTTTTGTACGATTATGTGAACTCTATTTCAAGCTGAAATTTTATAGGAAAATAGTGACTTTTATTAGATAATTAAACATATAATGCTATTTAAAATCTAAATTATTTTTATTTTAATAATTTGCATATTTAGTTCTTTTTTACATCCAATAAAATTAGTTTTGTTTTAAAAGGCTTGTGTGTTCATTTGTGTGTTTTCAATAAATGCATATTATTTTCAAAATAATGAATTTGGTTAATATTTCTTTAGACCTCTATTTTATAAATAAATATTTTGTAGTCCAGAAGTAATTTTCCCTGCTTGTTATTAAAAAAACAATGCATATATTTAGATATTAATGCTTGCTAAATAGCTTGATCAAATTGCAATTATCATTTAATCTATATAAACAAATGCCCATACATAAATAAAAAGAATCTAATTTCAAATGATATTTCATTATTAAGTTCTTTTTTTTCAACTTTCAATACTTTATATTATACTTAATTTTACATATTAATTTTCATTTTTTGCAACATTGACAAGAGTATCATTTCATTTCATTCTCTTACAGAGTATATTTTCGAAGTAAATGTTTCAATATTATCAAATTTAACCTTATATATGATTTATTCCAAGCTGTGCTAAAAAATTATTTTAAAAAATAAAGTTGAATAAAATCCTATTGAAAAATGTGCTGATATTTAATATTTTGGGAAGGTAATGAGGTTTGAAAATATAAATATTCTTATAATTATGTTTGATCTGCACACATATTTTTATATAATCATCATTTTTTTTTCCTTTCAATTTTCAGTACATTTTGTATTTATGATATAATTTTACATATTACTTTTCATTTTTTGCAACAATGACAAGAGTATCATTTAATTTAATTTTCTTACAGAGTATATTTTCGAAGTAAATGTTTCAATATTATCAAATTTAAACTTATATATGATAAATGTTGTGATTGCTTTATATGATGGATGTAGAACATGAAAGGAAATCGTGAAAGCACCAGAGTGAAGTTATTTGGAATATCTGAATATTTTATAAATATTTTTTAGTTTTTCCAACGGAAAATAAATCCTACCTCTATAGTATTCTTTTTTTTATATATAATTCTACCGAAAGTTTACTTAAAAGGTACAAAATCTTCTTTGATTTTCTGTGTTCCATCTCAACAACATATTTAATTTTCAAGCCGCAGAGTCATCTTGAAAATATACTTTAAACAAGGAATAGAAATCGTTGTAATTAATCAAAGCTGTGCTAAAAAATTATTTTAAAAAATCAAGTTGAATAAAATCCTATTAACAAAAATGTGCTGATATTTAATATTTTGGGAAGGTAATGAGGTTTGAAGATATAAATATTCTTATAATTATGTTTGATCTGCAAATATAATTTTATATTATCCTCATTTGTTTTTCTTTTTCTTTCCTTTCAATTTTCAGTACACTTTGTATTTATGATATAATTTTACATATTAATTTTCATTTTTTGCAACAATGGCAAGAGTATTATTTCATTTAATTCTCTTACAGAGTATATTTTCGAAGTAAATTTTTCAATATTATCAAATTTAAACTTATATATGAAAAATGTTGTGATTGTTTGATCTGAATATTTTATAAATATTTTTTACTTTTTCCAATGGAAAATAAATCCTACCTCTATAGTATTAATTTTTTTTTTTTTTAATAATTCTACCGAAAGTTTACTTAAAAGGTACAAAATCTGCTTTGATTTTCTGTGTTCCATCTCAACAACATATTTAATTTTCAAGCCGCAGAGTCATCTTGAAAATATACTTTAAACAAGGAATAGAAATCGTTGTAATTAATCAAAGCTGTGCTAAAAAATTATTTTAAAAAATCAAGTTGAATAAAATCCTATTAACCAAAATGTGTTGATATTTAATATTTTGGGAAGGTAATGATGTTTGAAAATATAAATATTCTTATAATTATGTTTGATCTGCAAATATAATTTTATATTATCATCATTTGTTTTTCTTTTTCTTTCCTTTAAATTTTCAGTACACTTTGTATTTATGATATAATTTTACATATTACTTTTCATTTTTTGCAACAATGACAAGAGTATTATTTCATTTAATTCTCTTACAGAGTATATTTTCGAAGTAAATTTTTCAATATTATCAAATTTAAACTTATATATGATAAATGTTGTGATTGCTTTATATGATGGATGTAGAACATAAAAAGAAATCGTGAAAGAACCAGAGTGAAGTTATTTGGAATATCTGAATATTTTATAAATATTTTTGTAGTTTTTCCAATGGAAAATAAATCTTACCTATATAGTATTCATTTTTTTTTAAATAATTCTACTGAAAGCTTGCTTAAAAGGTACAAAATCTGCTTTCATTTTCTGTGTTCCATCTCAACAACATTCTTAATTTTCAAGCCGCAGAGTCATCTTGAAAATATACTTTAAACAAGGAATAGAAATCGTTGTAATTAATCCAAGCTATGCTAAAAAACAGCTGTGCTAAAAAATGATTTTAAAAAATCAAGTTGAATAAAATTCTATTAAGGAAAATGTGCTGATATTTAATATTTTAGGAAGGTAATGAGGTTTGAAAATATAAATATTCTTACAATTATGTTTGATCTGAAACATATTTTTATATTATCATCGTTTGTTTTTTGTTTTTTCTTTCCTTTCAATTTTCAGTACTTTATATTTATGATATAATTTTACATATTAATTTTCATTTTTTGCAACAATGACAAGAGTATCATTTCATTTAATTCTCTTACAGAGTATATTTTCGAAGTAAATGTTTCAATATTATCAAATTTAACCCTAGAACTACCTGAAATTTTACTCAAGTTTTATAAAAACATTCTACACCAGAATTTTTACTTAAAATTATTTAATTTGTTTATTTAACTTATTATTGTCTGATTTATACATTTAGTTTGTTTTGAAGAAATTTCTGGTTTGAATAAATATTTTGAATGTACATGTCGGGTCCAATGGACCCGTCTGGTAGACGGAAGGTTAAACTTACATATGATAAATGTTATGATTGCGTTATATGATGGTTATAGAACATGAAAGGAAATCGTGAAAGCACCAGAGTGAAATTATTTCCAATATCTGAATATTTTATAAATACTTTGAGTTTTTCCGATGGAAAATAAATCCTACCTATATAGTATTCATTTTTTTTTTTTTTCATATCCTACTGAAAGCTTGCTTAAAAGATACAAAATCTGCTTTGATTTTCTGTGTTCTATCTCAACAACATATTTAATTTTCAAGCCACAAAGTCATCTTGAAAATATACTTTAAACAAGGAATATAAATTGTTGTAATTAATCCAAGCTATGCTAAAAAACATCGTAATTATTCCAAGCTGTGCTAAAAAATTATTTTAAAAAATCAAGTTGAATAAAATCCTATTAAAAAAATGTGCTGATATTTAATATTTTGGTAAGGTAATGAGGTTTGAAAATATAAATATTCTTGTAATTATGTTTGATCTGCACATATATTTTTATATTATCATCATTTGTTTTTTTAATTTCTAGCGAAGTAAGTTATTTTTAACGTCATGTTAACAGGAAGAAAATGTTTTTGACTTCAATCTCAAGTTACTTTTTATGTATTTAATATGGGGAGAGGAAGAGAGACCCATAACAATAAAGAATAGAATGACTTTTTTTTTTTGGTGAGGTTGGGGGAAGGGGAATCGGATTTTTAGGATTATTTTATTTTATATTTGATAATGTAGCAACTCAACGCACGTTATGTTAGTTGCATTTAAATTCAGTATGTTTTTATGACCAAAAATAAATAAAATAATAAATAAACTTGCATTGAGATGCTACAAGGTTAACCCTTAGTATCATCGTGTTGCACATCTGCAACAAACCCAAAAGTCAATGTTTCTTACACAGTAAGCTTTAAAATACAATTTCATTTATTGTTCCTATTTCCCAATACAGCAGAATATAAATTAACCAGAGAATTTTAACAGACAGAGATAATGAGTTAATTTTTTATATCAAGGATTTTCTTTATCTTTTGAGCAGTTTCACATATTACTAAAATTAACTTCGTAAATTTCGTCAAATTAAAAAAAAACTTAAGACTATCGAAAATAGATTTGTACAGTGATATTTACTATATTATTTATCGCTTAAAAAGTGTCAAATAGGCATGCTGTCCATCCAGAATCCTGTAACTACTGTTCGCCTTAGCCACCGATATGCGGTTATGAAATGTTTCTCTATTTATTTGTATGATAAATAATATAATAATAAAAACGAATAGACTAAAAAAAAGTAAGAGTTTCTTCCTCATTTTTTTTTTTTTTTTTTTTTTTTTTGGAATCTCATATACTTCCAATTTTGTGGAATCTAGTGTTAGATTTTATTTAACACATATATGAAAATGCAAAAGAAAAAAAATAATTCACTGGAAATATCTAATTTAAATGGGAAGAAAATTGTTCAACAAAACAAGGATGGGTTTCATTCCGAAAGGGGTGAATCATTTTTTATAAATGGGAATAATTTGTTACCATAAAGCAGAGCTGATTGCAGCGTGGACAAAGTGGGCTGTTTCTATGGGTCTTTTGCTTTACGGGCCCCAAAATTTGGTATTAAATTTCCATAAAGCTGATATTTTAAATTTGTTTTGACCTTATACATATTTTAATAAATATTTTGTACTTTTAGATCATTATTAGGTTAAAGAAAAGGATATATTTATCCAAATATGTATTTGATGACATCGAATAGGCTTAATTTTTTTTTGTAACAGTATATGAAGGCGGTGGGGGGGGGGGGAGAAGGAATACCAAGTCTCTGGCCTAGAATTCATTTGAAGTTGTCTTTAAAAGTAATTAACATTTTTGACGCCATAGGGCATATATGATATCACGTAAACACATATTTAGGTGAATATACTGATTATAATCATCCCAAGGTCAAAACATATTTAAAATATCAGCTTTATGAAAATTTCATACCCAATTTGGGGTGCCCTAAAATCACCGGGGCACAAAAATATCCCAGTTTTCTCACGCTGCAATCAGCTTTGCTTTATGGTAACAAATGATTCCCATTTGTAAAAAATGATTCAATGTGGTCAAATATGGCTGCGTATATGGTTTAGAAAGAAAAGTGGTCAAAGATGGCTTCATATTGGCAAAAAATAACGGGACAAAGATGGCCGTAATTAAGACATTTGAAATGTCTGAAATTCAGACGCAAGAAGTGTCTAAAAATTTTAAGACATTTTAAAACGTCTGAAAATCGAACACTGCTGTTTCAGACACTTAAGTGTCTGAAATTCAGACGCAAGAAGTGGCTGAAAATTTTCAGACATTTTAAAACGTCTGAAAATTGAACACTACGTTTCAGACACTTAAGTGTCTGAATTTCAGACATTTTAGTTTACAGTGTATATTACCAGCGGAAAAGTCAAAACATATATTAAAATATTTATTTGCTTAAAAGACTTTACTAAACCACATTAAAAGTATATTAAAAGCCTAAATTGACATGTTTCAACTACTTCACTGAATCATCATCAAAATGTAAACAGAAATTTCAAATACAATGCATATGAAAACTGGAAAAAATCCTCGAATACAAAGAAGTAAACATAAATCGCTCGCTACATTTTCACTATCGCACGTATTCTCCGCGACTCAATTAAATTTTACTTTTAAAACTTTGGTGGACGAATTTTAAGAAATTGCTTTTCCTTAGTTCTAAAAATCAAGTCATTATTCCTATATGAACATTAAGAGCATTATTTCTTTAAATATTTTTTTTTATAAAATGATAGCTAAAATGAAATTAAAAATCTATTTTTGCTATATAGTAAATTACTGAAAATAAATAATGTTTAACTCATTTAGGGACGGTGGGGTATTATATTCTATTTCATTTTAATCAAGATTTACATCAGAAAAATTCAACTAAATTTTACTTTTATAGCTTTGGTGGACAAATGTTAAGAAATTGCTTTTCTTCATTCAGAAATTAAATTTTTCGAAAACTCCGGTGTCATATCAACATTACAGAAACCTAATTACTTGCCCCTGAACTGTTTAAAAGAAGATATATGCTGCCATCGATTTTATATAAAAGACTGGCACATTGCAAAATTAATAGACATTTTTAATGAATTGGGTATGCAGCCAAAGATATGTTTATTATCTCTGATACCGGGCGAGCAAAAAGCCCGTATAAACTTTAAAAATTCATAAAACCCAAAAAATAACCGAAATGAAAAACTGTTTGCAGGATTAGCATCTATAGGTCACGGGAATTTTTTTAAGACTGAAATAAAAAATAACTCAAAAAACAGTCGACAGATGTCGCTGGTTCGTGCGATTTTGGTGGAAATGTGCAAATAAAACGGCCAAAAGGACTTGCGCTCCTAATCCAGAACTAGTTCACGTAAAATAACTTCACCATCAAAGCTTTTATCCTTCATACTCAGCATCCTTGATCAAGTACACGGCTCATAACGGTGAATTAGTTCTGGATTAACAGCACAAGTTCTTATAACCGTTTCATTTGCATATTTCCATCGAAATCGCAAGAGCCAGCGCCATCTGTTGGCTGTTTTTAGAGTTATTTTATATTTCTGTCTTCCCGTGAAAAAATTCCCGTGACCTGTAGATGCTAATCCTTCAAACAGTTTTTTCATTTGTGTTCTTTTTTCGGTTTTTATGAATTTTTAAAGTTTATACGGACTTTTTGCTCACCCAGTATATCATTTGTGCGTCTTGAAGTAGTATTTTAGTATAATTTGTATTTTTATCTTAAAAGTAGAAATTCAACATAAGAATAATCATTATTAATATTTCTTGAAGTTGTTTGCTAATAACTTTAAATGTAAAATATGTACACATTAAAGAAAGACGTCTATACTCAACCCCTATAATCGAACATTTTCAAAATATCTTCTATTTATCTCTTTATAAACATAGTATTTAAAAAAATATGTATATAAACTTTTTTCTTATCAAATCTACAACGTGTTTGTATATTTATACTTCAATAGAATTAAAAGAAATAAATTAAAAAAAAAAAGAAAAAAAATATGTTATTTGAAAATGAATTTTTTAATTTGATATTTTTCCTCAAATGCAATTTATAAGCAACAGAGGAAAACCAATTATATGAAAAAGGAAAATAGTGCAGATTCCACGAAATAAATTGAAATTTATTTCAGTTTAAACATTCAGAGATGAAAATACTGAACAATGTTTTTATTCCATTAAACGGTGGTTTATAAATGCCAGATTATACTCTTTTTTTGTAAAATATTTTCTCAAATGCCTTCAAAATAAAGCTGCAAAGCTTCAACTTTTCAATCTTCCTCTTGATTTTTTCACATCAAGCTTTTCCTGCCAAACTATGTAATCCAAAATTTTTAACAAAAGGAGAATTTTTTTCGTTTTAGTACATTTTTATGACCTTAAAACTTACTAGATATCTTAAAGTAGTTCATTTTTCTAAGTAGAGAATTTCTAAAATATTAAATTTATTCCCAATTTATTTTAGATTTAACATTTTGTGTTATTGTCTTATGAATTGGTATACTGCGTGATTTAAAAAATATACAAATGTTTCTTGATTTAGAAAACTATAATACAAACAGGCACGAATATATAGGATGATTTTTTACTACTAGTTACCCACGGTTCCAATAAAGCATTCTGTATCTTTAGAAATATCAGAAACACATACATTTTCCAGATTTGAAGAAGCGTTTATGACAACAAAGTTTCTTTTGCTGATAGTTATTTCAGTAAACGTTCCCCGGTAGTTTTTAAAACTTTCCAACAAAGTTGAAAAGTGTTTATGAATTCGGTTTGTCTGTCCGTCTGTCCGTGTTCTAACTCGTGTAAATATAGTCCTATTGGATATATGTTATTTAGTATCACTATGGCATGTTCAGTATTGAAAATGAAGTGCGTAAAATTTACGATTCAAAAGACGTCCGTTTCATTACGGTCTATGGGGAAAAATCGTCTGCGGTGCATTTTAATGATATTACACTGTTTTAATCATGCTGGAATGGATATATATAACTGAAGTGTGTTATAAGGTTCTTTCTGTAGAACGTGGTGATCATAGAATTTATCGTTCATTTAAAAGGACACACAAAAAAAGTTTGTCTATTGTAGAAAATGAACAATAATTGAACTATTGAAGCCTACGAACAACTATTGCTGGAAGTGTTTTTTCAGTTGTGGTATGCATTTCTAAATGTAATTATTTTTTAAATATCACTTCGTGTGTATATGTTACCGTGAAAGACCAAAATCAAAGAATGTCGACTAAAAAAAGTTAAATCCATTAATTGCGAGTGAACGAGAAGAAAATAATTTTTATTTTTCTAAAGAAAAGTACTCTAAAAAACTTTCATATGTGATTTCTGTTAAAACTAAGTGTAGCAGACCTTTGGATTACAGACTATTAAAACGCTTTGACGTTTTCAGAATTAAAGATGAAGAGAAGTTAATTGTACTATTAAGGGGGCCGGGACACAAAAATCTTCAATTTTTCAATTTTTTTTAAAAATTAGATTAAAACTTTCTCTGCCGTTTTCTGCTTAAAATGATGTTTAAATCATGTTTCTATCTTAATTAGAACAGGAAATATTAACTTTTTCGTTTCGGTTTGTTTTCAAAATCTGCCTTTCAAGCTATGGTTATCAATGAAACGAGTTCTTGTAAAATTGCGTTTTTCTTCATGATAGATTTTTTCACCATTTCTCATATTTAAATTCTTATAACTCGAGAACCGCTAAAGTTACAGGTTGAAACTCGGAACATATCTTTTTCAATTATTTTTCTTTTATTTTTGAGCCAGCATATTTGAAAAAAATATTTAGTTTTGAAAATATGATTAAAAAAAAAAGTTGCACCACTTTTTTTGTAATTTTTTCGTTAAATATTTTTAAGTTTTTTTTTTAAATTAATATTTTTTTAATGCTGGCTCTAAATTAAAAAATATATATATTTCTGTTTATTTAAAGGAAAAACAATATAAATTCTACAAATAATATTTCCAGTTATAACGATTTTAAGTTATACCACTTTTTTTTTATAAATTTTAAAATTAAATTTTTTTTAAAAAAATCTATGAGAAGTTTTATCATTTGATTTTTTTTACAAATGATATGGTTAACCATCACAAAAAAATTCAAAATTTTAACTCAATAAATATTTTATTTTTTTTTTTTTTGAAAATGTGTCCCGGACCCCTTAAAACCAGGAGAAACGGATATACAATATTCTGTTACCAATAATGAGTTAATTGCTCAGTATACTATTCGAAACTCATACCAGAATAGCCCACAGGGATATTTACAAGTTGCATACAAAAGTATTAGATATGAAGTTATAATGTTGAATATAAATTTATGCAAACAATGTCAAATTAAACATGGTACACCTAAGAAAGGTAGCGTTGTGAAACCAATGGTCAGTTCTGAGTTAAACTCAAGATGTCAAGTTGATGTGATAGACCTGCAGTCACACAGTGATGGCGAATATTAGTTCATAATAGTGTAACAAGATTATTTAACTAAATTTGTCCAGCTACAACCTTTAAAAATTAAGACATCTGTAGAAGTAGCGTATCACGTTCTTCCAATAATTTTAAATCCAATATTTTTCTGTCTAATATAAAATAAAACAAGAAAAAATACAAAATGTTATATAAAAAAAGGAAAATTACGAAAATCCTGAATTGTTTCATATTATATTAACTAGAATATAGCTCGTCAGAATGACGTGTTTGCATTTTCAAAAAAATTATATAGCATTGCATAATAAAATTAATTGTGAAGTAATAAATTTTGTCTTGTCTGGCTTATAGGGTCAGGTGGGGTAAAGTAAAAACAGCCCATTTTTCATTGAAATTAAATTGACAAGAAAATTATTAATTGAATTGGTAAAATACTGATATAAAGTATGCAAATGAACTTTACTCACAAAATTTGAAGAAATATTTCGCAAAAACATTCAAATTAGTACTAATAATGCTATTTTAAAACATATTGTCAATTAACTATTTTATCTTATGGTATGGGGTAAAATAAAAGGCAATTCCAACAGAAACTTTATTTGTTTTTATTAATTGCCAAAATATTAATTATATAACTTAAATTTTAAAAAGTTGAACAGAGAAAATCCCGATTTTTTTTTAAACATGCATAAAAGAAACCTGTAATAAATTTTGCATTGATATATATACACATATATATATGTAATACACGGCATTACATATTTCTGATATTCTAATTTCATTTTATAAGAAATATTCATTTTTCCCCCAATGTCTTCAGAATTCAAAAAACATTTTAAAAAGAAAATTTATTTTTTTAACTACCGACAGATGGCGCAACAGAGCATATAAACGTTTGTTTTAATATTTTAAAAGTTCAAGATGAATGAATCAATTGTTTGTTTACTTTCATATAGGGATAGATAAAGCTACCAATCTAATTTTAACTGAAGTTATCGCAGCAGAATATTAGATAATTGAATGTAATCTCTTAAATGATAATTTATTTTGAATAATCTGTCTAAAAATGTAACTTTTGCGAATAGTGGAAAAGAAAGCACGTTTTACTCAACGTTTTAAGATTAAAAATCAAATCAACATTCACTCGTGATGCCACATGTACAACACAAAATCCAAATCCAGAAGCAATTGAATGACTCTTTGAACGAATTATTAAAAAATACGGTCGACATCCGATTTTGCTCTTAAAATATTTGTAAAACCATAATAAAGCCTTTAAATAATTTGAAATTCGTTTGATTTTAGAAAGGAAACGTTAATTCGGTACAAAATAATTCACAGGAATGAATCACAGAATATAGCTATATTCACTGAACACCATGAAGCATTCTCATTGGTCAGAAAATAGATAGCCTTGAAAAACAGAGGTAATTTTTCGCGATATTTTTAACCGTGTATACTGAATTCAAACTGCAAATAAATGTAAACAAAAGTGAAAAACGTATTTCAAAATATTAATATGCTTTTGCAAAATATTTTAAGAGCATTTAATGAATAGCTGAAAGAGTCATTCATTTGTTTTTGGATTTGTAATTTGTGCTTATGACTGGCAACGGCAATTGCTTGTATACATCAGAACCCTGTTGTTGGTATCTGTTTATTTTTAAATTAGACCTTAAAGCGTTATAATTGTATACTTTTTGAAGGTTTGAGAAAAATTGAAGAAGAATATGTTACACGACGAATAGGTAGACAGATTAAATAAGGCAGTCGGCAAATACGGCATCGGAATGCTTAAGCCTAACGTGGCCGCGTTTGGATTATCAGGAAACGGATGAGTTCAACCCCGGAAGCGTTATACACTTAGTGTCATTCTATGTATAATTGTACTAACGGTGATACTCTTGTAGATCGATTTTTAAATGCACACAGTCTTCTTATAAAAGGCATAATAAAAATAATGTATTACTTTCAATAATTTGATTATCTTGATTTGGTAATAGCGGCGTTAAAAGCATTTATTACAGGTATTTAAATGAGAAATGTCACAATTTCAGAACTTTATTTGAAACAGATAACAAAGAAAATTCAATACATCATTAGGAAGATATATACTTATAAATAGCAGCTAACGTGTCGATGGAATAAACTAATTTAACCCTTAAATTCCGGATGTTGCCTTTCGCAACATAGCCAATTTAGGCTTATAAATACTATTAGAATAATATTGCAGCTATAATGCCTAATGTTGCCAATAAAATACATTCCGAAAATATTATTAAATCGATTTTCAACATGTAGATGACAACACTTGTGCTGTTTAATATTATAGAATTTTATCAAGGGAAATTACTTTTTCAATTAAAGACTAGTATTGCAAATTAGTAACAAATTGTTTTTTAGGCGTAAACCATACTTAAAACAAAATATGATTTCTTTAAGCATTTTTCCCATTATTTATTTAAAAAAAGAAAGCCGAAAATGTTTTTTTTAAATGATTTTTGAAAACTCAGGCATTTAAGGTTTAATATAAGTATAGTATACAAGCATTAGGCGTAAAACAAATGTACACAATATGTGCATTAATCACTGGACACTTTCAGTTTTAGACATTTTGTCGAATATTTAAAGATATGGTTGTCGGATTTTCCTGGAACTTTAGGAGTATGAAGAATAATATTTATCAACGGTGATTTGATCAGCAAGACAATTTGAGGGTTAGCAAAATGTAACAGAAAAATGCAAAAATATCACAGAAAAATAATAATATTTAGGGTCCCCTTTAAAATAAAATGCACGAAGTGATTTATTGCTATAAATTACGAATATGTTGATATTGTACAACATGTGTATTCACTTGTGTGAGAATAGCACATACATTTATGGACATATATCGATTTTTTTTTTAGTTAAAAAAAATTCTGGCATGATTTTTTTGCTTATATCTTGAAGGTTTTTCTACCTAATTCTCAAAATTTTACAAACTGTGGTGGAAATAATACAGTGCAATTGGAATTTAAATATATTAAATATTTGATGAAATATTTTTTATCTGCTCATGTGTGCACAAAATTATTTAGTAGTTTAATAGTCAAGTCTATAATTTAATAGTCAACTCTATGAAACAACTCATAAAAAAAAATCCATTCAAATATCGTGAAAATTCAGAAATATATCGACAATAGGTTTAGCCGATTTTTAGTTGCTTTCTAAAAGCTAATGAACGATAAAGGATTTTCTACAAATTGTTATTTTTTATTTACTGGCTTTCAGGAAAGGTGTTTGTATTTAATGAATGTCAACGAATAGGTTTAGAAGAAATGAGTAGATTTCGATATTTCTTTTTTTCTTCGATTAGGTTTGTTCTAGTGGTTTTACAAGGTGTACTAAAGAATCAATAAAAAAATGAAAATGAAAAAAAAAATAAAAATGAAAAATGACAATTTATGGAAAACAAATTATAATTCAGCTTTTTTTAGATAACAACATAAAATTATCCCCCTCAATTGCTGATAACTTTCTGAATTGTCGTGTTATTTGACTAATCTTTTTCTATGAGTCGCTCCATAGAATATGAAATAGTGAAAAAAAAAATGTTATCGTGCGAGCACGCGCAGATAAATATTGTTTCATACAACTGCTCATATTTCATCAAATCTTTAATTCTTCACATTCCAATTGCACTATATAATGCCTACTATGTTTTGTGAAAATTTTAGAAACTGGCGTTAAATTTGGTAGAAAAACCCTGAACGATATAAATAAAAAACATGCAAGATTTTTTTGAACTTAAAAAAAAAAAATCGATATATCTCTATGAATATACGTGCTATTATTGCGCAAATGAATACACATATTCGTAAAATATAGCAACAGATCATTTCGAGCATTGCATTTTATTGGATAACCCTAAATATTATTATTTTTCTGTGATTTTTTGCTGGTCCCCAAATTGTCTCGCTGATCAACTCGACGTTCATAAATATGATGTTGAACATATTTTTCATAATCCTGAAGTTCTAGGGAAATCCGACAGGTATATCTGTATATATTCGACAAAATGTCTAAAATTTAATTTGTCCGGTGATTAATGGCCATATACTGTACACTGTTAAAAATTTCTGTAAAAACACAGACAAAAAAACGAGACTCTTTTTAAATTTACCCTAGTTCTCGGTTAAATGCATTCGATTGAGTTTCTCGGCCATCGTTTTACAGGAATTTCCCTTATTTTGCTTCTAATTCGCAGTTGTGATTTCCATATCTTTAATTAAATATATTTTTAGCTTTGTTAAAACTTGTAATTCAAATACACACTTTTAAAATCCTTTTGCAATTTTATTAGAAATATTAAAGAAGAAAATTTAGTAATATATATACATATATATACATATATTTTAAGTTAGAATATTTTAGAATTGGGAAATTCGTCTCCTCAGAGTTTGTGGGAATTTTTATCGACAATCACTTTGTAGTTTTTTCATTCACCATATGCCAGAAGCTCGGTAATATGGTAATATTACATGTAAATTGTGTAGTATTATTTTAAATCTTTTATTATTATTACTACGGGGCTCCGCCTTCTGCAAGCAACGCTCGCCAACCCCCGTTCAAACACCACAGAATCTAAAATCACGCTAATTTGATCGGTTTTTAAAAGATTAGGGAAGATTGGATTATAATGAAAAACCTATAGCGATTTCCCTGTAAACGGGTTTTTATTCAATTCCCTTTGATTGCAAAATTTTAAGGCTGAATCAGTTGCTGTTAAGACATCCAATGTTTGTTTTCGTGTTTGATTAAAGAAGATCAGTTAAACATTTGAAAAGAAGCTAAAATAAAATGAATTAAGTTATTTATGTATTAAGCCGACCGGTATTTTTTAACAGCGTTATAAAACGATTGATATAATATAATTTACTACAATTACTGCAATTTACTGCTTTAACCCCTTTAAGAGCGGTGGTTCATTTTTGGACCACTTAATTTTAATTCTTAAATGCCACATTGGCACAGGAATATTGGAATGAACATTTTTCTTTTATTAAATCAGCGCCCATTTTGACATTAGTTCCATAAACCTCACGGTTGGCGTCCTGGCTGGGTGTAAATAATAATAATAATAATAACACGCCCAAATAACAGGTGCAACTGTGTTAATGTAGGAAGTATACAACATTATTTGTTTGGACATTGTTCGTTAATGCCTTGTACATTTAAATTCAACAGGAATTGTACACTGAGATGGAACATTCGAAATGTGTAATTACAGTAATTACATGTGTTGCATTCATTTGTAAAATATTTTTTTAACATGCAAAAACTTATTTTAATAAATAATAAGTTGGTAATTAACAGCTTTTAAGTAGAATAAGAATTCATTTTATGTCTTTTGATGATTTTAAGCATAACATATTTTTTATGATTTTGTTGCAATATTAATTTGTTAGTTATCAATATTTTTTAATTTAAAAATAAAATAGAAATATTAATTTATATATATATATATATTTCTTTTAGTAAATATTTTTTATGTGGGGGATATTTCTCAATCGTTCTTATAAATTTAAGAATGATTAAGTATTTAATAAAATAAAAGAATTTTAGAGGTTTTTCTGTTAATACAATTTTTTTAGGGATTATAATATAATTAAATGGGTTAATTTAAGAAACATATATTTGTAACATAGAAAGACTAATTTTAATACAACAAATAAGTTGGTAATTAATCACTTTTAATTAGAATAAGAATTCATTTTATGCCATTTGATAAGTTAATGAAGAGTATATTTTTAATGACTATGTAGCAATATATATTCTTTTACTGTTTAACAATTCTTAATCATGAAATAAAATAGAAATACTAATTTATCTTTTTTCTTTCGTTTGCTAAATAATTTTTAAGAAGGGTAGATTTCCGAATCTTTCTCTTAATTTTTAATGCTTAAAAGATTGGTAGATTTTTTGATATTTTTTTACTTTGTAAAATAATTTTAAAAACATTTTAATAATTTGATTTTTAAATAAAATGAGAAACATAACTATTGCTTTTAAAATGAATATATAATTAGAAAATACATTGAATTAAAGTATGTTTTTTTCTTTCTATGATTCAGTTTATAATGCATAATAATTATAAGGAAAGATTAAAAAAAAAAATCTTTTGAGAATTAAAACTAGTCGGATGTACCAATCCCAAAACTTTCTTCTTTCTCATACATGTTAATACTTCAAAATTCGCTATCACACTGCCAAAATTAAATGGCAATCTATGCATCTCAGGAGGATTCTAAAGATATGAAATTCCGTGCATTAGTTCTTGAGATATGACTATCGCTGAAATCGTCTAAATCCAGCAAAATGCTGCCTAGCAGCGCCAACTATTAGATGATTTATATTAAATCCTAATCAGCAACAATTTATGTCAGCGTCTGACTGAATCTGAAGGTTGGAGAAAATCCGTGCATTAGTTTTTGAGATAGAGCTATAACGAAAATCGTGAAAATTCCTGCATAGCAGCGCCACCTATTGGGTGATTAACACCAAAACCTAATTAACAACAACTTGTGTCAACATACAACTAAATCTGAAGTTAGATGAAAATTCGTCCATTAGTTTTATAGATAGAGCTATTGAGGCAATCGAGAAAAAGGCAGCAGAGAAGCGCCACCTGTTGGGCGATTTACACCAACACCTAATCAGTAGCAAGTCATATCAAGGACTAGCTGAATCGGAAGTTTGATGAAAATCCGTGCGTTAGTTCTTAAGATAGAGCTATTGGGGAAATCGTGTAAATCCTACAAAATTCATCATAACAGCGCCACCTGTTGGGCGATTTACACCAAAACGTAATCAGCATCAATTCATATCAAGGACTAACTAAATCTGAAGTTTGATCAAAATCCGTGCATTAGTTCTTGAGATAGAGGTATTGCGAAAATCGTGAAAAATGCGGCATAGCACCGCCACCTGTTGAGCGATTTACACCAAAAACTAATCAGCATCAATTTGTATTAGGGACTCACTGAATATGAATTTTTATTAAATTCCGTGCATTAGTTCTTGAGATAGAGCGCCCACAAAATTTGTGTCACATACACACAGACAGACAGACTCACAGAGTCACAGACAGACATTTTGTAAAAACATGTTTTTTGGAATCTCTGACCCCTAAAACGTGTAAATCCGTCGAAAAACGGAATTCGAAAATTTTCATGAATCCAATACTTTCTTCTTGTAAAGATAGAAGAAAGTAATAATTGATAATCAAATACTTGATAAATCAAATAATAAGTCCTTTTTAAAATGAATTCAAAAACAATTTTTTTAAAACAATAAATATAAGCTATTTTTGAAAAATTTTCTGTTTATCACTGTTAGAATTTTATATGAAATATATATCCCTTATTAAAACCCAAACTCAAACAAAATTAAGAAAAAAAAATGTCAGCCTAGACTAAAAATTCCGAATTTGAACTGATGTTGTGAAATTATATGTTCAAGCCGTTTTTTCATACCTATTTTGTCATTGTATATTTTTCCTATTTTTCAAATATTTACAGTACAAAATATCGGGCTCTAGGCACGAATGTGTACCTATTTTAGGTAGCTTTCTTTACAAAAAGCTACCTATTGCAGCCGTTCGGAGGAAAGCGATATCAAAAAATTTTGGTATATTTTCATCGATCATGACCCCCAGACCCCGAAACCACCCTCCGTTCAAAATTGATATATATATATATATCAATATATATATATATATATATATATATATATATATATATATCTGACCTATGTCATACTGTAACTCTCGTATTTATGAACCTATTTAGATGTAATTCGGTGTGTACATAGTACGTACCAATGTCTCGACCGAGTTCGTTGGCCAGCTTCATCCGCCATTTTGTTTCAAAATGGCGGCCATTTAAAAATTTTTTAAAAATTTAAAATTTGAAATGTGGTACCAAAAAAATGAAAATGGAAAAATATTTCTTTCTTATGTATTTGACCTTTATACAAAGACTCCATAGCAGTTTTTGTTTCGTCTATATCTTAAAACATGGCTGAGTTATAGCATTTTGAATTTCTAGCGAAGTTGACATTTTGAAACGTCCTGAATTTTGTCACGCGATAAAAGGCGTATTTATGAACCGATTTGGATGTAACTTCGTTTATACATAGTACAGACCAATGTCTCGACCGAGTTCGTTGGCCAGCTTCATCCGCCATTTTGTTTAAAAATGGCGGCCATTTAAAATTTTAAGAAAAATTTAAATTGGAAATGTGGTACCAAAAAATTGAAAATTGAAAACATATTTTTTTCTTATGTGTTTGACCTTGATAAAAAGATTCGGGAGCAGTTTTTGTTTCGTTTATATCTTAAAAAATGGCTGAGTTATAGCATTTTGAATTTCTAGAGTGCCTGACATTTTGAAACGCCCTGAATTTTGCCACGTGATAACAGACGTATTTATGAACCGATTTGGATGTACCTTGGTGTGTACATAGTACATACAAATAACTCAACCGAGTTCGTTGGCCAGCTTCATCCGCCATCTTGTTCCAAAATGGCGGCCATTTAAAATAATTACAAAAAATTTAAATTTAAAATGAGATGCCAAAAAATTGGAAAATGAAAAAGATTTTTTCGTATGTGTTTGACCTTAGTACAAAGATTCCGGAACAGGTTTTGTTTCGTCTATATCTAAAAAAATGGCTGAGTTATAACATTTTGAATTTCTATTGTGGCTGACATTTTAAAACGAGCTGATTTTTGTCTTTCGATAACAGGCGTATTTATGAACCGATTTGGATATTACTTGGTCTGTACATAGTGCATACCAATGTCTCGACCGAGTTCGTTGGCCAGCTTCATTCGCCATCTTGTTTCAAAAGGGTTGCGATTTGTTTTTTAATGAATTTTAAAATTTAAAATGAGGTATTAAAAAATTGGAAAATGAAAAAGATTTTTTTTATGTGTTTGGCCTTGATACAAAGATTCGGAGCAGTTTTTGTTTCTGAAAATTTGTTCTTTTGTTTATATCTTAAAAAGTGGTTGAATTATAGCACTTTGAATTTCTATCATGGCTAACACTTTGAAACGATCTTGTATTTGTTACGCGATACCACACGTATTCGCCTATTTCGATGGAAGAAGGCATGTGGATAGTATACATCAATATCTCGACCAAGTTCGCTGGCCAGCTTCATCAGCTATCTTGTTTCAAAATGGCGGCCATTAAATTAAAAAAAAAATATATTTAAAGTGAGGTGCAAAAAAATTAGAAATTGAAAAAGGTTTCTTTCTTAAGTATTTGACCTTGATATAAGGATTCAGGAGCATTTTTTGTTTGCCTTTATCTTAAAAAATGGCTCAGATATAGTAGTTTCAATTCCTAACGTGGGTGACATTTTGAAAAATCTGATTTTTTGCCTGCGACAGCACTCGTATATATCAACCGATTCCGATGTGAGTGAGCATGTGCACAGCAATTACTAAGGTCTCGACCAAGTTCACTGGTTAGCCTCATCCACCATGTTGTCTTAAAATGGCAGGCTTTTTAAGAAATCGCCGAATTTGGCAGCCAAATATAAGTTACTTTAATTAAAAGCAGCTTGGATAAAGCTGACTAATTTCGCGAAATTCTCATTCATAATGATTTAGTATTGATAAAAATTAGTATTGAATCTCCTACATTCGGTTTCCACTTAATTGAGCTTCGTGTGTTTGAATAATATAAGTTGGCTTTTTTAAAATAAGGAATATGAAAGCTACCTCTTCCTCCCGGCACTGGCCGGAAGGACTTTTTATTAGCCATTTAGAGACAGTTATTTATGTATAGTTACTTTCAAGATGAGTAGGAAACAAATTGAATATGCTTCAAATACGAGTATCCTTAATTTATTATTACTAAAACTTACAATATTATTAGTCTCTGTAAAAAAATAAATATATATTTTTAGTAGCCCATACAAATGCTAATTATAGCATATAATATACAATTTAAAACCTTATTTTGCATAAATATAGACAAAATATATAATTATTCATATCATACTGTTGCAAATATTATGCATATTCCCATATTTAGTACGTTTACATTTATCAAATAAATGCCAAAAATTTTTAGCCTAGTATTTTTTAGTATTTTTTCAGTTCATTTTGCAACATTTTAAAGTGATTTTTCCAGCAAATTTGAGAAAACAAAAATTCAAGCACAAATGGGTTAAGCTTTTTGAATAAGCAACATTTACTTTTAAAATCCCTGCAAAAAGTAAGGGGGGGGGGAAGGGGAATAATCGATCATTTTCTTCCTCTCCACATTACGAATAGCAATTTCTATAATCCTTTTTCATCCACTTAAATCCATTTTTGCCCGAAACATAAGATAAAAAGGTATGATAAATGTAATTTATGTATGACAAGAAATGAGGGAAAAATAAGAATGTATTTTGCATTTCTTTATGTTCTGCGGCTTAAAAGATGAAACGAAATAGGATTTGCAAGTCAGGCAATATGCATAATGCCAAGAAATATAATACAGCTTTTTAAAATACGCATTTCAAAGAGCCACCTATACCCATCCGGAACATCAACAATGGTGAAATTACTGATATATAGGGTGTTTCAAAAAGTTGTGTAAAGAAATTAGTAGAAGACAGAGCAACCTTGAACAATTATTTTTTACTTTCTTCTATCTTTACAAGAAGAAAGTATTGGATTCATGAAAATTTTCGAATTTCGGTTTTCGACAGATTTACACGTTTTAGGGGTCAGAGATTCCAAAAAACATGTTTTTACAAAATGTCTGTCTGTGACTCTGTGAGTCTGTCTGTCTGTCTGTCTGTCTGTGTGTATGTGACACAAATTTTGTGGGCGATCTATCTCAAGAACTAATGCACGGAATTTAATAAAATTTTTTATTAAGTTAGTCCCTAACACAGATTGATGCTGATTAGTTTTTGGTGTAAATCGCTCAACAGGTGGCGCTGCTATGCTGCATTTCCCGCGTTTCCTGCACTAGCTCTATCTCATGAACTAATGCACGGATTTTCAGCAAACTTCAGATTTAGTTAATCCTTGATATAAATTGGTGCTGGTAACGTTTTGGTGAAACTCGCCCAACAGATGGCGCTGCTATGCTACATTTTGCAGCATTCACACGATTTTCGTAATAGCTCTATCTCAAGAAATAATGCACGGATTTTCATCAAACTTCAGATTCTTTTAGTGCTTGACATGAGTTGACGTTTTGCACCTTGTGGTGTAAATCGCTCAACAGGTGGCGCTGCTATGCTGCATTTTTTGTGATTTCCGCGATAGCTCTATCTCAAGAACTTATGCTCGGGTTTTCAACAAACTTCAGATTCAGGTATACCTGGATATGAATTAGTGCTGTTTATGTTTTGCTGTAAATCGCTCAACAGGTGACGCTGCTATGCAGCGTTTTTCTCGACTTCCACAATAGCTCAATGTCCAGAACTAATGCACGGATTTTCATCAAATTTCAGATTCAGTTAGTTCTTGACATGAATTGATGTTTTGTATCTTTTGGTGTAAATCGCTCAACAGGTGGCGCTTCTGTGCTGCATTTTTTGTGATTTCCACAGTAGCTTTAGCTCCAGAACTAATACACGGATTTTCATCCAACTTCAGATTCCGGTATACGAATTAGTACTGTTTGTGTTTTGGCGATTCCGGTTTACGATTCCGGTATATGAATTAGTACTGTTTGTGTTTTGGTGCAAATCGCTCAACAGGTGGCACTGCTATGCTACATTTTTCAAAATTTCTCCTACAGCTCTATTTCAATAATTAATGCACGAATTTTCATCAAATTTCAAATTCAGGTATACTTTTATATCAATAAATTGATGTAATTTATTTTACTATTTAAATGATTTAATTGACGTGATTTATATAGAAGAAAGTTTTGTGATGGCCACAACATACTAGTTTAAATATAATTGCCAGCGTCGCAGTACACTTATTCAGTCATAAATCGCCCAAAAACAAAAAGACGAGTTTCATTAATAACTTTAAAACTATCAAGAACATTTGTAGATATATTTAACAATAAATTTTGCTTTGTTTGAAATGTGATGGAATATCGGAAAATGTCTTAAAATTAGCAGTAGCACGATAGATAGAATGAGCTACATTACTAATTGTTTTGCTTCTAGATCAGTGTATTTGGAAACAGATAGTGGCAATTTAGAGATATATTTGAGTCGTATAAACGTTTTACTGAAAGCAGACTAAACGTTTTGAAAATTTCCTGACATTATATTTATTATTGTTAATGTTATGAATGAAAATTACGAGTTCTGTATGGACTTAGATACCTAGTGTTTATGAGTGAAGAAAAGGGTTCCGGTCTTTGTTTCGTATTTAATACTGTTTGCTACAATAAGACTATATCACATTTAGCGTTTCAACAATATTTTTCTTGAATAACTCTAGCTATTGGAAAATAATGAAACACACATTTAAACAAAATTGATGATATTAACTTTTTTTTTTATATTACAATTTTACTCAAGCTTGGAATAACAGAAAAGATGCAATACGAATTTTTTCGAGTTTCTTGTTTCGTCCGACGTGACACAGGGTAAAAGTGTCACGTGACTAAGTGCGTAATAAATATTTATTTTTTTTTGTTTTTTGTTTTATATGAGGGGATTCAAACGGAGTTTTCGACCATATTGTAATATAAGATAAAAAGATATGATAAATTTAATTTAACTATTTCAAAAAAAAGAACGAAAATATGATTCTGTTTGGCGCTTCTTTATGTTCTATAGCTAAAAAGATTAAAAGAAGTGGTATTTTCAAATCAGTTAGTAAGCATAATGCCAAGGAAAAGAAGGTATTACAGATTTTTAAAATAGGCATTGCAAAGCGCCAGCAAACACATCGAGAAGAATAACAATCTATATTTGCTGATATATGGATATATGTATTCAAGATTTAGTAAATATTGTATAGAAACTTTACTAGGTGACAGACCTATTTGTCTTTATTCATTTTCAGTTAAAGGGGGGAAATATTCTAATACATTAAGGAGAAAGCTTTTGATCAGCCTATCTATCCAATTACTGGATTTTATTATAACATTGCTTTTATTATTATAGCATGCTTTTTAGTGAAAACTATTTTTTATTACTGAAAACATATAATAACTAAAATTATCTTTTCATGTTTAGTTAATACTAGATTTAATCGAAAATATTTTAAAAGGAATCGTATAGTCTTTTCCATTTTTTGTTAAAGCAAAATTATAGTGTAAAAAATGTCAAAGGTTGTGTCTTTAACGATTTTTTTTTCACACGACCGCTCGAGAAAAATCGTTCACGTGACAGCACAAGCTTATAACCGAAGATAACTTTACCGATAAGTGAAATAAATACTCGTATGCATAAATCTTTGTAAGATGACATGTCAATTCCATACGACTGCGTACAAAATTGAATTTGAAAATGTGTCAGAGAGTAGCCGATTTCGATTGGAAAACAGCTTTTAAATTATATTTTTCTAAATGTCTTAGTTAAAAGTAGATTTGAATAATAAATCTAATTTGGAATAAAGTACTTCATAAAAACTAGCTTTAGCTCGCCAAATCTGATTTTGAAAGATTTCTTTTTTATCGATAGCATTTATAACTATGTAAAATTTCGATAAAAACTGGGTGCCTCATTCGTTTACTTTATATATACAGTATTCATTCAGTTATTAATATATGAAAATAATTTTTACGCACTGATAAAATAGTGACAAAACCATTTTCTCAAAATTTTCATACACATGATTTATAAGTGACGCATTATACTCTGAAAAGTATTCTGGATCGTTAAAGTCATTTACTTTTTAAAAATCAATCAATTTAAGTTTTTATCCAAATAAAGCGACAAATA
The DNA here is from genome assembly GCA_963932465.1 of Maratus speciosus. Taxonomy (NCBI): domain Eukaryota; kingdom Metazoa; phylum Arthropoda; class Arachnida; order Araneae; family Salticidae; genus Maratus; species Maratus speciosus. The sequence goes on along the minus strand of OZ010786.1, from coordinate 545,740,601 downwards.
TTTGCAGATTAACTTAATTTAGAGTATTATCTCTAAAAACGTAAGAAGAAATTTTAAATCCGTTAATTCTATTTTAAGCTGTGTAAGTCATTTAAAAGGTTGTTCTTACATATTAATCAAAATGTTCCAGAGTGCAGTTTTTTAAGAGTTTAAAAAAACGGAAATTCCCGTATCTAATCTGTCTGTGAAAGATAAAGAGCAAAGGAAATATATTTTTAAGAATAATTATTCATAAGGATAACTAATAAATTAGTAAATTTTTTCTTCGAGGCAATTTTAATAAGATTATTTTAACACATTTTTAAAAGCGCATAAGATATGTCATAACAAGTTTTTCGGATTACAATAAAAAATTAATCCCGAAGGGTTTCATAAAAATTATAATGTTATGTAGAAATGTTTCAGTGATTTAACACTAGAACGGCGGAAAAATCTTAGCTACTGGAACGGCGGAAAGGGGTCATTTTGACCTCACGATCAAACTACTGAAATAACAACGCTAAAACAAATTTTAATATAATTCATTGGCAAAAATATGTAATTTCCGTATATTTTATAATTTATATTTAATATTACTTGATAATTTATTGAGTTTTTAAAGTACTGTATATGTAATGACTACAGGGCGATCAATTGGATCATAGTAGTAGATCATAGTAGTATACTACTACTCAAAAAACTCATTAATTTTATATAAAACTTGATTTAAAATAAATGTTTTCACAAATTATAACTAATGTTAACTAAAATTAAATACAATTTATGATTTTTTTTTTTTCATCTTCTTACTCGCCGAATGATTCACTCTCTAAATCCATAAATGAGAAACGTGTTCTGTTGTTTCCGTTATTTCATTATAAGTGTAGGTGAATGGTTAGAATGTAAAACATTTCGTTTGAATTTTATTTAATGCTTAAAATACTCCAAATTAAACACACGGATTAGGAATTAATGCAGTTGATAGAAAAATAATTTTTAACACTTTTCCAGTGCATTATCCGGACACAACTTTGGAACACGATCCACAAAATTCTTGAGATTTGTTTCCATTGCATCTCTGTACTTGACACGTTTTTCTCTTTATATCTACTTCATTTTTGTGTGTTTCTTCTTAGGAAGGATCTTTGGGACTTTTCTAGCCATAAGAACCATCCTTAACTTCAATCCTAATTTTAATAGAAAATCTCTTCTACTAATGGGCTTGCGTGTTACACTTTGATAAATTATCGCATTCAAAGCTGCATGGTCCAAAATATTGTAAAAGATATGTATTGGCCATCGTCTAGAAGCCGATTTAACGGAGTATTTTCGGCACATCTGATTACGAATATCCACACCATATTTCGTTGCGTTGTAATATTATATTGAATCGGACAACTTCTTGAGACTGTCTTCAGATTTGACAGTAGAATGTAATGAGCGCAGTAGTAAGACACTTTTGTTTCTTTTGGCTTGATAGATGGTAAGTGTCATATTGTCATGTTCACTATATTGGATGAATAAAGAGTACTACGCATATTTTTCAAAGATATAGGAATTTCACTTATCTCATTTTTCATTGTGCCAACCAAAGTTGTATTTTTAGCTTTTAGCATTTCTGCTAGTTTGATTCTAGTAAAATAGTTGTCTGTCATAACATTCCTCCCTTTGTTTAGGGGGATTTTTGGGAATCTGTTAATTTCATGAAAAAAAAAAAATCCGTTAAACTTAATTGGGGATTTGCGGTTTCATCTTTTCCTAGAAATGGAAATCCATTCAAGAGGTACATATTCAGTATCAACGTCAACAGATAACCAAAATTTTATCCCAAATTTCTCTAGGTTTTTTGGCATATATTGCGTAAATTTAGATCTAGCTTTAGATGGGAACAATTGTTCATCAACTGTAATATTTTGTCCTGGTCGGTAGCATGTTTTGCAATTTTCAACAAATTATATGTTCGGAAATGTTCAACTGTCTGCCGTATGAACAATATTCGTACTCTACTTATAAAACCCCTCCCCTATGGTTACCACCTGCAGTGATTAATCTGAACTAACAAAAGTAACAAATGGGAAAATACTATTTCTGAAAAGAAATATAAGTCTGAAAAACCTTACACTTTCTTTTTTTTGAAATATTGTGTTCAAAATCATGGCAAAATCAAACAAAGGAATTATAACATACACATTACAGACAATAATGTTGTGTCACCACACCGGTTTTTATCTCTCTGGGAGACAGTATGAATGCAATCGAAAATTACTTTCTCACGGGCTCACAATCCTTCGAATACAAAGAGTATTTTACTAAAGGGGTCAAAATGACCCTTGGCCGCCGTTCTAGAAATACATAGCAATATTTCAAAATCTACCAAATCTAGAAAGCTGAATTTTTTTAAAGAAAAATATGTTATATATTTAGGAAAAGTCAAAAAATTTCAAACGATTTCTTCCAACCAAACTAAAGTAATCAACGGACGAAAGTACTCAGGTGTCAAAATGACCCCTACCACCGTTCTAGTGTTAAAAAATATATATATATATATATTTCTTTTACGTAGTACATATGCATTTTAAATGTTAAGAAAGATTATTTTTAAATAAATAAAATGCTAGGTAGCTCATTACATATTTATAAATAACATTATTATAGTAAATTACTTGGAGATATATAAATGTGGGAAATAATTTTCTAATTGAAATTCAGGCAACAACTAAGAGTTTACGAAAGACATCGCTGGGAAAAAGGTATAAAATATTTAAAGCAAACGCACTGTTCAGGCAAATCAATAAAATGTACTTATAATATATTTTCAATTAAACATTGCGAGTTTACTTTATTACAATATCATTTTTTATTTTCCGTATTAAGTAGTTAAAAATCTCAATTTTTTTATGATGACACACTAATACGAGCAGCAGAAAAACTACTAATAGTAGCAAGGGTGCATGGAATATAAACCGGAATAGTCTATATTCATTTATTGATCATGTAATAAAATAAAACCTTTATCTTTTCCAACCATGGTCTTCTGCACTATCCATACATTGTCCACAGTCGTTCGGAAACTTGTAGATACTTTTTCCAAAGAAACTTTGAGATTATGTCTTCAACAAATTACGCACGTGTCCTTTAACATCTGTATTTATTTTAAATATCACCCCACCAAACGCTTCTATTATGGGCATAAACAAAAAAAAATCAATTTGGACAAATTTGGACACTCCAATAATTTCCAAATACATTCTCTGCGGTTGCTTCCTCTTAAAACGGCACATGTCCTTTTGAAACCAATATGCTTTGCGATGATACAGAGTTTTTACGTATTCTTTAATTACAATTTTTATTATAATATGTTTCGCAACGTGCAAAGGGAACTCTTACTCTCCAGGTGCTGTACTGATGTAGGAACGAAAATAAACAACTCTACCTTTCCAGTCCCCCCACTTGTAACACACCCATTTTTAATTCCCCACTCTATCAGCCATTTACGAATTCTCTGAGGCAACGAGTTCCAAATGTCATGTTTATATTTGACTCATCCTCTTATAAAAACGTGAATTCATAATCGTTATTAACATAACTCGGAATATCCTTAAAATGTAAAAAAATAACTCGCATATTTCTATTAGTTTGTCTGCACCGAATTGGAGTTCCAGAGCGAAGTAATTGACAAACAGATATTAAGCAATTGCATTCCAAACGATATATATATATATATATATATAATGATATATATATATATATATATATATATATATATATATATTATATATATATATTATTTTACAATATTAGTTTTAAAGATTATGATGTGCGATATGTTATAGATTGTGCTATAGGTTTGTTTATGTTATAGGGTATATGTTTTCTTACGAAATTATTTATAAATGTCCGACAGGATGACGTGCTAATAGTACCGTAAGAACAACTACTAAAGATAACACAATAATGATAGAAAAATACTAAAATTTTAAAACGATGCTTAAACTGATTATGAATTCATTTTTATGCATACAATATCATTTTCTTCACTAAGTTGCAATTTTGAAAAACATGGAAATATACTTATAGAAATTTATTTTCATTTTTAAACAAAAATATATTAGTTTAATTTTTAAAATATATTAGTTTTAAGGGAAACAGTTAAAAAACAATAAAATATTCGCTAACATTTGCTATTCAATAAAATTAATTTATTAGGAAATGTTTACATGCCTGCATTATCATATTTACATTTTCTCTCATGAGAATATTTCAAAACATATTAGAGATTTTATATTATTTACTCTTCTGTTTTGAATCAAATATTACCAGACATATCATACTTTCTAAACAGCATTTTCAGCAAATTTAAATCAATTGTTTTCTATAATGTTATAAATAAAGTATTTGTTGGCATGCTTTTTTATATACTAAATTTCATTTTTCAAATAATATTCGTCACAAATACAATACAAAATGTCTTTGCTTTTAAAATCCACTCGTTAAAACGCACTGATACTGTAATTTTTTTAATGTATACTCATACTCTAAAGTTTTATAAATAGGTATTATAAAAGGTAAATAACCTGAACAAAAAGAATGTATAATCAATTTTAAAATGGCTTCTGATATTCAAATCGAATAATAATAAAAAGAAAGAGAAATCATGCTTCAAGCAAATATGGAATACATTTTGAAACAGTTTCCAATGCATTCATAATAATTTTTACAAAACTACATCGCTTAATATGTTGGAATATTATGTCTAATTCAACCATATGGAAACACATAACACATTTTAAAAACAAATTTCAGCTATTCCTATCTACAATCGAAAACATATATGAATTCTTTGAGAATCCCTGTATATGATATATAGATTTCTATCTGTTAAATACATGCATGCAAAAATTTAGTTCAGTTAGGAAATACGTACCTCAGTTGAATATTTCCCTTTAGGAATTTCTGCTAAATAAGGAGAATGTTAAGTGAAGTCTTTTGTGCAGCATTGTATACGAGGTATAGAATTTATGTACAATGAGTAACATGCAAAATGTTAAATTCAAAAGCGCATACCGAAATTGAAAACGCACTTCAAGCAATTATTGCTCAAAGACAGTGCGGAGACAGATTTTTTTTCGTGTGTCCCTGTAAAAGAACGACAAATTCTATGAATGCCCTATTCCATACTTATCACATTGTAGTTAAATTCAGTGACTTATATAAGCTTTAATACATTTGCAATATCCTAACGTCATTAACATACTTTGCAAACGATTTTCTCCATATACTCCCAGCAAACATATACCTTTCGACACACGATCTAAACGCAGCCAGCAGTGTCGGTTAAGTATCGACATCGGCACAGTAGTTTCGGTGTAGTTTCAGCATCATGTCGGCAACAGAAACTTAAGAATCTGCTTTTTCGACTGCCGGTTACCGTAATCGGTCTCCTTATGGCTAAATATCGGCAAGCGAGTGACACCGGTAGGTTACACAGGACTGATATATGATTTATGCTAGTGGCCCGGTTATATTTGTCAATATCTATTTGAATTCGGAATGTAAGTTCGGAATATATGTATACATATATATAATTCGGAATCTTAGCTGACATTTTTTTTTAACATTTTCATTCAAGTTCGAGTTTATTTGGGAATATTAAATATATGTTTTTATATTAGGGGATTTTATATGTCTTCTTACTTTTCTTCAAGGAATCATTATTACAATAAGAAATAAAACTGTATTTTTTTTCTTATATATTATATATGCGTGTGTGATAAATAAAAGAAGTTATTGGAGAGATAAAATGATTTAATATATATATATTAGGGTGGTTCACAAACCTATGGAAAAAAATAAACTTTCTCGCACAGACCAGGACACACCCTCATTTTTTTACATCAATCCATACTATTATTCTGGCAAAGTTTCAATGTCCTACTCCAGATAAAAGACTATGCTCGATGACTGTCAACTTTTGAATTTTGGAGATATTTAGGCATTTGTAATTGAATTTTCTAAAATTTGAGATAAAAACGAAATTATTTAAATATCTTTGATTTGTATATTTACAATATTAGTAAAGGCTAACAAAATAGTTAACATTGTCAGATTTATATATATATATATATTTTAAACAATATTAACAACTGAATTTTTTGTTGTCTCCGGTAGGAAGAAACTGCATATCATCCTCATCATTTGTTAAATTTTTTTTGAATTCTTGAATCAGCTGAACACCTCTCTTAGCAGTATCGTTGACCACTCTTAGTCCTTTTACATAGTTTCTACCAATTTTTTAAATTGACATTATTCTTACATTCTTAAGGCGAAAGTTATAGAAAAGTCATCAATATTCAAACGAGAAAAGAGCTCAACAGTTCTTAATGTTGCAAAATGTACAAGGCAATCTACACCATCTTTCAATAAATTTGAGGTACTGTGTCTGAAAATAGGGCAAAACTAACCAATTCATCTGAAAGGTACAACATGTGATTTTCTAGGACTGTCCTTTTGCTCCTAGTCCAATCTCAGAATCAATAGTCTCATATTTTCTCAAGTATTTCCATAATTGCAAGTCAACTACAGGAGCTTCAGCTGCAAGTGGAGATTATATTGCACGCTTTGCTGTAGAGAAAAGCACTGAAGTGCACAAATCATTGGAGCTGCATTTATTCCCTCTTAGTTAGATTGAAAACTTCTGGAAAATCTCGGATTTTGAAACCACACAGGAGTTTAGCCATCCACTGAGTATGATGAATAGCACCTGATGTTCTCCAATGGATTTTCTATGGTGGATTTCCCAAAATAGCAAGGGTCAACTCAATCATCTCTAATGACCACAGATTTATCTACAGATAAAAGACAGGCAATTGTTGAATCTTTAAAATATTTAGTGCATTTTTTTTCCAATTCTGTAGCCGAAAGTTTGTTTGTTCAATTCCTTGCCAAGCATTCTTAAATCTGTTGAAGAGTGGAATTTCTGTGAAACTGGATGGTCCAAGGCACAAGCTAAAAGCCTTTGCCAAGATTAATCCCATGTCATGGTGTCGGCAGGCTAATCACAATAGTTCATGGCCAATTTTTTTCCAAACAAATGCATACTCTTTTTACGTAACCCAGTGTTTACACTCGTACTGTCAAAACGTAAACCTTGAATGTTTTTCTCTACATATAACTCGTGTAATAGGTTAAAAATAGAATTCACTATATTTTTTGCTGTTTCACCACCACTGAACTTCCAAGGAGCTTTTCAGAAACAGCTCCCGAAACAAGCACTGGTAACTAAAAAAACCTTTCCTAATCCAAGACATACAGGTAAAAGTTTGCTGTTCCAATTGAGGACTTGAGGACAATCTGGTTTGAAATCACGAATTTCTGACTCAACATATTATTTTCTAGCTTTTTTCCTTAATCCTTGTATGGTGCTTCTTGAAAGAGGAAATGCACGAAGATCATGCCTCAGAGCTTATACAATTGGAAAAATCAAATGCAGATCTTCACGATCAGATGTCTTGTTACGATCTAAAGCACCACTAACATGAGATGCGAACAGTTGTATTTAGACACATCTTGTTTCTTTTCAGGATTGTAAATAAGGTTTTTCTTTATATTCGGAAAAATATCAACATCTGATTGGGAAGGGGACTCAGAGTTTTCTGAATCAGGCTGTTCTAAACAGCTGTTAATGAATGAAGTTTCAACACCTATGACTTTTTCTTTTCATCGGTCTTCCTGTTTTTTTTTCTGTTAAGAATTCTCTCTTGCTTTTTTAAAAAATTCTCTATCTTCATTACCCAAATACATTTTGGGTATATCCCGTTGATCTATAAGGAAATCACAATCGTCTATTTATTTTATTAGAATCAAAGCATCAACATGGACAATATAAAAAAGAGCCATTGCTTACAAAATGGCGGCTTCTTGTGTCAGAAGTATTGCAACGTTGCCAGATGCATTAGCTAGAAAAACTGTTGCTAAATAATTCAACTAAACTTTTTATTAGTTATTAGGAATTATGAAAGCTTGAAACGATCAGCTTTTGTTTAAAAATTATGTATTTTAAACACATATAATCATCAATCTAAAACTATAAAAGTGTGTAAAATTACCAAAAAGTGTCAAAATGGAGGGTCATTGAGCACCATCTTCCTATAGGTGTAAACAGCTACAATTTTCGGAGAGTGATACTATGGATAAATGTAAAAAAAGTAGGGGGTGTCTTGGTCTTTACCTCGAAAAAAAATTGAACCACCCTAATATATATATATATATATATATATATATATATAACACAGTTTCCATATTGCAATTCCTAAAAAAAAATGTATTAACAGAAAAACCTCTAAAATGCATTCATTTTAATAAATACTTAAGCATTCTTAAATTTATAAGAAAGATTCAGAAATCTCTCCCATCTAAAAAGTTATCTATCAATAGAAGAAAAAATGTATAAATTAATATTTTTATTTTCATTTAAAATTAAAAAAATATATATATTGATAAGTTACAAATAAATATTGCAACATAATCAATAAAGATATTGTCTGTTTTAAATCACCAAAAGAAATAAAATAAATTCTTAATCTAATTAAATTTATTAATCACCAACTTATTTAAAATAAGTTTTTTCCATGTTAAAGAAACATATTTATAAATTAACGCAACGCATGTAATTACATTATAATTCCTATTAAGAAAATTTTATTAACTGAACAAAACCTGTACATATATATATTTTTAATACTTAATGATTCTTAAATTTATAAGAAAAAACAATTCGTTCGTTTTAAATAATTTGCACACATATATATCTCATTCATTTAAATATTAAATTAAATTTTATATACATGCGCTTAAGACAAGAAAACAACTTTAAAAACACCAAAAACATTCCAATTTTTCCACCTACCATTTACCTACAACGACAATTAATCCGTAAATATTTTCCCATTTTTACCCCATAGAATCCTCCTCTCTACAAGACGCAGCGGCCAAATGAATAAAGCGTTTCACTTCTGTTCTTCGGGGCGTCAGAACGAAACCAAGCTGCCAAGATGTCTCATAGATGGCGCCATCAAAATGGAAATATAAATAAATGTATAAATATTTTTTCTTTCAATTTATGCTGGTTTCGAAATGCAGCCGGCATTCGTATGCTTAACTGGCATAGTGTTCTGCCGATATTGGATCGGACGTGTGCCTCATGGATCGGGCCGCATTCGGGCAAAATATCAAAGAAGATGCGGAACCTGTAGCGTCAGCTGGTATCGGGACAATAACGCTGGTAGCGGCAAGCGCCTGTCGGCAGATTGCTTATCCATGTTTCTGTGTTTGCTGGGCCATAATGTAATGGAATTCTGCTTTTTGCCCTGTAAATGAACTGTTAATAGTACACACTTCATATACAATACCAAACATGCCATGGTAAGCATTATTAACATATTCCAGTTCCATGAAAATCTGAGTATATTTACATGAGTTAGAACGTGGTCAAACAGAAAGACGCACAGACGGACAGTTGGACAGACACACCGAAATCATAAACACTTTTCAACTTTGTTGGAAGTGTTAATAAAGGAAGATATTCCGCAAAATACTGAATATGAAATAAATGTACGATGTTGACTTAATGAAACTGACAGTACTCAGCATATTCTGTAGCGTGATCTAAATACGGCAATAGAGCTAAATTTTCAGGATGAAGAAATAAGATGGGAGAAGAAGGCTTCATTGGAAAATAAATAAATAAATAAACAATAAAAACACCTCCACATTTTTATAACAGGCTTGTTTTATTTTCTATCTGTGATAAATTTATCTATCAGTAATTGTATGTATTGTTCAGTTCATCCAAATCTTTCTCTTTTTCATTCTTTTTTTCCAGAATCTTATCTGTCTTTTGATGGAGTGCTTAAATCTCTAGATTTGAATTTTTGAGCTTCTCAAGCTCTTGTTTGAGTGATTGAATTTCTAATTCCTAATATTTTCTGAGAACTTGAGATTTTGTTAGTATCTTTAAGATCCTTCTAGATTTCCTAAATACTAACTTTTTCTTCTGAAAATATTTTGATTCTTTATTTAAGAGATTGGAATTATAATTCTTTATCTTGTTGCACAAACTTAAATTTATCGGTTGATGAAGTATATGAATAATTAAGCTATACCATGTCCCTTTTTTTTACTTCTTTTCTTCTTTAATTCTGCCTAGTTTTTGTTAATGTACTTTGTTAATGTAAACTCTGGATCATTATCATTCTGATCGGAGTTAGAAATTGTAGATACATTAAGCTTATGATTGAGTGGGTTTACGATTCTTGACGTGTTTTTGGCAACATGATATTTTTGTTAGTATGTTTGAGTTTCTTAAGATTTTTTTCACATTTCTTGCTTTTCCTTCAATTGTATTTTTTAGTCTTTAGTATCACAGATTAAATACCTGATATATGAACTATATTTGAGTCACGAAGTTCCTGTAATTGATTTTCTGTTTATTTGAGACTATTATCCAATTGTCCATGTTTTGTTTTCACAAGAGTTCTTCTGTATTTAGAGGCCATACCAGCGCATTTCCCTTCAAATGACAATTAAGATGTGATGGCAACTGACTAAAAAGTTTACCAGTCGAGATGTCGCTTGCAGATTCTATACTAAAAACTATTATGTCATTAATTATTTAGTCATAAACTATTTAGTCATTTGGTACAAGAGTGCGACTGTTCAAGAGTGTGACTGTTCATATGCAAATATGTTGTTTACAATGTCACTTCCAGTTTTGAGTTAAAATGATTTTTAAAATGATCAAATTAAAATACCATTTTTTAAAAAGACGGTGAATACGGATATCAGAAGTGCGTATGTAAATTCTGCGAAAGTGAAAATAATGTCGAGTCTATATTTATCGGGAAAAAAATTCTATGATTGTATCAATGTGGAATAAATTTTGTCCTTTTCATTCGGGATTATCAATCACAAGAGCCAAACATAATAACTTCATCATAATAACTGATGTTAAAATAATGTTTGAGAGTTAAAGTAACCAATATAAGATAAATGCATTTATTGTATCTAATTTTGTAGGTTTATTATAAATCAATGAAAAAGTTCATTCTTAAACATTTTCTTTCATCGAAATTTCACGGGTTTAACCTCGTCTTTAATAAAATTCATCCAACTGAACATTTCTAGAATTATACTCTGGCATGTTTAGTTTCTTTTATGAATAATATAAGACAATTTTGTTATAGAAATTATTTTCGACATCCAGTTTTCGGATTACCACGACTTAGTATGTGAGAAAATCGAAAAACATGTTTTTAAAAATGTCTGTCTGTCCGTGTGAGTGTCCTCTTTGTATCATCAAAAAATGTTCGAAGTTAGACATAGAATTGAACTAAACTTCATATAAATGTTTTTGACTATGTACGTCAGATCAAAGTTGATAATGATGATATTTCCCAGAAACATTATGGGAAATTATAAGAATACTTCCCATTTTGATAGCGATTATTGCGCAATGTTTTCCGATTTTTCGTACTTCTTTTCCACATCTGTTCATCGTACAGTGACGGGAACTTCGCAAACTCTTAATCAGGTGATTAGCGAACAGAATACATGCATGTGAATTAAATGAAATATGGATTTTTACTAAATATTATGATTCATAGCAACTCGTTTCTATCCTAACTAACAAAATGAAACAGAAAAATCAGAAGAACATCAAAGTTGGTGTAGTACTGAAGAAATAACATCAAAGTACTAAAATGTGTAAAACATTTTTGAAGTTTTACCGTGTTTGAGATAGAGGATTGTTTTGTGATCAGCAGATCCGACTAATTTTAGAACAATGACAGTTTTAAGGAATATGGCATTGCCGTTTATTAATTTTGCTAGTTATTGTAAAATAAATTTGTGAACAAACGTACAGGGTAGTTTAAATTATGTAAAAAATAATGTTTTTTATCTTTTTTTTTTTTTTTTTTTTTTTTTTTTTTTTTTTTTGTGTGTGTGTGTGTGTGTGTGTTTCCGTTCATTTATGAGCATACTGTGAATTACGGAAAGAACTCCGGAATTGAAATTATTTTTAGATAAATAATTGCAACCAAACTCGAAAAAGAAAAAATATACTTGGTTAAAGATAAATTGGTATGCAATCTTATAAATTCGACATAAAGTATTGAAATAAATAAAACCATTGACAAAAAAAAAGAGTATTATTTTACAGAAAAAAAGAAAAAAAATACTACAGAAATATGAAATTCATTTACAGGAAGCTATAAGGTTTGACATCGTACTCAGTTATCTTATGTAAAATATCCTTTCAAAAAAACTGCTCCGCAAAATTTTCAATAAACGCTATAATTGATTCAACTGTAACTTACCAGTTCAATCGCATAACTAGCGTGAGATTTTATGTTGGTTCATTTCTTAAACATAGAAATTTTCCCAGATTATATTAACAGGATTATCCTATTATGCCGGATTATCCTTTATAAGTATTTTAGTGGAATTTTCTAAATTCATGTATGTTTAACAAATTCGTTAGTCTTTATACCACTTAACGCTTTCCGCACATCAATCTTTAAAACTAATATTTAGACAGGATTTTGCAGAAATACTGTTTACATAAATGATTTATACACGTGATTCATCCAAGCTCATTTTTTTAAAGCTTTGTGGAAGTTATTTCATGAGTTTCTAAAGAATACGTTTTAGGTAGATTTCGTATGAAATACTACCTATTACATTCTCCTCTATGTTGGAATTTTTGAAAAAAATTTGCAGATCTACACCGAACATGACCCCTAGAACCTAAAACCACCCTCAGTAAAAAACTTTATATATCTATCGATATATATATATATATCATTTTCTTCTGGACACAATAGCTTCCACAATTCTACACAAATCTCTGCCAAACGGATACATAAAATCAAGGGGCATAAAATCACGCTCAAGTTCGTTAATGGACAAAATCGGACAAAGGGAATGGAAATAGGGAGGAGTTTTGTTAAAAAGGAAAAAAAAAACTACAACTTCTTAAATTTCGTACATATCAAATCAGTTTAAAGTTTTCATTACGTATAAATAGGGCAAAAAATTTATGTATCACATATTTTTTATAAAATTAATAATAGGTGCAAGATGCGCAAAATAGGGTTTTTGGGAGAAAAAAAATCCATAACTTCGTCAATTATCAAGATATCAAATCCAATTAATTTTATTATAAATATCCTTAATATTATCTATAACTTTTATATTCACAAGTTTTTGATAGGACCAATTCGTACCGAAAAAAAATAAAAACAAAAACAAAAACAAAAGGGGGGGGAGAAAAAAATCCATAACTCTGTCAATTCGCAAGATATAAAATACCCATGAATTTATCATATATCTTCTTTATATTGTATAAAACATTTATATAGACAAGTTTTGATAGGATCGATTCTTACAACAAAAACAAATTAAAAATACATAGCGTTTGAAGAAAAAATCATTATTAAGGGTGTATTCAAATCCAAACTGCTTATTTTCTTACTCATTTTTAAATTCATTTTTCTCTCAAAATCATCCAATTAGCAGATTCTCTTATTCAGAAGCTATATAATGTACCGTAATGATCGATGTTTTGATAGAGACAGAATATATTTAAAAAAATAATGTCAAAGTGGTCATTTTTAACAAAAAACCCGAAGCGATTGTGTTAGAAACGAAAAATATTGCCCCACTGAGAAAATAATTGTTTATAAATCAAGTTTTAATTAACTGAACGAAAAATAAAAACAAAGATCGCTTATAAATCTCTTCAAAAATCACGTCAGCGATTTTAATATTTTTCTTTTAAAAATGAATCTGAAAAAGCGCCGTAAAATTTCAAGTTGTTGAGCATATGGAAAAGCATTTTTTCTTTTTTTAAATACAACCTTAATATGACTCTGATAAAACCAGCTATTGTATAAACATGAAGTAAAAACTCGCCAAAAGCGGCCAGATAAAATTGTTAAAGTGGGTTTATCTCTAATTATGATTTAGTTTTTGTTGGTAAAATTAGTATAGTTAACTTCGAAATCTACCTCCACCTGTAGGCAGGGCCAGAAGGGATTTTTTAAAATCGTTTTGATTTACAGACAGGAAATAATTATCAGTTACAAATATTAATTCAACATAAATGATTATATTATATAAAGTGCTCTTATTTTATACTCTTGTAACATATATTAAACATTTTATGCATGCACACATAATAAATTATATTATATGCTTAATATCTATAATACTGTATTGCAGCATGTATAGACAAAACATTAATTATTGCAAGGTTAACTTACGTATATTTTGTACTTAAATATTTAAATTAACAAAAAATAAATTTACATAATGAGCTGTAATGTATTTTTATTAAAATAGCTAATTGTATTTTTATAGAAAAATTAATTAGTGCGATAAGTTAAATATTTATCCCTTTTCAACATTTCTAAGAAAAAGTTTCAACAAGAATTTCAAATGCAAGGTAAATTTAAAGGCTATTGTTGAGGTATGGTTACGCAGAGATTATCTGAAAAGATCAATATTTGCGATTAATTTACTTTTATAATAGAAGATAAGAAATATCTTTAGAAATGATATTTTATTTTCTATCTGATTAATTTTATTTAATAAAAAAGTTCGATAAATTCTGAATTAATGACAAATGTTTTATATAAAACACGCTTTTCAAAATTTAAATATAAGGAGATCTATACAATTACGTAATTCTTAACTTAATTTCTGTGAGTCGCATGAATTAAATTATAAATGAATCACCAAGTAAAGTATTAAAAAAATATTATGAGAGATCTGTTTCTGTGGAATCCTTTTTATTGTTGATCTGTTACGATACAAATTTATGTTTCTACGTTTTTTTAAATAAATTTGTGCCAATATTATCTTATATAAAGCTATTTATGGGTTACTTTAATAGAGAGTGCCTAATTATCTAAAAAAATTGTTAAACTGTTGAATTTATCGAATGTACTTTTTTGTAAAATCAATGCTATTCAGCCATATAATCTGTTAAATATTCAAAAGTTTCAAAATTTGCACCCTTTGAATTAGTCCTATTTCAAAAAGCATAGCAGTTGTATAAAACAAAATATATCAGGTAGTAGTTGAACATATGTACAAAAACGTGGAAACGAAAAGGCAGTTGGTTCTCGTGGTATTTTCACAAGAAAAAATGACAAAAGTTACAAAAAGGCAGGCGATAATCAGGCTTTTTCCCTAGAAGGGGAAAGAGAAAAAGGATGTTCCATTTCCTCATAGGGGAAAAACATAGGAAATGGAAAGAGTAAAGGTATATTTCATTTTCTGATAGGGAAAATGCCTGATATTGACACTGCCTTTTTCTAACTTTTGTCATTTTTTTCTGAAAATAGCATTAAAACGCACTTTTTTTCTCGTTTCAATGTTTTTGTACATATGTTCAACTATTACCTGATATATATATATATATATATATATATATATATTCAACTGTGATGCTTTTTGGAGTTAGGAATAATTCAAAAGTTGCAGATTTTTAAACTTTTGAATATTTAACAGATTATATCTGCTAACAGCATCGATATACCGGTAAAGTTCTATGTTACTTTGCTTGTCCTAATAGTAGACTTTCTTATTCTATAAGAAACACCTTGGGGTACTATTGCTTAAATAAAATAATAAGTGCAGGAAACGGTCAAAAACATCATTTTGAGTCAATAGTCGAAAAATATAAAACGAGCAAAATGATCATATTGGCTAGAAATAATACTTCAATAGAAGTGACATAGTAATTCTGTAGCATTTCATCAATGAAGTACCAAAATTCAATTTGGATACAGCCCCTCAAAGTGCTCATTAAAAAAAAAAAAAAATCCTCTGAAACGTGTCGTACGAATTTCTTAAAAATTTGGATTTAGGCTAATTGAAGAGTGTAGAATGTATTTGTGGTGTCAAAATTGGGTATTACTATTTAAAAAAAAAGAGTATTTGGGGTTCGTTTTGGAATGTAGATGTCCCCTAAGCAAATTTTATATACATCATTTAAAAGTCTTTTGATTGAAGTTTATGATAAAAGAATTTTTGGATGTTGTTGCTTTCCAGAGATATAACAATCCAAACATACTGGCATTTCACTTTTCATGAAAAATGGGATTCATGATCTTGAACTTTCACATTTTCTGCAGGAAACAGATATTTTTTTCAGGTCTTCAAAATTGCACATTATTTGTAAAATACTACTTCAAAAAAAAAAAAAAAATCAAGCCAATTAAAAAATACAACTATCAAAATATCACTTTTTTGTCTGATTTTCAAAATAATGGATCTCAAACAGAAGTCACGTAAAATGCAAAATGAATTTTTTTTCTTGCAAATGAATTCAAATAATCTATTCTTTACAATTTAAAGATCTATTTAATACAAATAAACTATTTTTGAACAAATATTTGAGAAATTATATTAAATATTTGCTCAGAAGTTTTATTACATCAAGATGAAATATTTTACATGCAAATTATTTTCTCTGCGTCTTAAAAAATTTATTTTAGTATTCCACTTCTCTTTAAAAATGGTTAGGGAAAGTATGCCTACACTATGAGCTTATTATTTTTCATACATAGGTAGATGTCATTTTAGTTTTCTATAAAATGTTTCAATCTAAACAAAGGAAAACAAAAGTACATTAAACGCAAAATATTTACTCCTTTTAATTATGCAAATATATTTATTAATTCCAAAAACTAATACAATTTTTATATAGCAATTTGGCATCCATTACTACTAAAACTGGTTGCATATGCAAAATACACACCGACATTTTAAAAGGAAAATATGTTAGATTTCACAATCCCCCTTCCATCTAAAATAAGGATTCCTTAATCCCCTTTCCTTTCTTTAAATATCTTCTGGCACTTAAGAACAAAATGGATGATAAAATGTAATTTATCTATGGCAAGAAAAAAAGAAGAAAAAAGGCTCAGCCAATAAAAGATATTTTGCCACCCTTATATGATCCTAAGCTTAAACAGTGATAAGAATATGTATTTTTAAACTAGGCATTTAGTATAAGGATAAAAAACCTTCTTTCCATGGTGAATTATGCATTCAATCAATTACTTCCATATTTCAAATGTGTACATTAGTGTGTTGATTAAACACAACGTAAACGATAATTTGCAATGGGATATACATTCAAATGATAATTAATTACGACCCTGATAAAGACCATAAAAAATGTGTGTATAACGTTCTCATATTTTTTCCATATTCACCATTTCTGCCAGTATTTTGAACATGGATGTTATGACTAATTTATGTTCAATTATTTTCACGGTATTTTTGTGTATCAGAGACGTGGGTCTATAAATAGAGTGGTTCTTAATAATGAAATCCTTAACAGATTTATTCAGAAAAAACACGAATTTTCGCTACAGTGACCAACAACGCAATGAATCGAATCGGCTGAAACATAGTATTTCTTCTGATTCTTTTTAATGTACAATTTATAGCCCTATGAGTGAAAGAGAACTTAATTGTGATTCTTCTATGGATAGTTACGATGCGGTTCTTCTTTAAAAGTCTTTTTAAGACAAACGATTCTCCGTGTGTATTTTATGATAAAAAAAAAGACAAAAAAAAAAACACTGATACTAAACGTAATATTCAACGAATGACTTTGGAAATTTGAGCATTTCAGAATAAGTTTTTTTTTTTTTTTCAAGATAGGCACCGATTCAATGCATTCGCTCTTTCTACTATAAATAAACAAGATCTCTTCACACCGTTAGCTCGACTGGTGTTAATATTAACTAATTCTAACTATAAAATCATGCACAGACAAGGCACTCCTATTTGTCATGTTAAGGTTTTAAGTAGAAAGGAAATACGTATGTCGACTCATGATTGTGTTAATTCCAAAATTACACATCGTGACTAACACATATAATCTATCAAGAAAATTCTGAAAAAAAAAAAAAAACAAAAAAACAAAAAAAAAAAACAAAAAAACGCAGGACAACTATTTCCTTAAACATAACGGACTTTATAAATTTTACAAAGTCTTGATCTCATAGTTATGGTAGTTAAATGCGGCTAAATGTCATTAAGTACGTTTATGAAAAGGCCATTTTGGTCATAAACGATGTAAGGTAAGCCTTAACCCTTTAGCGCGCAGCTTTGCATATATGCAAACAAAAGTATTTTGAATTTAATATATTTTTTTTTAATTCTTATATACCTAATTCACGCTAGAAAATTAAAATAGCAATATTTGCTTCAAATAATAACATACATCCCGTATTTAAATAAAGCGAAATTAACCACTGATACTTTCTTGTGTAAAGTCAGATTCTCTGAACTTGGTCATTTCTAGAACGTATTCTATCATAGAAATTAAAGGGTTAAATGTTAAGTTTTATAAAATAAATAATTGTATAAAATAAGGTATTTGGAGACATACTTATTAAAATATTTACAAATCTGCAATAATTTAGCGTATAGCAGCCATACGACTGTAGTTTTTACTCATATTACAGATGTGCACAGAAGTAAAGTTATCTATGAAAATTGTATCTCTGGTTCTTTTTTCATTATGTTTCCTTTGTAATTAACTTTTCAGATAACTATATATATTTTTTTCGAAACAAAATAAAAAATCGCTCAGTTAAGGGTTAATGAAGAATTTGCAATTCATTGCATGCCGAGTAAAATTGATAAAATTGCAGCAAACTGCTCAGCACGTCTAATCGCAAACGTAGGAACTTTCGTAAGCATTTATTTCCTCATCAATATATCAATGGAATAATTTTCTTGAAAACGTCAAACGGAAAGTAAATATGCAAGCCTGAAAATGTCTGGGGCAATTTTTTGATGCATTGAGAATCTATGATTATTTGAAAAGCCCAATATTTGCTTTAATTTAACTGTCAAAAGGATGGAAATTCCTTTTGAAAAATAAATATATAAAGTTTTATTTTGATTTATGTTTGTTTGATAAAACATATTTAAGGAAGAGAGATTTTTTAACTTAACTTCAAGGCAAACTTCTTGTATTCAATCGTCTTATCACTTTACTTGAAATTGGTATATTATGTAAATATACAAACTGAGTTTTTGGCTGAATTTCTGATTGCAGTATAAAAAAAAAGAAGTAAAAGAGAAAAATGTGAAAAAAAATTATTAGGATAGCTATACATTAAAAGTTATTCTACTGTATTTCATACGATATTTAAAAAACACAGAAAAGTTTTAAAAAATATCACATATATTGGAACTGAAAAGCTTAATTTAAATAAAAGCATAATTTAAATTCTTTAAAATTCTCAATTTATTGGTTTTGAAAACATAAAATTTTAAATATTTTGTATAACTTTAGTTTAATTTAATACTGAGCATTTCTATTGGAAAATTGCATCTAAATTTCTGAAAATTGCTGAAAATTGAGTAAGAAATTTCTTTATGAAATTTTTCTCATTCCTGCATCCTCTCCCCCAAAAATATGAAATAAGAAAATATTTTTGAATAGTTAAAAATTACCTGAACCCTTAAATAAAATATATATATATTTTTTTTTTACTTAGATTTGTTTTATCTTGACTTAAATCACAAGTCATTTAAACTCAGGTATGAGATTTCATTTTAAAGTTATATTTAGTTTTGATGAAAATCGTGACATGATATACACAGCTATAAATCTTCGTTTCAATAATCTCCTGTTCTTACCCCCCGGTACAACAAATAACAGCATCTCCATCGTATAACTTTAAAAATATTTTGCAAGAAAGAAATGATCATTCAAAGTCACATGTTATATTTTCTGCATTTCCCGATTGCTTATGAACATAAATTATTGCGTAATGAGTTTTGAAATTATCACTCTTTGTTAGAACATTAAACAAAGATGTTTTAGTGTATTACATTATTAATATATATATATATATATATATATATATATATATTACTTGAAAATAAAAATAACTGTTGTCACTTTGACTTCAGAAAGTGTTAAATGTAAAACAAATGTTTAGAAAGTGTAGTGTAATGTGTCAAAATGTAAAACAAAATTGAATCATTAAAACAGCATTTATTTTACCTTAAAAATTTTCAGATTTGATATTTTTTATTGTAAAGTTAATTCTATAAATGAAACATGTATCATGGAAGACGGTAGTATTCCGAGTGACGCAGCCTTAAGCCTAAAATCGTATCGTAGAATTCGTAGATGGCGGAACTCATATATACGGCTAACTCGACATAAAAAAAAACGCGAAAAGTCGCCTTTTAATAACTCAGCAGATATATGTCCTATTGTTCTGATTTTTTTAGAACAGTCTTATATCTCCAGTCTAATTCTATTCTGAAATTTTTACATTTCTACGTGCAGTATATTTTGAGATCTAAATAGCCATTTTTAAAGCGAACGCGACGGAACGGTATGTAAGACGTTCCTAATGTCAAAATCTGGAAAACGGTTCTAACGATTTTCTTTAAATTGATATACAATATTAATCTGATTAAGATGAGTTGAATAAGACATATCTTTTATCTGGGAAAACTCATTTTATTTTTGACATTTTCGTTTCCGTTAATGCCCAGTCAACCATTAATCTCTGGTAATTTTCTCGTCTGTGATTAGTGAGTGCGAGGCTAACATTAGCCTCGTAATGAGTAGGTTTGACGTCATCACATCGCGCCAATGAGCGCGAAGGGCTGTGAGTTTCAGTAGATAGATAATCCATGTTTATTTGTGTAGCGAGCAGAAATTACAAATTACGCTATAACGATGGATTTAGTGTTTTAAGTCGTTGTTTCCTTTCGAATTTGAAGTTAATTATTTTATATTCCTTATTTACATTTAGTTATTCGCGTTTGTAACAAAAAACTCGCCCTCTAGCGATCTAAAGGGTACCACTGCTTCTTTCATCGCGTTAGTATTACTTACCGTGAGTCAAATATCATTTTGGATTTTTAATTCTTAATAAATATGAATAAAACCGAAAAAAAGATAATACATGTTGTTATGTGCCCCAATGCAACTCTTGATAATCGAAAAATCCCGATTTAAGCTTTCATTTATTTCCATATGAAAAAAATAAAATACCTGTCGTCTCTAAAAACGGCAACAAAACTTTGATCAGCTGAAAATCCGATGTCTCGTTGAGGCTGACAGTTTGTTCAAATTTAATCGTGATTTAAATCAGATTATAAAAAAAATAATGGATTAAAATATTGTTTAATGATGTGAAAATATATTAAAATAGATGTTACCAGGTTTAAAAAGCATTTCATTTAAAACTTTAATTAAATCTGGTCATCGTCATAAAAACTTTCTTTGAATAATCAAATTATTCACTCTTTTATAGAAAATAAGCACAACAAATAAAATAATTTTTTCTAGATTAAATAAAATAAATAAATAAAAGATTCTTATTTGTTTTTTATAAATAAATAGATAATAAATTTCAGGTAAAAGAAAATTACAGAATGATAACATCTGTTATACAGTTATAGTAAGAGAATGGAAAAAAGTAAAATAAAAATCTAATTAGTATAAAAATGTTTAGGAAGAACTACTTCAGTAAAAGTTTATAAAATATTTTCTACTTTTGGATTAGCACAACATATCAAAGAAAGCAATTGTTAAAAGATGATAAGTAACAAAACTTTTTTGCTTTTCATTTGGAAGAGCTACGTTCCAATCAAGGTTAATAAATATCACGATAATTTCAAAATGGTCAACTTATCGATGATTATAAATATTTTCGGAGTCCATACAAATTAGAAATTGAAACATAATGCACTTAGCATGAAAACTAATATATTCTAAATGTCTTTCTTATTCTTTTTTTCTTTAATATTTTGGGTAGTTAATGTTGATAGAAAGTATGATTAACCATTAATATGATTATATTTAGTCTCTGTATATGTATGAATTAACAGGTATTATTATTATTATTGTTGTTAATGCACATATATCTGCATCAGCTTAGAATTATGCAACTGCAATAATTTTACAAATTACAAATACATAAAGAACTGCCATGAAATTTCTTTATTTGTTGTATTCCAAGAATTCTATTAATTTCATGCATTAAATTACCTAATGAAATTATTTATTTATCGTTTTTATTATTTATCCAATTACCATCTATTATTTTAATAATTAACGATAAAAATATTCTTTAATATCCTAATTACTGGTTTGGTTGTTTTAAAAATCTGCAATTTTGACGGCGATTAACCCTTTATGTGGAACTGTTCACGTGGAACTGTTTACAAACATTAGCAGGTCTAAAAGCACCACCTATCTTTGATTACTAAGGCGAATTCCTGAGTGCGAAGTGCTGTCACTTTCAAGTGATAGATAATCTATATTAATTTGTGTACTTCTTGCGAGCAGATGTATTTGAAATTAATTATTTACATTTCCTTATTTACATTTGGTTATTCCTAATACTCAGAAATTTTGTCGGTCTTCGCTTGGATGAACTTCTTGCACCATGATAATATATTAGCATAACTTGACCAGGTTGAAAGCTTAATCCAATTTGCTATGCTGTCAGATTTACATATGTCTCAGCAGGGCTGTACGAATGGTAAAGTCACCCCAGGCGCGGGGGGGGGGCGCCAAATTTATACTACAAACCTCGTATTTTTCTTCCTTTGAAAAAAATGTATATTTACATGTTGTTATTTTTTTTCAGTGAAAGTACAAACATCTTTCGTTTCAAAGTTATTGCATTCTCCTTTACCTCATACCGACAGAGCCATCCCTACGGGTGTGAGACAGGTGCGGCCGCACAAGGCCTCGCACCCGAAAAACCGTGAACCAATATTTTATGAATATTAGGCAGTTTTTATGTTTTTCTCTTGAAAAAAAAATATATTTTGTCCTTGTAGGAAGGTAGCCGCTGACAATTTCTTAATAGTCACTTTTTACCATTTAGTGTCCCTATGGCAGGTGCGAATCCAGCAGGTCCTTATGGTAGGTGCAGGGGGGGGGGCGATAATCACGCTAATCCCCCCTCCAAAAAAAATATAAATCCAACTTTTTTATGGCAGTTTTTGCGGAAAATACAAGCAAACGGAAACCCGAAATTTTCGGGTACAGAAGTGGGCGGGGGGGGGGGGGGGAACGGCCCCGATCATCCTGCCCACCAAATAAATATATATATCGGAAAAACGCGAATTTCACCAGGGATAACGAAAAAAAAAACGCGAAGTTCGAAGGCCTCAGAAAAAACATGAATTTAGTCACTGCATCGTGGAAAACACGCGAATTTCATCAAAGAATCGCAGAAAAAAATGAATTTCGTTAAAGGATCGTGAAAAACGCAAATTTCGCCAAAAGATACAAAAAAAAATCGTCAAATGATCAAGAAATAACGGAAATTTCGTCAGATTATTGCGAAAAAAATGCGAATTTTGTCACAAGATCGAGGAAAAAGAGCGAATTTCACCACAGAATCGAGGATAAAACACTAATGTCGTTAAAAATGCAAACTTCGCCAAAGGATGACGAAATAAACACTAATTTCGTCAAAGGATCGCGAAAAAACGCTTGTCACAGGATGGCGGAAAAAACACTATTTTTGTCACACTATTGCAGAAAAAGTGCGAAAATCCAAAGTAAAATTTATGTAAATAGTTTTTTGCGTCATTGTATCCAAACTAAGTTAAATGTATGCAAATGGATAACATGACGAAAAAAACTATTTACATAAATTTTACTTTTGATTTTTGGATAGCGTGGCACAAAAGATAAATCAATTTATTCAAATGAATACATTTCAGTGCATTAAATAGATTCAGTGAAAGTAATATATTCAACAGTGCATTGGAAAATGAAAAGTATTGTTTAGATGTGTAAATGTATTTAGCCAAAAGAAAATTTAAAATGAATTTTAAAACTAATCGTTTTAAGCAACATCAAGGCGTCACTTAAATTTTGATATCATATCTTTTAAAACTCATATTTTGAATTTATGAGAGATACGAATGATAATGCATCAATGAATAAACTTTTATACATCTTTTTAAAATGAAAATAATTTTTGCACATGTAATTATAAAAAAATAAAATGATGAAATAAATATATATATAGATATTATAATTAATAGCATAGTGTCACTAAAAATTTGATATCATTATTTTTAAGTTCCATATTTAAAATTCTTAGAGCATAAGATAAAGCGCTGCGTCACAAACTTTTAACCCTTTAAGGGTTTTTGTATTGATACTAAATTACAGTTACAGTGGTGTCCAAAATTAAGGACTAATCACAGAAGTCTAATTTTCCAGTACGCGAATACTCAAAAGGAAATAATATAATTCGAATAATTACTATATCTAAAGAACAGCTAGTCCATATAACATCTCATTCATGTCACACATGGCCACAAGTATCACAGTCACTACGGTGAAGCAAAAAAAAATTAGGAAATTCCATACTTCTAATTATGATTCTCGGATGATCACTATATGTGACTCCACTGAGACGTCGCTGTGACTGCTGCTTTGTAACGAGTCAACATGTGACTTTACAATATAGTTACATTGCGACTCTCACGTCACTGTCATCTGTAGACTCAATTTCAAAGTCATCGTGAACGCTGCATTGTTATAAGTTACCAAATAATGTCACTTTAAAGTCACATGATGATTTCAGGTGACAGAGAGACTACTGAGAAGTCACAATTGTGCTCTTTTGTGAAAAGTCACCATTCGAATATAATGAGATATTATTTGGTGACTTACCATAATGCAACGTTCATATGATGACTTTGAAATTGAGCCTAAACGTGACAGTCACATGAGAGTCACAATGTAACTACATTGCAACGTCGCCTCGTCAGTCGTCACAAAGCAGCAGTCTCAGTGGAGTCACATATAGTGATCATTTGAAACTCATAATGAGATGTGTGGAATTTCCTATTTTTTGTTTCATCGTAGTGACTGTGACACTTGTGACCATGTGTGACGTGAATGAGATGCTATGTGGACTAGCTGTGCTGTAGGGATAGTAATTACTTGAATTAATTATTTTCTTTTGAGTATTCGGTTACTTAAAAATTAGCATTTTGTGACTGGTCCTTAATTTTGGACACCACATGTGTATTTATTTATTTATTTATTGAACACATACATCTGACATGTGTTCTTGACATCGGGTTCCCGCTATTTCGTCACTATATAATATGAGATATCACAAGGAAACTTACAACACCAGAGAATTACATCCGGGAGCTCCACAAAGAGTGTGCAACGGAGCCAGCGGGATATGAACCCGTAACCCACTTACACTCACAAGCTATTAGCGGTGTGATGTCTTAACCACTCGACCACGTTGGGCCCAGTAAATGAATATTTCTGCAGATAAAAATAGTGAACAAAATGTCAGAATCACTTCTCAAAATTCGAAAAACATACATAAAACAATTTTGATACGTTCTTATTTTCATAAAAGGAAAATTGAATATTATCCGGAGGAATTCTAAAACGAACGATTTAAAGGGTTATCAGTTGAACAAAAATAGGAGGCGGTTCTCATATATTTTCTAGAACTTATTCAGAGTTTACAGCAGAAAAAATATTAAAACAGGTACTATACAAACACTAATAAAACCAATTAAACAAACCTTGCACATTTTCGATAATCATTAGGGAAAATGTATATTATGAGTTGATAAATAAAATAATCCTGAAATCTTTATAGCTTCATCAAATAATATTATACTTAATTAAAACATTCAGGTTATTTTTCTTTCAGTTAGGGAATACTTTCAAACCAAATATTTTATATAGTTCTCCTGAGATAACGAATTATAAATTTCCGATTTCAGTACACCTTATCTTACGCAAATGTACTCGTGCAGTCGTAGAAGAAAAAGTTAACACCACCTGCTAACGCAGCAATAAATTATCGTAGAAGAAAGTTACTGGTAGTAAACGATTGGAAAAAAATTCTACTTTTAAATGATGTATATAAATTTTGCTTAGGGGCCATTTCCATATCAAAACGAACACACACTTTGCTTTTTTTAATAGCAATACCCAAGTTTGACACTAAAAATACATTCTACATTCTTCAATTAGACTAAATCCAAATTTCCATGAAATTCGTACGATACGTTTCCGAGAAATTATTTTTTTTTTAATGAGCATTTTTGAGGGGCTGTATCTATATTGAAGTTTCGTACTCGAATTATGAAACGCTATAGAATGACTATGTCACTGCCATTAATTTATTATTTCTTGCCAATATGACTATTTTACTCGCTTAATATGTTTCGACTTTTACCAGCCCTTGTATTTCAATAAAAGGAGTAAAATATATTTTACTTAAATCATGATTTTGACGTTTTTTATGATAATTCAAAAACTACTTGAAAGAAAAATTTGAAATTGAGAATTCGCATAAAGCAGGACATAATAAATGTAAATCACTTAACGTCATAAATTTTTTAAAACTACAAATTCAATGTATTTATGTTTGGGTTTTTTAGTATTATCACCACACACAAATTTATCACATTAGGATTATAATTTCAGAAGGTATTAATAATACTATGAAAATGTAATTTATCATTAGGAGTCTCAAATTTGAATGGTTATAATTCAAAAACTTGTTATTCAAATCACTAGAAATTTTGTTTTTAGTCATAGTTTGAGCGTAAGAATTAAAGTACATTGTCAAAATTGGTTATTGGTAAAATTGTTGCTATTGCAAAAAACAAAGTTTGGTCCGATTTTTATTTGCAGATGGCCCCCTAAGCATATTTTATGTACATCATTTAAAAGTAGTCTTTATTTCCAATCGGTGGGTACCAGTAACTTTCTTCTATTATAATTTGTTGCACAGATAGTAAGGGATGTTTACATTTCTTTTCACGACTTTAAATATCTCCACACGGCTTTAAATATAGCAACGAAAGTGCCTGTTTCCATAAAGGTTTATAATTTAAAAATTATAATTCATCTTTACGTCATTTTATCAAGCATAAAATTACAAGATATTACTCTTTGGCTATCAGACAATTTGCCAGACACAAATTTGGTTGCAAAGTTAATGTCAGACGGCTTTAAATGGGGCAACCGAAGTGCCTGTTTCAAGAGTTGTTTATTGTTTAAAAATTTCAAGTCATATTTACGTCATTTTATCAAGCATAAAAATTGCAAGATATTACTCTTCGGCTAGTAGATAACCTATAATTAATTTGCCAGACACAAATTCGGTTGCAAAGTTAATGCTAGATGGCTTTAAATATGGCAACGAAAGTGCCTGTTTCAATTATAAGTTATCTTTACGTCATTTTATAAAGCATAAAAATTACAAGATATTACTCTTTGGCTAGCAGAAAACATATAATTAATTTGCCAGACACAAATGCGGTTGCAAAGTTCATGCCAGACGGCTTTAAATATGGCAACAGAAGTGCCTGTTTCAGGAGTGGTTTATAATTTAAAAATTAT
The DNA here is from genome assembly GCA_963932465.1 of Maratus speciosus. Lineage (NCBI taxonomy): Eukaryota > Metazoa > Arthropoda > Arachnida > Araneae > Salticidae > Maratus > Maratus speciosus. The sequence continues at coordinate 545,713,138 of OZ010786.1, read as the reverse complement.
AAATCATCTTAACGTCATTTTATCAAGCATAAAAATTACACGATATTACTCTTTGGCTGGCAGACAACCTATAATTAATTTGCCAGACACAAATTCGGTCGCAAAGTTAATGACAGACGGCTTTAAATATGGCAACCGAAGTGTGTGTTTCAAGAGCGGTTTATAGTTTAAAAAATATAAGTCATCTTTACGTCATTTTATTAAGCATAAAAACTAGAAAAAATTTTGGCAGAATTTTTCTAAATTTGGTAGAATCGCTTGCAAAATTAATGCCGGACGGCTTTAAATATGGCAACGAAAGTGCCTGTTTCAAAAGTGTTTTATTGTTTAAAAATTATAAGATATCTTTACGTCATTTTATCAAGCTTAAAAATTACAAGATATTACACTTTGTCTAGCAGACAACCTATAATTAATTTGCCAGATACAAATTCGGTTGTAAAGTTAATGCCAGACGACTTTACATATGGCAACCGAAGTGCCTGTTTCAGGAGTTGTTTATAGTTTAAAAATTATAAGACATCTTTACGTCATTTTATCAAGCATAAAAATTACACCATATTACTCTTTGGCTAGCAGACATCCTATAATTAATTTGCCAGACACAAATTCGGTTGGAAAGTTAGGCTTTAAATATGGCAACCGAAGTGCCTGTAGGCACTTATAACTAAACTATAACTAAACTCTAAACCACTCTTGAAACAGGCACTTTCGTTGCTATATTTATAGCCGTTTGGCATTAACTTTGCAAACGAATTTGTATCTGGCTATTTAATTATAGGTTGTCTGCTAGCCAAAGAATAATATCGTGCAATTTTTATGCTTGATAAAATGACATAAAGATGACTTATAATTTTTAAAGTATAAACCACTCCTGAAACAGGCACTTCGGTTGCCATATTTAAAGCCGTCTGGCATTAACTTTGCAACCGAATTTGTGTCTGCCAAATTAATTATAGGTTGTCTGATAGCCAAAGAGTAATATCTTGTAATTTTTATGCTTGATAAAATGACGTAAAGATGACTTATAATTTTTAAAGTATAAAACACTATTGAAACAGGCACTTCGTTGCCATATTTAAAGCCATCTGGCATTAACTTTGCAACGGAATTTGTGTCTGTCAAATTAATTGTAGGTTGTCTGCTAGACAAAGAATAATATCTTGTAATTTTTATGCTTAATAAAATGGCGTAAAGATAACTTATAATTGAAACAGGTACTTTCGTTGCCATATTTAAAGCCGTCTGGTATTAACCTTACAACCGAATTTGTGTCTGACAAATTAATTATAGGTTGTCTGCTAGACAAATTGTAATATCTTGTAATTTTTATACTTGAAAAAATGACGTAAAGGTGACTTATAATTTATAAATTATAAACAAATCTTGAAACAGGCACTTTCGTTTTTTTTATATTTAAAGACGTCTGGCCGAATTTGTGTCTGGCAAATTAATTATAGCTTTTCTGCTAGCCAAAGCGTAATATCGTGTAATTTTTGTGCTTGATAAAATGACTTAAAGATGACTTATAATTTTAAACAATAAACCACTCTTGAAACAGGCACTTCGGTTGCCATATTTAAAGCCGTCTGGTATTAACTTTGCAACCGAAATTTTGTCTGGCAAATTAATTGTCTGATAGCAAAAGAGTAATATCTTGTAATTTTTATGCTTGATAAAATGACGTTAAGATAACTTATAATTTTTAAACTATAAACCACTCTTGAATTAGGCACTTTCGTTGCTATATTTAAAGCCGTCTGGCATTAGCTTTGCAAACGAATTTGTATCTGGCTAATTAATTATCGGTTGTCTGATAGACAAATTGATATATGTTGTAATTTTTATATGTGGCTATTTAATTATAGGTTGTCTGCTAGCCAAATAATAATATCGTGCAATTTTTATGCTTGATAAAATGACGTAAAGATGAATTATAATTTTTAAACTATAAACCACTCCTGAAACAGGCACTTCGGTTGCCATATTTAAAGCCGTCTGGCATTAACTTTGCAACCGAATTTGTGTTTGCCAAATTAATTATAGGTTGTCTGATAGCCAAAGAATATCTCTTGTAATTTTTATGCTTGATAAAATGATGTAAAGATGACTTATTATTTTTAAAGTATAAAACACTATTGAAACAAGTTGTTTATAGTTTTGAGTTGTTTATAGTTTTATACTTTGGATATTAACTTTGCAAACGAATTTGTATCTGGATAATTAATTATCGGTTGTCTGATAGCCAAATTGATATATGTTGTAATTTTTATGCTTGATAAAATGACGTAAAGATGACTTATAATTTTTAAACTATAAACCACTCTTGAAACAGGCACTTTCGTTGCCATATTTAAAGCCGTCTGGCATTAACTTTGCAAGCGAATTTGTGTCTGTCAAATTAATTGTAGGTTGTCTTCTAGACAAATAATAATATCTTGTAATTTTTATGTTTAATAAAATGACGTAAAGATATCTTATAATTGAAACAGTTACTTTCGTTGCCATATATAAAGCCGTCTGGCATTAACCTTGCAACCGAATTTGTGTCTGGCAAATTAATTATAGGTTGTCTGCTAGACAAAGAGTAATACCTTGTAATTTTTATGCTTGATAAAATGACGTAAAGATGACTTATAATTTGTAAATTATAAAGACATCTTGAAACAGGCACTTCCGTTGCCATATTTAAAGCCGTCTGGCATTAACTTTGCAACCGAATTTGTGTCTGGCAAATTAATTATAGCTTTTCTGCAAGACGAAGAGTAATATCGTGTAATTTGTATGCTTGATAAAATGACTTAAAGATGACTTATAATTTTTAAACAATAAACCACTCTTGAAACAGGCACTTCGGTTGCCATATTTAAAGTCGTCTAGCATTAACTTTGCAACCGAAATTTTGTCTGGCAAATTAATTATATGTTGTGTGCCTGCCAAAGAGTAATATTTTGTAATTTTTATGCTTGATAAAATGATATAAAGATAACTTATAATTTTAAACTGTAATCCACTCTTGAAACAGGCACTTTCGTTGCCATATTTAAAGCCGTCTGGCATTAACTTTGCAACCGAATTTGTGTCTGGCAAATTAATTATAGGTTGTCTGCTAGACAAAGAGTAATATTTTGCAATTTTTATGCTTGATAAAATGACGTAAAGAACACTTATAATTTTTAATCAGTAAACCACTCTTGAAACAGGAACTTTCGTTGCCATATTTAAAGCCGTCTGGTATTAACTTTGCAACCGAATTTGTGTCTGGCAAATTAATTATACGTTGTCTGCTAGCCAAAGAGTATTATCTTGTAATTTTTATGCTTGATAAAATGACGTAAAGATGACTTATAATTTTTTAACTATAAACCACTCATGAAACAGCACTTCGTTTGCCATATTTAATGCCGTCTGGCATTAACTTTGCAACCGAAATTATGTCTTGCAAATTAATTATAGATCGTCTGATAGCCAAAGAGTAATACGTTATCTATAAATGTGGATCTGGCAGGGTCTTAGAGACATTGGTAACGTCTGGCAATAATGGTTTAATATCACAAATAGTTGGTTCAAACAAATGTTACAATGAAAAATCCTGCTAAAATGACGTAATTTTGAAGGTTTTTGACCTGCATAACCCCTTCTGCCACAGGTAAACGCAACGTCTCTCGACTGCAGACCGGTTGCAAACGTACTACACCATAAAAGTTGATAACATATAAATAAATGAGCCTTGATAAAATGACTTAATTTTAAACTTATTTGACCTGCATAACCCCTTCTGCCACTGGTAAACGCAACGTCTGCCGACTGCCACACCGGATGCAAACGTACTACACCATAAAAAGGAAGAACATATAAAAAAAAATGAGCCTTGAGAAAATGACGTAATTTTGAAGTTTTTTGACCTGCATAGCCCCTTCTTCCACTGGTAAATGCAACGTCCCCGGGCAGCCAGACCGTTAGCAAACGTACTACACCATAAAAGGGAAGAACATATAAAAAAACTGAGCCTTGATAAAATGACGCAGTTTTGAAGTTTTTTGACCTGCATAACCCCTTCTGCCACAGGTAAACGCAGCGTCTCCGGACTGCCAGACCATTTGCAAACGCACTACACCATAAAAGGGAAGAACATATAAAAAATGAGCCTTGATAAAATGACGTAATTTGGAAGTTTTTTGACCTGCATAACCCCCTCTGCCACAGGTAAACGCAACGTTTCCGGACAGCCAGACCGGTAGCAAACGTACTACACCATAAAAGGGAAGAACATATAAAAAAAATGAGACTTGAAAAAATGACGTAATTTTGAAGTTTTTTGACCAGCATAGTCCCTTTTTCAACTGTTAAATGCAACGTCCCCGGGCAGCCAGACCGTTAGCAAACGTACTACACCATAAAAGGGAAGAACATATAAAAAACTGAGCTTTGATAATATGAGGTAATTTGGAAGTTTTTTGACCTGCATAACCCCTTCTGACACAGGTAAACGCAACGTCTCCGGACTGCCAGACCGTTTGCAAACGTATTACACCATAAAAGGGAAGAACATATAAAAAAATGAGCCTTGATAAAATGACGTAATTTTGAAGATTTTTGTCCTGCATAACCCCTTCTGCCACAGGTAAACGCAACGTCTCCGAAACGCCAGACCATTTGCAAACGTACTACACCATAAAAGGGAAGAACATATAAAAAAATGAGCCTTGATAAAGTGACGTTATTTTAAAGTTTTTTGACCTGCATAACCCCTTCTGCCACAGGTAAACGCAACGTCTCCGGACTGCCAGACCGGTAGCAAATGTACAACATCATAAAACGGAAGAACATATAAAAAAATGAGCCTTGATAAAATTATGTAATTTGGAATTTTTTTGACCTGCATAACCCCTTCTGCCACTGGTAAACGCAACGTCTCCCTACTGTCATACCGGTTGAAAATGCACTACACCATAAAAGGGAAGAACATATAAAAAATGAGCCTTAATAAAATGACGTGTTTTTTGACGTTGCTAGCTCTTAGACTAGTAGCACGTAGAGCTACAAGGTTTGGCATGAAGGTAAGCATATGTATACAGTTAAACAGCTTAAAGTGTGATTTTTGATTTTTGGAAAATAAGAACAGTAAAAAAGAAAAAAAAGGTATGTGTGTGGGGGGGGGGGGGTATTTCCACAGATTTTCCCCCAAATTTCCGCACATAAAAGCAAAGCCTTTGTTTTTTTTTTTTTTTTTGAAATCTCAATGGACCCTCGTTTAATAATAAAAAAGACTTATTTTCCGTTTTCAATGGTATGTTTAATAAACAAAACAAAAAAAAAAAAAAAAAAAAAAAAACAAAAAAAAAACATAATTTACTTTTTAAACAAATCTCTCAATCTTCACATGTAAAGGTATAAGATATTAATCCACCTAATAATATTTATTTAAAATTGCTTAAATATTAAAATGGCGCTAACTACTTATATTCAGTAAATAAAAGCATTTTATTATTTAAATCCCAATTAAAATTCGCTATTATTCCCCGGTATATCAAAGCCCTCTAAGGTTTTTTCTAATTGCTAAAATTTCATAAGCCATTAATTATCTCGTTTTAAAAAACCTATTTATTTAAAATCACTCTTTTATTAAAATAGCAAAATGTCTATTTTTTTATTTCAATGCTTTAATATTTTAGTTTTATTCCGCATCAATAAGTTCATTTTTTCTTTTCTGTTAAAATTATCGTCTGACAATCTAAAATCTATTATTAGCCAGCACTTTGCACCTCATGGTTTATTTTTTATTTACATATTGTGTATCTGATTTCGAGACTTTGGAGTGTTCTAGAAGCATGGTTTCGCGCTATGGAAATTGAATTACCTTAAGATCATTCCACCGGAACTGTTCATAACTACGTCTTAAAGCAATTATGATTGGAGAAGGGAAATCAGGTGAAATAAATTGTCACTTTGCACTAGAGTAACTTAAATACATACGTGTCATATCAGCGTAACGACAGATCAGCAAAACGATAATGATATGAGAGAAACGTCGCACGGAGTGTAGAGAGATGTTTTTTCGTGCTTTAAAAGAGTTCGATTCGAAGCTTTTTCCGAAACGTCCAGTACACTACGTCTGTCATGTTCTCATCCAGTGATATTTATGCGGCGCCTAATATGATCTGTGGCACCCGAATAACATATTTTCTACGTTAATATCAGGTTAATAAGATTAAGACCTCATCATGTAAACAGGATTTGAAACTCGACTGTCACGTAGAGATCTTTAAAGACTCATTTTAATAACTAAATGCTAGAGCAAGCATTTCTCCGGCGGCGTTGAGTTCCTAATTGCGTAATAAAAATTATTTAAACAGAATTAGACTACTGTTTTGGATTGAAATTCTCTTACTTTCTCCATGATATACCCATCCGGTTTATGTCTATATATAAATATATGGAAACCCAAACTGGAGCAGATTTTGCCAACTGCATTTTTAAGCTGTAATGTGTCACTATACCATATATATGGTGATGGTTTACTTCATTTTTCTAGTTTTACTTTTTTTTAAGACAGTTTATCTCACATGGTTTTCCAAAAGAAATAATAATTACAATAATAATTTATTCAAAGTTCCTATGTCGTTTTAAGGGTGTATTTCTTTTTAAATTATAATTATATTTACTATTTAAATGTAAATAATACCCGAAGTTCGAGTCCTTGCTGTTTTTTATGTTTTCTGGTTCTCTTTTGAAGTTTTCTGTTTGTTCTACATACGCTTTCATCTTTTTCCTTTTTCTTCCAGATTTTGTGAGTCATCTTTGTGTGGTCAAAAATAGAATAAAACTAAACACTGCCACTTATTTCTTGTTCTTTTTTGGTTCGGTTATTTAGATTAATATTTAATATTTCACAATGCATTTCTTTGAAATTCGTTTCGCGGTTTCGCTATAGAGTATTTTTTCTCTTAGTGTGTTTGATGATATCCTTTCCTGTTCCATTTCAAGAACTCGCTTTAGAACAATTTGGCTTGTGTTTCCTTTCAGCACTTATACACAGTTTGCCAATTCTGTAGATGATATCATTTCGCGTTTTATAGGACAGAGGACGGGTAAAATTTTAATTTGGTTTTCTCTTAAACTTTTAGTAAATCAAAATTTATATATTAAATCGACAATGACTACAAAGGAAGCTGTCAAGTTTACATATATTTTCGTTACCAAAATATAAAATTATACAAATTCGAGGATTGGAGGAGCGTATGTAGCACACCCGGTATTCGATTCGACGGATTTTTCTTTAAAATATTAAAATCATAGAAATTATTCTGTGTACGCTGCCGAAGCCAGTATGACACCAATTATAATATATTCGATTTGATTCAGAAGATTCGTTTAAAAATATAAAATTGTATTATGTCAAAGATGTACTTTCCAAAGGCAGTGCGCCTACAAACATTTGGCTCGTTTGGAAAGATTTTCGTATAAAAATATAAAACGGCTGGAATCCGCCTCAATTCAACGGATGAAATACGTTAAAAACGAAATTGTAAAAATAAAGTTAACCACGATCTGACTAGTTCGGATCATTATAAACCATAACAATCAGTTAAATTGTGTATATCTATCTATCTCTCTCTCTCTCCCTCTCTCTCTCTCTCTATATATATATAACCATTATCTACTATCTATCTATATTATAAAGGACAGACATATCTGTGCGTAACGCATACGTCATTCTGCGAATGGCAACACTTTGAAATTTGAAATGAAATTTCGGTTTTGCAATTTTCGCTACTGCAAATTTTTAAACTTCTAAACATCCCACATTTTAAATGTTTACACCGTCGTATGCAGAAAAAAGCACTTTTAAATGCAATTTGTTTGAAAGATGTATCTCAATTTATTTTTGAGATATTAATTTTTTTATAGTTTTTAATACCAATTTTCTAATCGTGGCAACTGAAGTACTTCATTTCTATTAAAAGTGGTTTAGTTATCTTTATTCATTATATTCTTACTGATGCCATTTTCTCATTACAATTAAAAATATTTTTCTTAAAAATTCAAACCGAAAATAACGTTACGCTTTAAAAAAGACACAATTTCCCAGATGATGCTGTTATATTTCACTATTTTTTTGATTTCGCTGATATTGAGTTTGAGACAATAAGCAAAATATTTCAACGACTGAAAATGACGTCATATTTAAAAGAAAAAAATAATTTTATTTGATAAAACCAGATATTTCCCCTTGAATACGTCTAAAAGTTATAAATTTCTGGAATTTTTACGCGCAGGTACAGTGATTATACTGAGACCTCAAATCACGAGTGGGAATTTTAACATGGAAAGTTATAATAGTTGACAAACGTGACTTCAAGCTTGAAAATATATTTATTAATAGCCTATTGCGAGTTAAAATATTTTTAAATGGTTAATATGGATATGATACTTGGAAAATGATTTGATTCGGTTTAGATTTAAAGGGGGGGGGGATTCTATAATTATGTCAATGTGAAATCATTTTTGCCCATTTTTCCTTCCGTAATACGAAGCATAAATTGATAACTTAATCAAAATTACTTATCTTGATTATATGTTACTGATTACGTATATGAATAAAGTTTAATTTTTTAATAATCTTAACAGCTGAAGTTTATGTAAATAGTATTTTGTTAATCTTAGGTTAAAATATGTCTTTGTAGAATTAAACTAACGAGTGTAAGATGGATTTTTTATTGTAATTATTGTTGTCGATGTATTATAAATTTGATGCAACAGTTCCTTTGTAAACATTTTCTTTCGTCGAAATTCAACGGGTTCCACCTCGTATATATAAAATCCAAACGGAAATTTCGTTCCGAACATCTATATTTCGAGTTCTACTGCACGGATTTTGACAGAACTTACACTGTTAGATAGATATCGTTTCAGAGAAGGTTTTAAGATTTAACACGTAGATTAGTTATAGAATACGTTTACGTAGATTAGATAGTTCTACGTAGATTACTTAAAGAATTATGATGGAAAGTTCTGTTATTTTGGGGATAAGATTACCATTTTATTTCTTGGCGAATTTTATCGTTGATGAAAAATTGAAACGGCTATTACACCTCGAAAAAAAAAACTGTTACTAATTTTATTTGAAATTTTAAAAAAAGAAAAGAATAAATCAGTTTTGACGAGTGATAATATTAAAAAATTAAAATATGTAATTTAAACATGAAAGGGAATGTTCGTAATGCTTACAAAATTACGCAGTTGAAATATTGCAATTAAAACAGGATTTGATGATTTATTTTCTTTTGCGTCAGGTTAAGAAAAATGTACTTCATAAGCGCATACTTAGAAATATTTAAAAAATATATAGAATATTCTTCTCATGAGTATATATATATTTATTTATAAAAAATCGGCATAACCTCGATTTAGCTTATTAAAAAAAAAAAAAAAAAAAAAAAAAAAAAAAAAAAAAAAATTCGATTTAACGCTGGTTGGCGACGTAGTAAAATTTTAAATAATACTATGTTAAATATTCTTTATGAAAACTTTTTTCAAATCTCCATACGAAGTTAGATTAATAAGTTTAACTTAAAGAAATACATTTTTATGACTGTAGTTTTGTCATGTACATGTATGTGTATATAATGAAGTATAAAGATAGTAATTATGCAGCTTAGAACAAAGATTAAATGGATTAAAATTGTTCCAAACTCAAAATTAAGGTCCCATTCTGAGTATTGGCAGTTTGACTTCGATTTTGTTAGTGTCAGAGACAACAAAATAAAAGTATTGTTGCCATGTAAACAACGACTTAATATCGAAATTTTTAATGACAGCATTCTTAATCAAAATACACTTAAAACTTATCCAGTCGAGGACACCGTATAAAATTAAATAACTACAGCAATACGCAATTTGTATAGACTATATAAGCTTACAGAAAAAATAATAAATTAATTCGTCTTTTAAGTTTAAATTCTTTGAGTATTATGCATTTAAATACTTATTTAACAAGTAATTTATAAATGCATTCCCATCTCTTGCATTTGGCTACAAAATGTTTTGGGTCGCCAAATAGCGTGCAGTTTTCATCTTTTCGCGCCAAATACTCGAAAATATTATATTTTTTTACATATTTTGTACTGGGATTCTGCCACTACATTTGACTGATCTTTTTTACATACATGAGTAATTTTATTAGCATTTCCTTTTTCAAAATATTTTGAGTATGCCCTTTAAGGAGACCTTCCAAATGAGTAACGATTTTGTTTTTGATTCGTTATTTTTTATTATTTAGTTTTTTTTTTATTATCTAACCCTTACAGAAAAAACTAGCAGATTTTAAATTTGTAGTCAAACAAGTTATTTTAATCCAAAAAGGCGTAAATCTGACATCAGCCCCAGGTATTTTCACATTATAGGTGATTTTTTAAAGCGTAAGACAGCATTGTTAAGCAATTTTTTATATTCAAATTTAAACTATATAAATAGCAGTTAAAATTATAAAAGTGGAGTTAATACTTACATTTTAGTTCAAAAGTCTGCGCACTCCCCCCCCCCCCCCCCCACACACACACACGCATACAAATACTGTAAAATATTTTATTTTCAGACATTTAAAATTTTTTTCACATATTTACTACGGAAACATGATGGTTTGTTTTTTCGAAGCTTGCGACATTTATAACATCGAACGTAGATCAGCGAATATAATCCACTCTTTTTTTTTAAACACATACGGCCAGTTTTCCTTTTATAAATGTCTACTGATTCAAATGTTAAGTACTAAAGATAATTCTTAAGAAAATTATGCAATTATACGTTTTTAATACCACAAAGAAAACATTTTACAATAAAAATTGCTTACTGAAATAAATTTTCGATAATCTTTTTAATTCGTCATTCTCTTTCTTTTTTTTTTTTTTTGTTTGCGTATCTTTTCTTCTTTTTTGAAAGTTTTTAAAAAAAGATATTGGATTAACTTTCCATAATCAGGTTACCCGCTAATTAGCATATTTACTGTACTGTTAGATGTTTCTTTTTATATTTGAAAGAGACTTTGGACAGTGAACCCGATTGCAGAAGATTACATGAAATTTGTACTTAGCGATTAGTAATTTCATGATTTTTCATTATTACTGATATTATTGTGTTTCATGATGAAGCAAACGAACAAAAGAGGTTCTGTTATTATTTATTCTTTATCTCAAATTATTTTACCTGATAAAAACTATACTTTCAATGGAGAGGAAAAACATTATTTTTCCAATGGTGACAAATGTAATAATATCCGTCGACTTAACATTTTAGCCTACATAGGATAAAACTACCTCAAATTTCGATCATCATAAAGCATATTGTTCTGACGCACACCCTAGCAGCTAATCGTAGCAATAATTTAAGAGTTAATTTCATAATCTGGGTTATTTACACAATAGACGGAATAATAATTTACACTTGATAATGTAAATATCGAGCCTATTTATTTCTCCGTGTTAATAGGCTCTTTAGAATAATGCAAAATAAATCTTCAATCCGTATCGACCAAAATGCATATTGCTAAAAATTTTGTATAACTAACTTTATTTATCGCTGTCAGTCCTATTTAAGGTATGGAAATTTGTTGGTAAAATAGCTATAATTGAGTCAATAAAAACTGCATTTTTTATTGGAACGTAATTTCGCGGGCAATTTTGTTTTGCAAATACCTCTGGTGCAACAATATTATGTATGTGCAGTAATGCAATGTGTATATGCAATGTGTAACAATATTAATGCATCACTTTTAATGTTTGTCCCGACCCTCACAATGAGGTCGATAATGGATGATTAGAAATATTTCATTAAACGCATGAAGTTTATTTTTCTAAGTCGTAGAGTTTCTTCCCGGGTTAACTGTTACTTGATTGCAACTGGTCTACAAAATGAAAACGCAATGAAAATGACATTACTTTAATTTTTTTCAAACGATTCAGATTTAAAAACACACATTGTTATGCGTCACTTTTCTGTTAAAAATGAAAGTTAAACACACTTTTTTGTCTGCAAATCATTTAATAAAGTACATGCAATCATCTTAATACATTTTTGACGGTATTTACTCTACTGGAATTTCAAAGATAGAAAAAGTAGTAATAGAACTGTCAAGAGAGGACATTTATTACGGAGTATAATGTATAATTCAGTGAGATTGTATTTAAGCTACCAAAACCACATATGGTCAAGCTGAGAGACCAGGAGTTCAAGAACAAGCACCCAAATGTTAACTATTCTAACATTATTCCTATTCAATGGTCAATCTCTGTAATCATTATAATGCTATCTAATTTAATAGTGTCAGATTAGAGACCATTTTAATTCCTATTGTCATAATGGCCTCATTTCTCTACTAAAATGCACTGTAAATGATCAACTGAAAGTATTCCTTCATAATAGCTAAAATTTTTGCAATTCACCGGTGATATAATATCACAATGACTTTCTCATCTTTTTCAGCATTGTGGAACGAAATCCCAGGTGAGGGTCCACATTGTTTTAAAATACAAGGTCAAATTCACATTTCGCTTTGACTCAAGGTTCGTTTCAAAAATCGATCAGCGTAGCGGGCGTAGCCTGCTGGTATGTATGACGTAGGCTAATTGTGAAATCAGGCTCTTTGCAAAGAGCCGGGCTAATTGGAGAATCATCTCCCCTTTTCTAATTAGCCTGCTATTTTTCAGGCCTATTGCAAAGAGCCTAGAAAGCGTTAGACTAATTGAAAAATGACCACTTATTATCCAATCAGGGTGATTTTTTAGGCTTATTAACCCATAACCCGACCAGAACCCAAAAAATAAATTACAACAGACCGTACCCTGATCCGAGCAAGACAAAATAATTCCAGGCTACATGCAACCCGACCGAACCTGAAATTTACAATTGAAAAAAACCCGAGATCTGACCCGAACAAAATCTGATAACCGACAAAAATATTCTAAAGAACCTTAACCCGATCCGAGTAAGACAAAATAAATTTCGTGGAAACGCAACCAGTCCCGAACCTAAAAATTCCATTTGAAAAAACCCGAAATCTGACATGAACCAAATCTGAACCCGACAAAATTATTCCAAAGAACCATAACCCGATCCGAGAAAGACAAAATAATTTCCGTGGACACGACACCCGATCCGAGCAAGACAAAATAATTTCCGTGGACACGACACCCGATCCGAACATAAAATATTTGTTTGAAAATTCCGAAATATGACCCGAACCAAACATGATAACCGGCAAAAATATTCTAAAAAACCACAAACCGATCCGTGAAAGACAAAATAATTTCCTTGGACACGTAACCCGAACCGAACCTAAAAATTTCTTTTGAAAAAATCCTGAAATCTGACATGAACCAAATCTGAACTCGGCAAAGATATTCCGAAGAACCATAACCCGATCCAATCAAGACAAAATAATTTCCGTGAATACGCTACCAGACCCGAAGCTAAAAATTCTATTAGAAAAAACCCGAAATCTGAACCCGACAAAAATATTGCAAAGAAACATAACCCGATTAGAGCAAGAGAAAACAATTTCTGTGGACACGCAGCCCGATTCGAACCTAAAAATTTAGTTAAAAAAAACCCGAAATATGAACCGTTCCAAATAAGATAACCGACAAAAATATTCTAAATAACCAAACCCGATCTGGGCAAGACAAAATAATTTCCTTGGATACGCAGCCCGAACCGAACCTAAAAATTTTACTTGAAAAAGAGCTGAAATCTCATTCGAACCAAATCCGAATCCGACAAAAATATCCCGAAAAACCATAACCCGATACGAGCAAGACAAAATAATTTCCGAGGACACGCAACACGACCCGAACCTAAAAATTCCATTAGAAAAAACGCAAAATCTGACACGAACCGAATCTGAACCCGACAAAAATATTCTAAAGAACAATAACCTGATCCGAGCAAGACAAAATAATTTCTGTCGACATGCATCGTGATCCAAACCTAAAAATTTAGTTTGAAAAAAAACCCGAAGTATGGCGAGTACCAAATATGATAACCGACAAAAATATTCTAAAAAACCATAAACCGATTCAAGGAAGACAAAATAATTTCCGTTGTCACGCAACCCGAACCGAACCTAAAAATTCCACTTGAAAAACAACTGAAATCAGGCCAAAGCCAAAACTAAATCCGACAAAAATATCCCAAAGATCCATAACCAGATCTAAGCAGGACAAAATAATTTCCGTCGGCGTGCATTCCGATCCGAACCTGAAACTTCTACTTTAAGTTAACCCGAACAGTACCTGAAATAAAAATACACCAAGCCGTACCCCGATACGAGCAAGGCAAATTATTTTCCGTTTACACGCAATACGACCAGAATCTGAAAATTCCATATGAAGTCAACCTGAACCCGATCTGAAAATTACAAAATTATTTTAAAGAGCCGTAAACCGATCCGTGAAAGACAAAGTTATTTCCGTAGACGCGCAACCAGATCCAAATTTACAGGTTCCATTTGGAGTCAAACCGAAAACCGATCACTACCAGGTTTCGGATTGTGTTCAATTAAAACTTTCAAGTTGGGATCGGGTTGCGGGCGACGGAAATTATTTTGTCATGCTCGCATTGGGTTATAGTTCTTTGGAATATATTTGTCGGTTTAATACTTTGTTCGGGCTGAGTTTCAGGTTGACTTCAAATGGAATTTATAGTTTCTGGTCGCGTTGCGTGTCTACGGAAATAATTTGTCTTGTTCGGATCCGATATGGATTTTTGGAATATTTTTGTCGGGTTCAGATTTGGTTCATGTCACATTTCAGGTTTTTTTCAAACGAAATTTTAGGTTCGGTCCGAGTTCCGTGTCCAAGAAACTTATTTTATCTTGCTCGGATCGGGTTATTATTCTTTAGAATATTTTTGTCGGTTATCATATTTCTTTCGGGTCATATTTTGGATTTGTTTCAAACAAAATTTTTAGGTTCGGATTGGGTTGCATGTCCACGGAAATTATTTTATTTTGCTCGGATCGGGTTATGATTCTTTGGAATATTTTAGTTGGGTTCAGATGTGGTTCATTTAAGATTTCGGGTATTTTCTAATAGAATTTTTAGGTTCGGTTCGGGTTGCGTGTCCACGGAAATTATTTTGTCTTGCCCGGATCGGGTTATGGTTTTTGGTGATATTTTTTGTCAGGTTCAGATTTGGTTCGCTTCAGATTTCGTTTTTTTTTTTTTTTCAAATTGAATTTTTAGGTTCTGATTCGGTTGCTTGTCCTCAGAAATTATTTTGTCTTGCTCGATTCGGTTATGACTCATTGAAATATTTTTGTCGGCTTCAGATACTGGATTTTTTAAAAAGAATTTTTAGGTTCGGTTTGGGTTGCCTGTCCAAGAAATTTTGTCTTGCTCGGATCGGGTTATGGTTCTTTAGAATATTTTTGTCGGTTATCATATTTGGTTCGGGTCATATTTCTAAATTTCTCAAACAAATATTTTAGGTTCGGATAGGGTTGCTTGTCCCTGGAAATTATTTTGTCTTGCTCGGATCGGTTATATTTCTTTGGAATATTTTTTTCGAGTTCAGATTTGTTTCATGTCAGATTTCGGTTTTTTTTCTAATGGAATTTTTAGGTTCGGTTCGGGTTGCGTATCGAAGGAAATTATATTTTCTTACTCGGGTCGGGTTATGGTGCTTTAGAATATTTTTGTCTGTTATCTGATTCTGTTCGGGTCAGATTTCGGGTTTTTTCAAATGGAACTTTCTCGTTCGGCTCGGGTTGCATGCAGACTGACATTATTTAGTCTTGCTCGGATCGGGGTACGGCCTGTTATAATATTTTTTCGGGTTCTAGTCGGCTTCTGGGTTAATAAGACCAAAAAATCATCCTAATTGGATAATGAGTGGTCATTTTTCAATTAGCCTACCGCTTTCTAGGCTGACTCTAGATGACTCTACAATTAGCCCGGATCTTTGCAAAGAGCCTTATTTCTCAGTTAGCCTACGACATATATATATACAAGGTGGCCATAATTAAACTGACGGTACACAGAGTGTTCTGTAGCGCGATCTTATTGCGAGAATGGTGCCAAATTTTGTAGGAAGATTAAACAAGACGGGGAACGAAGGATTCCGCGAAAAAAAATAGTTCCAAAAATCACCGCTAGGACAATATGTGTCGCTGTGTATTTCAAAAAGAGAGTTTCAAAAAATGAAGAATCAACACAGAAATAAAATTACAGTTTATTTAACGAATTTAGCAATTTAATCCAAGCTGAAAATGGTAACAGTTTATAAACAACTAAAAATTTACATAAACACTGCTAAAGTTTGTTTAAAGCAATTTCACTTACAGAGTCCCAAAGAAAGCAACATCAGCAGAAGAAATCATTTATTAAAATCTCATGTTAGATCTTTTGGCCCAGTGCCAGTTTTTTCGGCTTTAAAAGGTAATGTGCTACTGTTAGAAGCAATTTCATTGAAAGTTATCTTTCATAATGTCTTCTTCTTTAGTCGAGCGAGCTCTACTAGACAAATTCTTTTACCTCAACCAGTGCAATGCGCCAGGCGCTCTTCGTGCTTTTAGAAACAACAAAACAATGCATAAAGTTAACTGTCTTTTGCAGGTTAATGGTTTAAAAACAATGGTTGAGAAGTTTGAGAAATCAGGTTCTTTAAATGTTCAGTCAGGCAGAGGACGAAAGCCCGTATCACTGGATACAATCAAAGAAGTGGCAACGGAGATTGTCGACAGAGCACCAGACAATATTTCTACACTTCCAGCGCTCGTGTGATAGCTCGGAAATGGATATGCCTTTTTGTATGGTATGGGAAGTCCTATGAAAGTTTATCCACTTCATCCACTTATCCGTACAAGATCAGCCATGCACAAGAGTTACGTCACATTGATTATGATAAGCGATTGCCTTTTGCTCTCACTTTTCATGCCAGAATGGAGTTGGATGATGCTTGGCCCTAAAAAATCGTATGGGGAGACGAGGCCCACTTTTACCAGAATGGATGTGCAAATACCTAGAACTGCCGAATTTGGGATAACAAGTCGTCAAGGGCATTCAAAGAAATCCCTTTGCATTCACCAAAGATAACTGTTTGGTGTGGTTTCACAGCAGATATCATCATAGGACCATTCTTCTATAAGAACATTACTCCGACAGTACAAGTAGTTTGTTCTGTTACCGGAGACAAATATCGCCAAATGTTAAACAACTTTGTTATCCCGGCACTTCAGCAAAGACAGTGACTGGAGAAAATCATTTTAATGCAAGGTGGAGCCCCTCCACATATTACTTTGCGGGTACAGCAGATACTACGATAGAAATTCACAACAGAAAGAGTCATTACCCGCTGTTTTCCAACTGCATGGCCATCTCGGTCCCCTGATCTTACACCCTGCGACTTTAGGCTATGGGTTTATCTAAAGTCCAAGGTCTATCACGGAGGTGTTCAGGACCTGGATACATTGAAGGATAAGGTATCGCGAACTGTACGGGAGATTCCTGCAGACATGTTATTATCTGCTGTTGTAAATGCTATGCACAGAATGCAATATGTGGTCCACAAAAATGGCGTCCACATGAACCTGAGTTGGATGTGCTAAATAAATGGTAATTTTATATCAGTATTGTTTCTTCTTTTTTGAAACTCTCTTTTTCGAATACACAGCGCCACCTAATTCCCCGGTGGTGATTTTTGGAACTATTTTTTTTTTCGCGGAATCCTTCGTCCCCCGTCTTGTTTAATCTTCCTAAAAATTTGGCGCCATTCTCAAAATTAGATCGCGCTACAGAACACTCTGAGTACCGTCAGTGTAATTATGGGCACATTGTATACATATATATATATATATACAGGGTGATTATAATTAAAGTTTAACTTTCAAAATGCTGTAAAAAAAGAACCACTGGTCAAAATGACTTCAAATTTGAAATGAATATACTGGAAGAAGGGGGAAACGGTATGGCATACGAAAACAAGTTCCAAAGTGTCTCAATAGATGGCGCTGTAAGCAGCATTACGAAAGTGGATTCGGCGTCAAGTGACATTTTTAATCGAAATACGACGGTTTTGTCATGAATTGCACTGTAAACCCACCGTACTCTTCAATGTGCATCAGTGTTTCGGTTGTTTTACGTAAAAAATGACTTCCAAATCAGTCAACAGTTGTGGTACTGTTAGTGGAAAGTCCATCCACCACGGCAAGGTCGTACCACATTGTATGGGAAAAATCGGTTTTTAATTGCCCTTGGGAGATAAACCGCATGAAAAGCGAATAATGATTCTGTTTTTAATTATTGCTACACATTCGGCAGACAGGTTCCATATGCTGTGTACACCATTATCCGCCACAAGTTGAATCCGTTAGTCGTTATCGGTTGTCTCATCCCATGTCTAGCAATAATTAAAAACAGAATCATTATTCGCTTTTTATGCGGATTTTGGCCCAAAGACAATTAAAAACCGAATCATTAAGTTATTTTTATGTGTTTTTTGCCACAAGGACAGTTAAAAACAGAATCATTATGTGCTTTTTATGCGGTTTTTGTCCAAAGGACAATTAAAACAGGAATAATTGTGTGCTTTTTATGCGGTTTCTGGCCCAAGGACAGTTAAAAACCGATTCTTCCCATCCAATGTGATACGACCTTGCCGTGCTGGATGGACTTTTCACTAACAGTACCACAACTGTTGACTGATTTGGAAGTCATTTTTTCCGTAAAACAATCGAAACACTCATACACATTGAACAGTACGGGTGGTTTACTGTGCAAGTCATGACAAATTCGTCCTATTTCGATTAAAAATGTCACTTGACGCCGAATCCTCTTTCGTTATGCCGCTTACAGCGCCATCTATTGAGACACTTTGGAACTTTTTTTCCTTATGCCATACCGTTTGCCCCTTTTTCCAGTATATTCATTTCAAATTTGAAGTCATTCTGACCAGTGGTTCTTTTTTAGAGTATTTTGAAAGTTACACTTTATTTATAATCACCCTATATATATATATATGAATATATATATATAGATATATGAATATATGAATATATCTATATATATACATATATATATATATATATATATATATATATATATGTGTTTGTGTGTGTGTGTTACTGCGATTGTTTAAACTTATTTTTGCGAGAATACATTAAAAAAAATATCTATCACTCTTCACATATTATTATATTTTGAAGTTTAAAGTTTGTATCGCGAAACAAAATGTTACTGCTTAAGAAATGTGCAGCTTTTAAAATTTCATACAGTCAGCGTCAGGTTTCTTTTAAGGCTCCCAATGTCATTTTCTTTGTATCCCGCAGAATATGAGAGAAGCTAATAAAAAATGATATGAGAAACATTTAAGTTTCATGATCCTTGTTTCATTCTCCTTGCGTGACAGAAATTCAAATTGCTGCAATATCTGAAAGTGCAGCATAAATATTTAAATATATATATATATATTCTTTATAAAAAAGATATTTTCTTCATATATATAAATATCCGTTAAAAATGAAGCTTTATGGTATTCTAGGTAAAATATACTGCAAAACTCTTTTTTTTTTTTTTTTTCAATACAAAAATATTTCAGAAAATAATAAACTCGTTATATCTCTATCTTTAATGAGTATATATGTATATACACTATATGGTCAAAGGTGACCGATCACTTGCGATTTTAGACTTTTTGTTAAATATCTAGAAAAATATATGAGGGAAAAACATGAAACTGCAGGTGTGTAAACAATATAGTATAGGTCATATATTTCCGCGAGGATTTTTTTCCTGAAACCCCATGGTAGTACGTGCAATATTCAGTACGCTATCTTGGCACTAATCAACAGATATTTGATACAACCCCTGATCTTTTTTGCTTGTTTTTGGGAACAACGGATTTTGAGCTTATTCTATGGACGATTATTTTCAGAATTTTCAAGATAGGATTTTGAGACTTTCTCAAAAGGTGCTCTATATACTTAGCTGATACATTATGCACATTATATTTTGATTGCATTTGCGCATGCGCAGTGAAACATTTTTTAGTAACCTTGCTCATTTTTCATCCAATTTTTAATATTTTTTTAATTCTGCTTGCAATGTATTGTGCACAATATTGTTTGTCATATTTTCTGAAAAGAACTTTTTTTTTGTTATATAAAGAACTCTGAAAAATATAAGCAAAAATTGTGGCGAAATTTGGAGCTGTTTTTATAAAAACTTTATTTTCGATACGAGTACACATGCTATCATAAAAATGAACACAGTATATTACCATAAGCCACTTATTAATAATCTCGTGTTTGAACGCTTTTGCTACATTAGTTTTTACAGGGTTATCCAAAAGATATTCGTTCTTTTTAAATATGTTGACGGTCCTATAGAGTTTCAGAAAAAAACTTCGCGGTAATATATGACCTATACTATACTGTTTACACACCTACAATTTCACGTTAATTTCTCATGTATATTTTTAGCTATTTAACAAAACGTCTAAAATCGCAAGTGATCGGTCAGCTTTGGCCATGTAGTATATATGCATGCATGAATCAATTAGAAAATACTTGTATTTATACCATTCTCCCTTAAAAAAATATTTATAAATGCATTCTATAGATAGAATTAAACTAGTAATATTAGATTTTATTAGATTTAAGACTATCCAGATTAGCAGTCAGTGCTTTAGCTACCCAAAATTTTGCGATAATTGTAATATATTTTATGGCAATATAATAGTCAGAACAAAAATTTCCGTGAACGGTAATACACTTACATAAAATTTATACGTTTATAGACAACATATATACATTTTGATGTTGCAAAAGCTTATTTAATGTTTCATTTAAACATCTAGATAACATACCAAATACAATTTTGAATAATGTATTTTGTATAAATTTCCCCAAATGTTAGTTAATGAATATCTGCAAAGAATTACCGATCCACCAACAAATGTCCGTATATGTGTATATATGACTATATAACGAGTATAAATATATAGGTAGATAGGTATATAGATAGATGGGTAGCTAGATAGATAAATTTACAATTAGAGAAAAGGATTTTAAATAAGTAAAAAAAACTTCAGCATCAAATACTGTAATTGACTACTTTGGATTCAACAAACGAAAACAACTAAAGGTCATATTCAAAATATTAGAATAATTGAGAAAAAGAAATAAGAAAAAAAATATTTTTCATTTATTTGTTTTTGATACAAAGTAAATGCAATTAAATTTCTTATAAATTAAATCAGTAATATTTAAATAAGATTTTAGCATTTACAAAATATAAAATACTGCGCAATAAATTAGGTATACAGCTTTCTGAAACACATCAAAATATTAGAATAAAATTTATATTGGTTCAAAATATTAGAAAATTTTATTTTACGCAACAATATTACTTTATGAATATGAAGTAAATGGTAGTTAATATTTTGCAGCATCCCATTTAGCTTTCATAACAGCGTACAATCGATCTTGCATACTATATACAAGATGTTTACAAGCATTTCTATCAATATTAGCCCAAATAGACTTTATCCATGCCACTAACTCAGTTTTACTTGAAGGAGGATTTTCTTGAAGTTTTTTCTTCATCATACACCATAAATTTTTCATGGGACTGAGGTCTGGTGAGTTTGGTGGACAAGGAAGTACCGTAATGTTGCGTTGGCGGAACCAATTCTTAGTTGACACCGAGGTATGTGGTGACGCTAAATCTTGTTGACAGATGAAATCATCTTGAAATAAATCTTCTGATGATGGAATTATGTAATATTCCAAAATTTCTAGATATATCTAGGAGTTAAACTTTAAGTAGACGATTCATAACTTTCCAGGTCCTTCTGCACTCATGCCACACCAAATCATGATACTAATGCAGCAAATTTTACGGAACGTTTAAGGCATTCTTTATCGAATACTCCTTGCTTTATTCTCCGAACTCGAATATCCAGATTACCATATGGAACAAAAAACTTACTTTCATCACTAAATAATATATTTTCCCAATCTTCTTCGCTCCTAAAACGTCTTGATTGACACCAATTTAATCTTACACGCTTTTGTTTTGAAGTCATGAGAGGTTTTATTTTCTATATGGGAGATTCAAACTTAAATTTATGGAGACGTCTTAATGGTATCGATGTAGAAACTTCAAACCTTCTTCTTTCTATTTTCCGTGCAAGAATAGCACATATTTAAAACGGTTTTTCTTAACTATACGCCTCAGTTTCCTGTCATCTCTAGCAGATGGTTTTGGTTTTCGGCCGCCATTTCGGCGATTATTTCGAAATTTTCCATCTTTAGTGTTCCGTACTTAAAACGTAAAAACGGAACCATTATAAGATCACTCCTGTGTCTGTCTGTCACAGCCATTTTACCCGTAAACTATGGAACGTGGAAAGTTCAAATTCGAGGAAGTAATAAAGACCATTGACCCACATATTTTTAGATTAATAAACATTCATAAATATATTTAGTAAAAAAGTAGAGGGGCTAATTATGCTACTTGAAAAAAAATCTTTTCTTTGTATATCATATGGGGTTTCCTGTGAAAGCTTTTGTAACGCTGAACTCAAAAATACATTCCTTTTAATTTTAGGTATTATATTTTCAAAGATATAGTTGAAAATGTAGCGCAAAAATATGTTCCCCCTCCATCTAATTCCAAATCTACTGAAACTAAAATTGTGAAAAACTTAGAGGTAGTAAACGTTAATATAAGCCTTGTCGGAAAATTATAGCGATTACCCTAGGTCACATAGTTTTTGAGTAATTAGCATTTTTCTGTTATACTCAAATTTCGATTTACGGGCATTCAGAAATATTGTTGAGCGTCGCTGAATATACCTATCATTGCACAAGAATAAAAGCATTGTTGATAATGATTTTCGAAAAAAACATCGGTAATTAGCCGAGATATTAACCCTTAAAGGTACGGTCAGTTTGGACATACACAAGGACAGGGGTGGCGTACTCTATGCCTAGTTAACAACTTTTAATGATATATATGTGTAATGTAATGTCCAGTAACAGTATAAAAGCGGTAAACGTCAAATTGTTAAAAACATACTAATTTAAGGAGTCTCGGGACTCTAAAAAGTTGAAAAAATGAAAAAAAAAATACCATTTTCAACATTTAATGTCTTAAAATGTATATGATTTTAAAACACAATTTTAATTGGAATGAAAGATATAAGTATGGTTTTCGTTTCATGTATTTAAAAAATTGCAAGATACAGAATTAGTATCCATATGGGGCTCCAAACTGTTAGACATTTGTCGAACAAAAAATTGGCATAACAGTTTACGCGCAGTATTACAAAATAAATATTGCAACTAGAATGAAAATTTTGGTGCTTACTTATACTCCAGTTTGTAATAATTTCCCTGAAATTAAATAAATTTGTATTTAAAGCATATTTATATTTTTAATGCGTTGTTGCATTTAACTAATACAAAATTTTGAAAATTTCAATAATAAAATCACCTAAGAAAATTATTATTATTTTTTTTTTATCAATAAAAAGGAAATTTTAGATTCAGTTTATACAGACTAACATGAAATATATGTTTTGAAAATTTCATGAAAAAATATTCAGAAGTTTTTGAGGTATCCTGCGCGTTATGCCCCAAAAACGCCATTTGGAAAATAATTACTTTAAAGTTTCGGAAACGCCGCTTCAGCTATTGAGCGGGTATAATTCTAAAAGCCAGAACTTCTGTTCTAATGGTAATTTCAAGGAAACAATTATATCTAAATATTCAGAAAAGATAGGAGTTTAACATTTAAAAAATTTAAATTTCTTAAATTTTGAAGCTTTAAGAGTCCTGCGACCACTTAATCCTTTCCGGCACGGAGTAATTCTATTTATAAACTTATGAAATAATGATCTGACACCAGAATTTATAAACGAATTTATTAGAAAATGCGAACTTGCTTATTTTCACGTACATGATAAAAGGAAAATTTTAATGAAATATTCTTGGTGCCATTTGACTGTTTTGGAATTAAAATTAGATGTCCTTTTTTTTAAATGCATCGCCTTTGAAAGATTAAATTAGAATGAATCGCATAAATACTGTGGGATTCACGATAGTTTGCATTGATTGTATCTCTCAATACGCCTCGAGTGACTTTAAAATTTAATTAAACACCTATCTGGAAAAACGCGGCACTCACCAAGGCGGCGTTGCAACTTTCAGACCTCAATTCGAAGTGCGCTTAGCACAATGCCAAATTTAAACTTTGAAAAAAGGTTTTGTTTTAGCTACACTGTAGAAATAAAGGTTATTTCTACGCTGAATTTAGTTTCATGAAATGCCAAATGAAGTTTAACTATGCACTGCATTTATTGTCAGTACCGAATTAAGTTCATCATAAACATATTTGGATAATATTAAAAAAAGAGTTATACGAATAGCTATACTTGTTATTATTTAGGTTCCATATCTCTTTGAACTTTCATGGTACACCCGATTACACTTTTCTATTATATACAGTTATACCCAACCCTACGTTGTATAGTTTTTTACAAAGTCTTAGTATTCTTTTAGCAACGTTTTTTTTTTTTTTTTTTTTTTTTTTTTTTTTTTTTTTTTTTTTAATACAATTACAAATGCATATATTTATTCTACGGGACCCTCTGTGCGCGAGTATTGCTCGCACTTGACCGTTTATTTTAATATTGTGTTAGTATTTTACTAATGCTTGATTACGAACAATGTAAATAATTCGCTATATAACATTGATTTTTACCGTGACGATACAAGTCAACCATACTTAGTTTAATGGATTCGGGAATATCACTCACACGACCCAATTTAAGACGAAAAAGCAAACAAACTGCAAAAATAATACTGATTTTAAGTAAAATCATCTGAATTTAATCAATGATAACACTAGTTATGAATTGGTGATAATTAAAGGAGAATTATTGTGAGATATTCTAATATTTTGAACCTCTTGAATAAATATTCTAATATTTTGACTTTTCAAAATATTTTTTTTCAATTAATCTTTTCAAAAATGATATTACTTTTAAGATAATAAATAAGTTTAATCAACAATATGTTCTTAATAAAAATATCGTTTGCATATTTGCATTAAAAGGCATTAAATTACCAAACGATATTTTCAATTTGTAAAAAAAGTAATTATTCTAATATTTTGAATATGATCTGTATTTCAAAAATACATATTTTCCTGATAAAATGATATGATAAATGAATCATAACGCCTGATGTATGCTAATGCATCTATTTTAATGTTACCGTGGTGGGGTGAAATATCTAAAGGGCAGCTATATAAAATTCTTCCATTGATATTTATGGGGTATTGGTTATGGAGATATTTGTAGTACAGGATTGGAAAAGATTGATATGCAACCTCTGTTGGAGTAACATTTCAATGACTCAAACATTTTAAAACGAATTATGCAATTAATCCTATGCAAAAAATCATGTGTAAAAATGTCATACACTGTAATATACATTGAAAAGGGTATATATTTCATATCTATATTAATATTATAAAGAATAAAAGTTTGTGTGCTTATTTGTAGGGGGTAATCTCTGAAACTACCAAACCGATTTTAAAAATAATGTTAGCAATTTTTCGGTGGACCTCCGTTCCAACGTAGTCTATATTTTATTTCTATGCCATTACCCCCAAGGGTTTGTAGGTGCAAAAA
Organism: Maratus speciosus; assembly: GCA_963932465.1. Lineage (NCBI taxonomy): Eukaryota > Metazoa > Arthropoda > Arachnida > Araneae > Salticidae > Maratus > Maratus speciosus. Next base: position 545,687,443 of record OZ010786.1, on the reverse strand, counting down.
ACGTTCTAAAAATGCTATTTTGTTTTATTGAAGTCCTTAGAAACTTGAAAATTCGTATGTTAGTTCCGTATAAGATATAAATACACTTTAAGAAAAGTTGCTAAAGAAAATCTAAATATAAAAGGAGTAAAAAATCGAGAAAAGCGTTCTAAATTAAATTTTCAATTCAGTCTCGGGAAATACCATTCCGATTTCAAAAGTAACATATAACCTTAATGGTAATTACATCTGCTCTGTCATGTAAAAAGGTCAACAGGTCCATTTTTACGCTCGGTTGGAAGTATTCAATTCCAGTGATAAATTTACCAATCAGTTTGATTTTGTAAAATTAATAGTTAATCTACACACCCATCGTTTATATGGAGTTCCTTTACTTACGGTTTATTCTATTGAGCTGTCTACGAGACACACAAGATGTTATTACCAATAAGGTTGTCTGAGTGAAATATGCTCGGCGGTTGTTGGCCCAATTATCTTAAACTGCAGAATATTGACCTTGTAAGCCGAGGAACTGGGTTCGATTCCCTGGGTTCCGATTGGGCATTTTTTCTCTGAGTTGGAAATATGCAATATGTATGGTAACTTTAAAAACCAGTTTGTGTTAAGTTAATAATTTATCTACATACCCATCGTTTATATGGAGTTCCTTTACCTTCAGTTTATTCTGTTCGGCTGTCTACATGACAGACACGATGCCGTTACCAATAAGGTTATCTAAGCAAAATATGTTTGCCGTTTGTCATCCCAGTTAGCTTAAATTGTAGAGTATTGGCCACGTTAGTCAAGAATCTGGGTTCGATTCCGGGGCTGGGCATTGTTTCGTTCATTTGGAAATATTCAATACGTATGGTTATTATTCTGCCGTAATTTGGACTGCGCGATATGAAGATAGATTTAAACAAACTCATGCTTGAAAATTATTTTTTTAAACACAAAAAACGAATAAATCGCATCGCAATGAAATTTTTGAACAAATTGTCTCAGAAAATACGTTTATCACCATACGATGATACGAAAATTAAAATGTGCTATTTTGATATCAAAATTAGAAATATGTCATTTTTACAGTAAAGAAAAAAACAGTATCGATAATGTAAAACCGAATTTTAATTACTAACTGTTATCAATTTATGTTATTAACAGCTGTTATCAAATAACGTCAGTGTTCCGCAAGCACATGTTTCAGTTTTATAAATTAGATAACCGGCGTACAATCTCACAGTTGCAATTGTTGGTATGTTTTTGTTTTTGTTGTTGTTGTTGTTTTTAAGCACGCCTTATACGCTAAAATATATGGTTTAGAAACGTTCTTTTTCTACTTCACTATTTATTAAGTATGGGCATATTTAATTATGTGTAGCTAAATACACATACCGTAAAATCCGGCGTACAACACGCACTTTTAATACGAAAGAAAATATCGAAATTTACGGGTCCGCGTTATACACCGAATATAAAAATGATAGATTAAAAATTAAGAAAAATATGAGCATAAAAATAACTTTAATAATTAATAAACTTTTATAAATTACAGCTTTAATTATTTTAGTTGTATGAGTTGATTCAATTAGTAGTCAATTCATGTAATAGGTAAGTCGAAAATATTATTTTGTTTTCTATATTTTAAGAAAAGAAGTGCTTGAGTTTGAAAATATTGTTCCTTTTATTTCTTGTTAATTCTGTATACCGTTCTTCGAAAATCAGAAAGTTCTTGGAATAAATGACTTCAAAAGATAAGAGCATCGCATATGTCCGTACATTTTAGAGTTCTTTGTAAAGGAAAGGGTACCTGTTATACGGCGAATATACCTAAAATAGAAAAATAGAGTCTGAAATCGTGGATGCATGTTATACAATGTTGCGCGTTATACACTGGATTTTACGGAAATTATTTCTACTACTGACATTTCGTTATTTCTTTTACAAACGTAATCGATTCTTCTTTCTCAAGATTAAGCAATGAAAGAAATAAAAGGGATGCTGAAAAATATTTTCTTAATTAATACTTGTAAAATAAAGCAATGACACAATAAAACTTTCCTTCAACTATTTGCAGTCACATTAACAGCAATTTGAAATTATAAACAATTTTATGTAATGCCTTTTGTCAATTTTTACGACATCCATAATGAATACATAACAACCTCTAAGTATTAAGGCATTTTACTGGGTAAATTTCCTTGTTTATTTTTTTATAGTTAATTACTAATTTAATTTGTCCGCGTATTTTAAAGGAAAAAACACTAATTTTACCCGGAAGTAGAAATAAATTAATTAGAAAACTATCCTCGTTTAATATTCATAAATTAATTATTACGAAGTCATATTTCAAGTGTTTATAAAAAAAGGTATATATCCATCCACCTAATTAGTTTCCTTAGCCTGAAGATATTTACTTGAATAAATACATTGAAGGCAATAAGACGCATAATAAACAGCTGAAACTTCTATATATCGACTTTACGCCAAATGAATATGGTGTGGGATAAAATTGATTCTCCCTTTAATATTATCGATATTATTAGGAAGTTTAAGATATTATATATATAAATAGATAAAATGATGGGGTCGAATTCAGTTAAAAATCCTATATGTATGGATAAATGGCAGCATTATCTTATGTGGATAATAATTTCATCACTGAAGGGATTTCATAAACTTTTAATGATGCGTAATTAATATCTACGGTCTAGATCGCTAATAAAATATTTCTGTAGTCTGATCTTCAATTTAGGTTTTATTTTCATCAGCTCCTAAACTAAAATCGAACACCGTTTTTTCTTGTTTTACGGAAGAAATAAATTTTTGAAAATTACTGCGATAATGTAAATGCATTAGATTTAAAGAAAATATGAAGCATGGTTAAAAATATTTCCAAAAGCAATTATTGTATAATTTTTAGTTTAAACTTGTCGATCTGATTTTTTTTTTTTACTTAGATATTACTCGTAGGATTTTTGTCTTGGAACATTCAGGAATAATTTAAATCGCTTTATAAAATGAATTCTTAACTCAGTGATAATAATATAAATAACCTAGCATACAAAAACCATTTATTGAAAATAATATATTGATTCCCCGTTTTCTTCTTTCAAAAAACTGAAACAGTTAACTGCGCCATGTTTTGGCTAAAAATCGTAAGTTCTGCTGACTCTAAAGATTTTATTTATTTTTTGGTCATTTTACATATAGTACTGAAAATGCGACTTTGCATTAGTGTATGAATTAAATGTTTATTCTTTGCAGAACGAATACAAAACAGAAAAATAAAATACATTGTTGTTTTTTTAAACATAAAAAATGTAAGTTAAATTGCAATAACAAAAAGAAAACTTTATTTGAAAGAACGGTTTTGAAAAAAATGCATTCTTCTTCGCACGCACAAATTCTTTTTGACGCAAATCATACTTCAAAAATTATAGTAGTGCCAACCGATTAGAATAATATAAGCTATTATATGATATTAACGAATTAGGATTTGAAGCAATCTCCATATTTTGAAGGCACATGACCAAGAAAATAGGTAGTTTTCATATTACATATTTAAAAGCCAGCTTATTTTACTCAAACACAGGAGGCTCAAATTAGTGAAACACGAATACAGAAAATTCAGTACTAGTTTTCCTCAATATGCATGGGAATTTGTCGAAATTGGTCAGCTATATCCAAATGAGTTTCATTTAGAGCGATATATGTTTGGTCAATATATTTGGAGATATCTTGAAGTGCCTGCAAGCTAAAACAACATGAGGGGAGAAGCTAACCAATGATCAAGACTTGATCAAGATTTTGATAAGTCCCGTGCACATGCACACACACACCGAAATAAGTTGATATATATTAGTGCTGCCGCGTGAGAAACATTAGATTGTTTCAAATATCAGCCACATTAGAAATTCAAACTGCTATACCTCAGCCACTTTTTAAGATAAAGACGAAACAGAAAATGTTGCAGAATCCTTGTATCAAGGTCAAACAGTTAATTAAAAAACTTTTCCAATTTCCAAAATTTTTACACCCATTTATTTATTTATTTATTTTAATTTTAAATGGCGACCATTTTGAAAAAAGTTGGCTTATTAGGTTTTCTCTTGCTTTTACTGCCTGAGAGAGACTGCTCAGACTAAGAATAAAGTCTGTGAAGCATAGATGATTCTCTCTGTTTTCATTATAGATGTTTAAAAAAAAATTACAAAATTCCTCCAAAACCGAGTCCGCGGATAATCGCAACAGAGTGCGGGAGTGGGGTGTACAATATGCAAATAAATGCGACAATAATATAATTTACAAAATGACAATTAAAAAAAAAAAGAAAAAAAAAAGTAATAAATGTAATATTATTCAATGTTGCGACCCGACACTGAGCACTGAATGAAGAGGGAAATGAGCCACAGGCTCAGAGATAGAGTAAAATAGAAAGGTCATCTAGGGAGTTAACGATTCTTTTAAGCTTTGAGAGCAAATCCGGGCACGATAAAATATTGGCTAGCCAGCAATTTGGAAAAACAGGAGGACGGCGAATATGCCGCAGGGTTTTTAAAGAGAGGGATTGTAATGAGAGACAATAGTTTTATCAGCGCGCGCACAAAGAGAAAAAAAAGGCTCTCTAGAACTTGAAGACGGATGAACCTAAAGTTTCCTTACCATGACCGGTAAGGAAAGAAATAGTGAAAAGAGTGAGCAGGGGAAGATCCAAAGAAACCACTGGGATCAGATCATAGCCATATCTACATTCTATACTTATTTGATTAGTCCCAGTTATCCTGCCATTTGTTCATAAAATGAACGCTATGATGTCTTTTGATGTATGAGTGCTGTATTAGGAATGATAAAAACAACTGATGATCTAGCAGTTGCCTCCTTTGCCCACATTTCTGCCGTTTCATTTCCCAGGATACTCATATGTACTGAAACGTGGCCTGCTATTGTCCGACAAGGAAGAGATTGTCTCAAAATGGCAGTCACACTAGAAATTAAAACTGCTGTACCTCATTAAGGTTTTTAAGATAAAGAAGAAACAAAAATTGTTCTGAAGTCCTTTTATGAAGAGAAAACATGCAAGAAAAGAATCTTGTTCAATTTTGAGTTATTTTGTACCTCTTTTTAAATTTTAAATTTTAATTTTTTTATGGACGCCACTTTGAAACAAGACGGTAGATGAAGGTCGATCCAACAATCACGGTCGATACATCGCTATGCACTATGAACATGCTTAGCCAAATCCAAATCGGTTAAAAAATACGCATGATATCGCGTGACAAAAGTCGCATTCTTTCCAAATGTCAACCACAATAAAAATTAAAAGCACTATATATCACCCATTATTAAAGATAAATACGAAATAGAAAATACTATCGAATCCTTGAATGAAGGTGAAATAATTTTATAAAGTCCTTTTCAATTTGTAAATTTTTGTACCGAATTTAAATTTCAAAAAAAGAAAAATAAAAGAAATGGTCGTCATTTTGAAACAAGATGGCGGATGAAGCTGGCCAACGAACTCGGTCGAGACATTGGTATGTACTATGGACACAAAATTTACATCAACATTGCTTCATAAATACCAGAGTTAGAGGATAATTACCCGGTATGTATAATATAGACATACATATGTATGTATGGATATGAATATATATCTGAACGGAGAGATGATCGGTGAAAATATACGAAATTTTCTGTATCGTTTTCCTCCTGACAGCTTGCAATAGGTATATTTTCACTAATGAGAGCTACATTAAAGGATCCAACATTCTGTTTTTAAATGAGAACACACACTTTTGACACAATCAAATTAAAACGGAAAGACATGTTGTTTTATTAAAACTTTAGTCCGATTTAAAAGCATTGTCGGGTATATATCATATATGTATCCTTATCTTTAAAAAAATTATAATAAAACCTGGAAAACGTTGTAAATACTTTTATTTTGTCAACGATATATATATATATATATATATTTAAATTTACTTCTAAAATAAATTTTGAAACAAAAATATTTCGTAAGTTCGTATCATTTTTCATGCTTTTGTGACTATTTTTAGTGAATATTAACGGACCTAAAGGACGACCATATTAGATAGTTGTAAAATTATATTATTATAGTTATATATTTTGCAGCATCATTTATTTGAAATTAAAAAATATATATACATAAAGTAATTTTTAATGATTTTCCATTTACTTAGTATATTTTATTTTATTATTAAACGAAAGAAAAAACTAACGGTACTGAAATGTTAAAACCTGTGATTAAAAACCTTCAAAATATTCCTATGTTTCTCTTCAAAAGTGGTTACGTACAAACATTTTAAATAAACTATATATATATTTTTTGCAAGCATTTTTAAACCAAATTTTGGTAATATTTCATTTGATACGCTTTGTAAGGTAAGCAACTATTATTATGAAATTGAAGTTATCTAGTATTTAAGTGGGGACATAATCATCCAAATCTCACTCCGTTTTATACCAAGAAATTTCTTTTGTGAAAAATGGTTAAAAAACACTCAGTCTATAAATAATTTAAGTACAAAACTTATTTAGTTTCATAAATATCATATTTTGATTGTGGGACTTGGTTTTTGCAAAAAGCGGGCATTATTAAAAGCGAAATGAAGTTTTTTAATTACAAACTGTAAATAGAGAGAAATCTGAATTGATGAAATTTATATTACAAATGAATGAATAATTTGTTTTAAATAGTATCATAAAAGTAATAGGTTTATTGAAAATTTATTTTAGTATATCTGTAGTTGCCATGTAAATTTTTAATGTAATACTGCTTAAATGTTTAAGAAATTTATTATAAGAATATCCATAAAAATTAAGATTCATATTCCGAGTTTAGAAATCGTTAAACAATTTCTAAAACTTATAATTGTTTTAACTGCCAAATTATTTTTATAATCTACGACTTAAAAAAAAAAATGTCTTATGAATAAAATTTACACTGTTAATAATAATCCTAGCGATTGCGAAAGGACGTTTCAAGTGATAAATATTTCTTTCCTATACCAGTTATTACATAATTTACCATTATGAATAATACACACTTATTATGGGAGTGTAAACAATTTATAATAAATGTAAACTTGTAATTTTGAAAACGTATTTTCATAAAAAGAAATTAATTTTTTTTGAAAATGTACAAATTTTATTATGAAATTGAAATTTTCTAGCATATATTTAAAAGATAGACACAAGAATCAAAAACACATTCGTCTTATCATAAGAAATCCCTCTTGCGGCACATCGCTTGAATGTAGACGGTCTGCTAATGCTCATTTGATGTAATCATTATAAAAACGTTGCCATTTTTTTGAGTGGTTATCAAATGTTTATACATCTCAAATCTTAAAAGTGTTCTTCTATTGCGGAGAAGAGTGCTTTTTTAAGGAACCTAAAAAAGATTTGTTAAACTTTATAGCTAGATTTTTAAATTCTGAAATACTTGTCAGAGAAAATGACCTGATATCTCAAATGCAATGTACAAATAGATTATATTTTTGGAGAAATATTTATTTATTAATATATTATATCTATTTTGTTTTAGGATTATTAATAATGTAGGGAGTCGTTTCAGATATTACAATACTTAAAAGTTTTTGTAAGTAATATTTGTATAACTATTATAAAAATCTATTTGAAGAAAACAACTAAAATTTATTATTATAGCTATAATAATCGTTTATGAAACACTTATTTTATAAAGTAAATTAAAAAGGGATTGTATGTGCAAAATTATTTAATTTTGATTAAATACATCAATAGGTTTTCTTTCGTATTCTATCATTATTTTACATTAAACATAAAAAGCCTGCAAAACATGCAAATATTAAAGCATAATATATTACTTAATTTTTTTAATGAATTTTCGTATTACAAATACAGAATAACCCCAATATTGAAAGCAACAATCACGTGCTAAAAATCTTCAGCTCCACTTTTAAACACAATTGACCCCAAAAATCTTGAATTCTATTTTGTTTCATAAAATACTTACGTTTACAAAAATTGATTTAAAATTCTGAATATTTAAACACAATTTTTCACACGTCTCAAAACTTTAAATTTTTCATAATAAATTATAATATAAAGCTTTTTTTAACTTGGAAACTTAATAAGAAGAACCTGTTGACATTTTATAAAAAATGAATATTGAAACGAAGCATCTAAATCCAAATAATCAACAATTGTTCCTTTGACGTACTTATTGTATAGAAATTACTAAAGGATTTTATAAGTGGCTATCAAATATTGGTGATTCAAAATTTCCAGAAAATATTCACGCAAATAGGATGTTAAGCTTATTTGGGTCTAACTAAATTAAAATTAAATATACATTTTAAATACAAGTTTTTCCCGTAAAAAGATTTTGTTTTTCAAAACAAATCTAATTATTTTTAGAAACTTACCACTTACCGCAAGTAATAAACAGCAATGGTCCAGCTACATTACATTTATTTTTTTTTTCAGAAACACAATTTTTATGTAGATTTCGTATGAATTACTACCTATTGGGATCTGTCTTATGTCGGAATTTCGGAACATTTTGTTGCATATCTTACGCCGATCATAGCCCCTAGTACCCAAAACCACACCAGTAAAAAACCTTATATATACATATATATATATCACTTTTTTATGAACACGATAACTTCCATAATTCTGCACAAATCTTTTCCAATGTGATATATAAAATCAAGGGATATAAAATCTCGGTCAATTTCGTTAATAGGCAAAATCGTAAATAGGGAATAGGGAGAGGGAATAGGGGGGGGGGGGCGGAAATAGAAAGGATCTTTGTAAAAAAAAAAAAAAAAAAAAAAAAAAAAACATAACTTCTTAATTATAATACATATCGACCAAGTTTAAAGTTATTACTTCTATAAAATAGGCCGAAAATTTTTGTATGACAGATTTTTGATAAAACTAAAAATAGGATCAAGGTGTGAAAAAGTAGGGTTTTGGGGAGTAAAAATGCTCAACTTCGTCAGTTCTGAAGAAATCAAATCCAATTAAATTTATTATAAATTGTCTTAATATTATCTACAACTTTTATATTGACAAGTTTTTGATAGGGCCAATTCTTACCACAAAAATATAAAAATAAAAATAAAAACGAAAACAGAAAAAAGGGAAGGTTGAAAAAGAAAAAAAAATCCATAACATATTACATTCACAAGATATCAAATCCGTATAGATTTATATTATATCTTCTTAATATTATCTACAAATTTTATATCGTCAAGTTTTTTATAGGACCAATTCTTACAGCAAAAACAAATTAAAAATACATAGCAGTTGAAGAATTTTTTTTTTTTTTTATTATTATTAAGGATGTACTCAAATCCAAACTGCTTATTTTCTGATTCATTTTTAAATTCATTATTGTTTTCAAACGCATTTGGTAGGTTCTCTTATTCAGAAACCATGTAATGTAACGTATATATATATAAACTCGGTTTATGGCGTCAGATGCCGCCATCCGAAGAATCTACAAGAGTATTTTTCCATTTATTCCGGTCAAGGGTCCATTACTCTTCCAGACCTCTATCCCTCATTGCCTTTGAAATATCACCCATCCAGTTCTTTCGTGGTCTTCTTCGTTTCCTTTTTTTGTTTGTTTCATAATTGAATGTTATTTTGGGTAGTCTTTCCTCATTCATTCTTTTGACATGACCATACCAGATTAATTGCTTTTTTTTAATATCATCTAATATGGTTACCTTTATTTTCATCATTTCATTGATTCTGTCATTTCTTATTTTTTTCTATTATTGATATCCTGCATGATCCTCTTAGGGCGTCCATTTCTACTGCCGCTAATTTCTTTCGTTCTGTCTCCATAATTCTCCATCCTTCTGCTCCATATAACAATATGCTCTTTACAATAGAGTTGTACATATTATACTTTCTTTCCCTAGAGATCTGCTTACTCCACCAAATAGAATTTAATAGTTTTAAAGTCTTTCTCCCCTGGCAAATTCTGTATTTAATTTCCTGTGAGTCTCTTCCTTCTCTATTAATGTCTACACCTAAATATCTATAATGCTTCAGCTTTCTATTTTTATGTTATTAGTTAGATTTAGGTCTGTCTCATTTCCTCCTACACATAGATATTTTGTTTTGCTGACGTTCATATGAAGTCCCCATTTCCCATATTATTCCTTAATTTTCACCGTCATTTACTCTAAATCATTTTTACTTTTTTGAATTATAACTTTTTCATCTGCGAATTGTAGAGTCAAAATTGACGTTCCATTCATATTAAGTCCCATTCCTCTGCATTTCTTCTTCCACTCTTTCAATGCTTCTTCAACATAAATTTTATAAAGTGTTGGGGAGATACAACAACCCTGTCTGAGTCCTTTAACTGTTATAAAACCTTTTGATAATCTTTTGCCTATTTTAATCTTTGTTTCCGATTGTCTGTAAAGTTCTTGAATAATACTTGGATTTATAGCCATTTCATTTAATACATTCCATAATTTTGCGATTGGAACATTATCATATGCTTTCGTAAGATCTATAAATAGAAGATTAATTTGATTTCCTACTGTCATTTCCTTTTCTACAATTTGTTTAAGGCAAAATATATTATCCATACATGATCTTCCTGCTCTAAATCCACTTTGCTCTTCACTTTCTTTCATTCTTATTTCTTCTTCAATGAAATCTTTTAAAATTCGTCCATATAAGCTACTAAACGTTGCTGTTACAGTAATGCCTCGGTGATTCTCATATTTTTGTCCGTCTCCTTTCTTATATATTGATGTTAAATATCCAATCCTCCATTCTTCTGGTGTTACCTCTCAGTTTAAGCATTTTTCGAATAATTGTGTAATTAATCTGAACAATTTTTCAGTTCCATTTTTGATCAGCTCTGCTGATATTCTTCCGGGACCACTTCCTCTTTGATTTTTTGAATGTTTAATTGCTTTTTTAACTCGCTCAAGCTCCAACATCATAGGTTGTCCCACAACGTCAATACCAGAATTATTTACTTGAAATTCACTTCTAGTTTCCGCAAGCAAAGTTTTACAATATTCTTCCCATTCCTTCACAGATATTCCTTGCCATGAATTATTACTTGTTTTTCTAATATTCTTTAAAAATTTCCATGCCTCTGTGCATCGTCTCCCTCCTATATATATCTCAATTTCTCTGCATTTTACCCCCATGGTGTTCTTATTTTCTCTATTACTAATTTCTTAGTGTCTTCTCTAATAGTTCTATAAAGCTGTCTATTCTCTTCCTTTTTTCATCTCATCCACCTAATATAGGCTTCTTTTTTCAGTTTTATAGTCTTTTCAATGTCTTCGTCCCACCAAAACTTTTTGGGGGAAGTTCTTCCCTTTCTTTTTTGTCCCAATGCTTCATTTGCAGCCTGGCGTAGAGCTAATTTAATATGTTGATATAGTTCAGCTGTATTAGTATAATTTCTTTCCTCTAATTTTTCAACTAATCTTACTGAAAAGAGTTTTTTTGCACTTTCCTCCGTTAGTCCTTCCAACATATATTCTGGGACATCAATATCTTCCATCTCTCTATAATTCATTTCCTCACTAATTAGCTTAGTCGAGTAAGGAAATGCAAGTCTTGCTCTCACCATAAAATGGTCTGAGCCAAAATCCGCTCCTCTTTGGACTCTAACATCTAATAGATTTAATTGGGTCCTTTGCTTAATAAGTATATAGTCAATAATCGTTTTTAGTTGTCTAGTATGCTGATACCACGTATATTTATGAATATCCTTGTGTTTATAGAAGCCATTTGTAATCCTTAGGTCGTTAGTGTTGCAAAATTCTATAAGTCTTTCTCCATTATCATTGACTGCATCCTCTCCGAACTCGCCAACAATATCATTTATATTCCTGCATCCAGTTCTTCCATTGAAATCACCCATCATTAAAACTTCTATTCTTCCTCCAATTTCATCAGTGATTTTTTGCAGTTTTTGATAAAACATATCTTTAAATTAATTCCTAAAATAGTAATTCTTCTCTCAAAAATATCCATATTAATCTTTAGAATTCTTTCATCCACAGAATCAGAATTCTTGAGAGCTCCCTTAAATTTGCTTTTCATTAAAACTGATACTCCTCGTTTTGCTCTTTCTTCCTTTGGAACTCCTGAATATATGATATAAAAAACTGGTGGAACCAGAGAGAAAAGTATCGCTCAATCTAAAAAAGTTACAGTAAAAAATTGGCAAATTGTTTCAATCTAAAAAGTAAGTTGTGCGTAGAACCAGATTATCAGTAAAGCTCATGAAATTACCCAAATTTTTGTTGATAGCTGAAAATGTGGACTGAGCTTTCTGGTGCCTTAAAATCAATGAGGGAAGTAAAGGCATTTCATAAAAGGCACATATACTCATTCTGAGTTGGGTTGGGTTGGGTTGATTTTTGACGGCCAATTATCTACACGAGGGATATAGGCCCGGGAGGAGTGCCCTCCGTTGGGGTTTTCTAAGGGAACCTAATCCGTATTAACTCATGGAAGAGCAACGGCTCGAAGAAAACCACGAAAACTCCGAACGATTAGGCCGACGGGCGCAAATTCGGTTGCAAAGTTAATGCCAGACGGCTTTAAATATGGCAACGAAAGTGCCTGTTTCAATTATAAGTTATCTTTACGTCATTTTATAAAGCATAACAATTACAAGATATTACTCTTTGGCTAGCAGACAACATATAATTAATTTGCCAGACACAAATGCGATTGCAAAGTTCATGCCAGACGGCTTTAAATATGGCAACCGAAGTGCCTGTTTCAGGAGTGGTTTATATTTTAAAAATTATAGATCATCTTAACGTCATTTTATCAAGCATAAAAATTACACGATATTACTCTTTGGCTGGCAGACAACTTATAATTAATTTGCCAGACATAAATTCGGTCGCAAAGTTAATGCCAGGCGGCTTTAATTGTGGCAACCGAAGTGCCTGTTTCAAGAGCGATTTATAGTTTAAAAATTATAAGTCATCTTTACGTCATTTTATCAAGCAGAAACATTAAACGATATTATTCTTTGGCCAGCAGGCAACCTATAATTAATTTGACAGACACAAACCCGGTTGCAATGTTAATGCCAGACGGCATTAAATATGGCAACGAAAGTGCCTGTTTCAATTATAAGTTATCTTTACGTCATTTTATTAAGCATAAAAACTACAAGATATTATTCTTTGCCTAGCAGACAACCTATAATTATTTTGGCAGACACAAATTCGCTTGCAAAGTTAATGCCGGACGACTTTAAATATGGCAACAAAAGTGCCTGTTTCAAGAGAGTTTTATTGTTTACAAATTATAAGAAATCTTTACGTCATTTTATCAAGCTTAAAAATTACAAGATATTACACTTTGTCTAGCAGACAAACTATAATTAATTTGCCAGACTCAAATTCGGTTGCAAAGTTAATGACAGACGGCTTTAAATATGGCAACAGAAGTACCTGATTCAAGAGTGGATTATAGTTTAAAAATTATATGTCATCTTTACGTCACTTTATCAAGCAGAAAATTTACAAGATATTACTTTTTGGCTAGCAGACAACCTATAAATAATTTTCCAGACACAAATCTGGTTGCAAAAATAATGCCAGTCGGCTTTAAATATGGCAACCGAAGTGCCTGTTTCAAGAGTGGTTTATAGTTTAACAATTATAAGTCATCTTTACGTCATTTTATCAAGCATAAAAATTACACGATATTACACTTAGGCTGGCAGACAACCTATAATTAATTTGCCAGATACAAATTCGGTTGTAAAGTTAATGCCAGACGGCATTAAATATGGCAACCGAAGTGTCTGTTTCAAGAGTGGTTCATAGTTTAACAATTACAAGACATCTTTACGTCATTATATCCAGCATAAAAATTACACGATATTACTCTTTGGCTAGCAGACAACCTATAATTAATTTGCAAGACACAAATTCGGTTGGAAAGTTATGCTTTAAATATGGCAACCGAAGTGCCTGTTGACACTTATAACTAAACTATAACTAAACTCTAAACCACTCTTGAAACAGGCACTTTCGTTGCTAGATTTAAAGCCGTCTGGCATTAACTTTGCAAACGAATTTGTATCTCGCTAATTAATTACACGTTGTCTGCTAGCCAAAGAATAATATCATGCAATTTTTATGCTTGATAAAATGACGTAAAGATGACTTATAATTTTTAAACTATAAACCACTCCTGAAACAGGCACTTCGGTTGCCATATTTAAAGCCGTCTGGCATTAACTTTGCAACCGAATTTGTGTCTGCCAAATTAATTATACGTTGTCTGATAGCCAAAGAGTAATATCTTGTAATTTTTATGCTTGATAAAATGACGTAAAGATGACTTATAATTTTTAAAGTATAAAACACTCTTGAAACAGGCACTTCGGTTGCCATAATTAAAGCCATCTGGCATTAACTTTGCAAAGGAATTTGTGTCTGGCAAATTAATTGTAGATTGTCTGCTAGACAAAGAATAATATCTTGTAATTTTTATGCTTAATAAAATGACGTAAAGATAACTTATAATTGAAACAGGTACTTTCGTTGCCATATTTAAAGCCGTTTGGCATTAACCTTGCAACCGAATTTGTGTCTGATAAATTAATTATAGGTTGTCTGTAGACAAAGAGTAATATCTTGCAATTTTTATACTTGATAAAATGACGTAAAGATGACTTATAATTTTTAAATTATACACAAATCTTGAAACAGGCACTTTCGTTGCCATATTTAAAGCCGACTGGCATTAAATTTGCAACCGAATTTGTGTCTGGCAAATTAATTATAGCTTTTCTGCTAGCCAAAGCGTAATATCGTGTACATTTTATGCTTGATAAAATGACTTAAAGATGACTTATAATTTTTAAACAATAAACCACTCTTGAAAAAGGCACTTCGGTTGCCATATTTAAAGCCGTCTGTTATTAACTTTGCAACCGAATTTGTGTCTGGCAAATTAATTGTCTGATAGCAAAAGAATAATATCTTGTAATTTTTATGCTTGATAAAATGACGTAAAATAACTTATAAATTTTAAACTATAAACCACTCTTGACACAGGCAGTTTCGTTGCTATATTTAAAGCCGTCTGGCATTAACTTTTCAAACGAATATGTGTCTGATAAATTAATTATAGGTTGTCTGTAGACAAAGAGTAATATCTTGCAATTTTTATACTTGATAAAATGACGTAAAGATGACTTATAATTTTTAAATTATAAATAAATCTTGAAACATGCACTTTCGTTGCCATGTTTAAAGCCGACTGGCATTAACCTTGCAACGGAATTTGTGTCTGATAAATTAATTATAGGTTGTCTGTAGACAAAGAGTAATATCTTGCAATTTTTATACTTGATAAAATGACGTAAAGATGACTTATAATTTTTAAATTATAAACAAATCTTGAAACAGGCACTTTCGTTGCCATATTTAAAGCCGACTGGCATTAACTTTGCAACCGAATTTTGTGTCTGGCAAATTAATTATAGCTTTTCTGCTAGACGAAGAGTAATATCGTGTAATTTTTATGCTTGATAAAATGACATAAAGATGACTTATAATTTTTAAACAATAAACCACTCTTGAAAAAGTCACTTCGGTTGCCATATTTAAAGCCGTCTGGTATTAACTTTGCAACCAAATTTGTGTCTGGAAAATTAATTGTCTGATAGCAAAAGAGTAATATCTTGAAATTTTTATGCTTGAAAAAATGACGTAAAATAACTTATAATTTTTAAACTATAAACCACTCTTGAAACAGGCACTTTCGTTGCTGTATTTAAAGCCGTCTGGCATTAACTTTGCAAGCGAATTTGTGTCTGATATATTTATTATAGGTTGTCTGTAGACAAAGAGTAATATCTTGCAATTTTTATACTTGATAAAATGACGTAAAGATGACTTATAATTTTTAAATTATAAACAAATCTTGAAACATGCACTTTCGTTGCGATATTTAAAGCCGACTGGCATTAACCTTGCAACCGAATTTGTGTCTGATAAATTAATTATAGGTTGTCTGTACACAAAGAGTAATATCTTGCAATTTTTATACTTGATAAAATGACGTAAAGATGACTTATAATTTTTAAATTATAAACAAATCTTGAAACAGGCACTTTCGTTGCCATATTTAAAGCCGACTGGCATTAACTTTGCAACCGAATTTGTGTCTGGCAAATTAATTATAGCTTTTCTGCTAGCCAAAGCGTAATATCGTGTAAATGTTATGCTTGATAAAATGACTTAAGGATGAATTATCATTTTTAAACAATAAACCACGCTTGAAAAAGGCACTTCGGTTGCCATATTTAAAGCCGTCTGGTATTAACTTTGCAACCGAATTTGTGTCTGGCAAATTTATTGTCTGATAGCAAAAGAGTAATATCTTGTAATTTTTATGCTTGATAAAATGACGTAAAATAACTCATAATTTTTAAACTATAAACCACTCCTGAAACAGGCACTTTCGTTGCTTTATTTAAAGCCGACTGGCATTAACTTTGCAAACGAATTTGTATCTCGCTAATTTAATTATAGATTGTCTGATAGCCAAATAGCAATATGTTGTAATTTTTATGCTTCATAAAATGACGTAAAGATGACTTATAATTTTTAAACAATAAACCACTCTTGAAACAGGCACTTCGGATGCCATATTTAAAGCCGTCTTGCATTAACTATGCAACCGAATTTGTGTCTGGCAAATTAATTATTGGTTTTCTGCTAGCCAAAGAGTAATATCGTGTAATTTTTATGCTTGATAAAATGATGTAAACATAACTTATAATTGAAACAGTTACTTTCGTTGCCATATATAAAGCCGTCTGGCATTAACCTTGCAACCGAATTTGTGTCTGGCAAATTAATTATAGATTGTCTGCTAGACAAATAGTAATTGCACACCTTGTAATTTTTATGCTTGATAAAATGACGTAAAGATGACTTATAATTTTTAAATTATAAACAAATCTTGAAACAGCTACTTTCGTTGTCATATTTAAAGCCGTCTGGCATTAACATTGCAACCGAATATTGTGTCTGGCAAATTAATTATAGCTTTTCTGCTAGCCGAACAGTAGTATCGTGTAATTTATATGCTTGATAAAATGACATAAATATGACTTACCATTTTTAAACAATAAACCACGTTTGAAACAGGCACTTCTGTTGCCATATTTAAAGCCGTCTAGCATTAACTTTGCAACCGAATTTTTGTCTGGCCAATTAATTATATGTAGTGTGCCTGCAAAAGAGCAATATTTTGTAATTTTTATGCTTGATAAAATGATATAAAGATAAATTATAATTTTTAAACTATAATCCACTCTTGAAACAGGAACTTCGGTTGCCATATTTAAAGCAATCTGGCATTAACTTTGCAACCGAATTGGTGTCTGGCAAATTAATTATAGGTTGTCTGATAGCCAAACAGCAATATGTTGTAATTTTTATGCTTCATAAAATGACGTAAAGATGACTTATAATTTTTAAACTATGAACCACTCTTGAAACAGGCACTTTCGTTGTCATATTTAAAGCCGTCTGGCATTAACTTTGCAAGCGAATTTGTGTCTGGCAAATTAGTTGTAGGTTGTCTGCTAGACAAAGAATAATATCTTGTAATTTTTATACTTAATAAAATGACGTAAAGATAACTTATAATTGAAACACGCACTTTCATTGCTATATTTAAAGCCGTCTGGCACTAACTTTGCAACCGAATTTGTGTCTGGCAAATTAATTATAGGTTGTATGATAGACAAAGTGTAATATCTTGCAATTTTTATGCTTGATAAAATGACGTAAAGACACTTATAATTTTTAATGAATAAACCACTCTTGAAACAGGCACTTTCGTTGCCATATTTAAAGCCGTCTGGTATTAACTTTGCAACTGAATTTGTGTCTGGCAAATTAATTATAGGTTGTCTGCTAGCCGAAGAGTAATATCTTGCAATTTTTATGCTTGATAAAATGACGCAAAGATGACTTATAAATTTTAAACAATAAACCACTCTTGTAACAGGCACTTTAGTTGCCATATTTAAGGCCGTATGGCATTAAATTTGCAACTGAATTTGTGTCTGGCAAATTAATTATAGGTTGTCTGCTAGCCAAAGAGTAATATCGTGTAATTTTTATGCTTGATAAAATGATGTAAACATAACTTATAATTGAAACAGTTACTTTTGTTGCCATATATAAAGCCGTCTGGCATTAACCTTGTAACCGAATTTGTGTCTGATAAATTAATTATAGGTTGTCTGTACACAAAGAGTAATATCTTGCAATTTTTATACTTGATAAAATGACGTAAAGATGACTTATAATTTTTAAATTATAAACAAATCTTGAAACATGCACTTTCGTTGCCATATTTAAAGCCGACTGGCATTAACCTTGCAACCGAATTTGTGTCTGATAAATTAATTATAGGTTGTCTGTACACAAAGAGTAATATCTTGCAATTTTTATACTTGATAAAATGACGTAAAGATGACTTATAATTTTTAAATTATAAACAAATCTTGAAACAGGCACTTTCGTTGCCATATTTAAAGCCGACTGGCATTAACTTTGCAACCGAATTTGTGTCTGGCAAATTAATTATAGCTTTTCTGCTAGCCAAAGCGTAATATCGTGTAAATGTTATGCTTGATAAAATGACTTAAGGATGAATTATCATTTTTAAACAATAAACCACGCTTGAAAAAGGCACTTCGGTTGCCATATTTAAAGCCGTCTGGTATTAACTTTGCAACCGAATTTGTGTCTGGCATATTAATTGTCTGATAGCAAAAGAGTAATATCTTGTAATTTTTATGCTTGATAAAATGACGTAAAATAACTCATAATTTTTAAACTATAAACCACTCCTGAAACAGGCACTTTCGTTGCTTTATTTAAAGCCGACTGGCATTAACTTTGCAAACGAATTTGTATCTGCCTAATTTAATTATAGGTTGTCTGATAGCCAAATAGCAATATGTTGTAATTTTTATGCTTGATAAAATGACGTAAAGATGACTTATAATTTTTAAACAATAAACCAATCTTGAAACAGGCACTTCGGATGCCATATTTAAAGCCGTCTTGCATTAACTATGCAACCGAATTTGTGTCTGGCAAATTAATTATCGGTTTTCTGCTAGCCAAAGAGTAATATCGTGTAATTTTTATGCTTGATAAAATGATGTAAACATAACTTATAATTGAAACAGTTACTTTCGTTGCCATATATAAAGCCGTCTGGCATTAATCTTGCAACCGAATTTGTGTCTGGCAAATTAATTATAGTTTGTCTGCTAGACAAAGAGTAATTGCACACCTTGTAATTTTTATGCTTGATAAAATGACGTAAAGATGACTTATAATTTTTAAATTATAAACAAATCTTGAAACAGCTACTTTCGTTGTCATATTTAAAGCCGTCTGGCATTAACATTGCAACCGAATATTGTGTCTGGCAAATTAATTATAGCTTTTCTGCTAGCCGAAGAGTAGTATCGTGTAATTTATATGCTTGATAAAATGACATAAAGATGGCTTACAATTTTTAAACAATAAACCACGTTTGAAACAGGCACTTCGGTTGCCATATTTAAAGCCGTCTAGCATTAACTTTGCAACCGAATTTTTGTCTGGCCAATTAATTATATGTAGTGTGCCTGCAAAAGAGCAATATTTTGTAATTTTTATGCTTGATAAAATGATATAAAGATAAATTATAATTTTTAAACTATAATCCACTCTTGAAACAGGAACTTCGGTTGCCATATTTAAAGCCATCTGGCATTAACTTTGCAACCGAATTGGTGTCTGGCAAATTAATTATAGATTGTCTGATAGCCAAACAGCAATATGTTGCAATTTTTATGCTTCATAAAATGACGTAAAGATGACTTATAATTTTTAAACTATAAACCACTCTTGAAACAGGCACTTTCGTTGTCATATTTAAAGCCGTCTGGCATTAACTTTGCAAGCGAATTTGTGTCTGGCAAATTAGGTGTAGGTTGTCTGCTAGACAAAGAATAATATCTTGTAATTTTTATACTTAATAAAATGACGTAAAGATAACTTATAATTGAAACACGCACTTTCGTTGCTATATTTAAAGCCGTCTGGCACTAACTTTGCAACCGAATTTGTGTCTGGCAAATTAATTATAGGTTGTCTGATAGACAAAGTGTAATATCTTGCAATTTTTATGCTTGATAAAATGACGTAAAGACACTTATAATTTTTAATCAATAAACCACTCTTGAAACAGGCACTTTCGTTGCCATATTTAAAGCCGTCTGGTATTAACTTTGCAACTGAATTTGTGTCTGGCAAATTAATTATAGGTTGTCTGCTAGCCGAAGAGTAATATCTTGCAATTTTTATGCTTGATAAAATGACGTAAAGATGACTTATAAATGTTAAACAATAAACCACTCTTGTAACAGGCACTTTAGTTGCCATATTTAAGGCCGTATGGCATTAAATTTGCAACTGAATTTGTGTCTGGCAAATTAATTATAGGTTGTCTGCTAGCCAAAGAGTAATATCGTGTAATTTTTATGCTTGATAAAATGATGTAAACATAACTTATAATTGAAACAGTTACTTTCGTTGCCATATATAAAGCCGACTGGCATTAACCTTGTAACCGAATTTGTGTCTGATAAATTAATTATAGGTTGTCTGTACACAAAGAGTAATATCTTGCAATTTTTATACTTGATAAAATGACGTAAATATGACTTATAATTTTTAAATTATAAACAAATCTTGAAACATGCACTTTCGTTGCCATATTTAAAGCCGACTGGCATTAACCTTGCAACCGAATTTGTGTCTGATAAATTAATTATAGGTTGTCTGTACACAAAGAGTAATATCTTGCAATTTTTATACTTGATAAAATGACGTAAAGATGACTTATAATTTTTAAATTATAAACAAATCTTGAAACAGGCACTTTCGTTGCCATATTTAAAGCCGACTGGCATTAACTTTGCAACCGAATTTGTGTCTGGCAAATTAATTATAGCTTTTCTGCTAGCCAAAGCGTAATATCGTGTAAATGTTATGCTTGATAAAATGACTTAAGGATGAATTATCATTTTTAAACTATAAACCACTCCTGAAACAGGCACTTTCGTTGCTTTATTTAAAGCCGACTGGCATTAACTTTGCAAACGAATTTGTATCTGGCTAATTTAATTATAGGTTGTCTGATAGCCAAATAGCAATATGTTGTAATTTTTATGCTTGATAAAATGACGTAAAGATGACTTGTAATTTTTAAAGAATAAACCACTCTTGAAACAGGCACTTCGGATGCCATATTTAAAGCCGTCTTGCATTAACTATGCAACCGAATTTGTGTCTGGCAAATTAATTATCGGTTTTCTGCTAGCCAAAGAGTAATATTGTGTAATTTTTATGCTTGATAAAATGATGTAAACATAACTTATAATTGAAACAGTTACTTTCGTTGCCATATATAAAGCCGTCTGGCATTAACCTTGCAACCGAATTTGTGTCTGGCAAATTAATTATAGATTGTCTGCTAGACAAATAGTAATTGCACACCTTGTAATTTTTATGCTTGATAAAATGACGTAAAGATGACTTATAATTTTTAAATTATAAACAAATCTTGAAACAGCTACTTTCGTTGTCATATTTAAAGCCGTCTGGCAACCGACGGCCATTGCAACCGAATATTGTGTCTGGCAAATTAATTATAGCTTTTCTGCTAGCCGAAGAGTAGTATCGTGTAATTTATATGCTTGATAAAATGACGTAAAGATGACTTATAATTTTTAAACAATAAACCACTCTTGAAACAGGCACTTCGGATGCCATATTTAAAGCCGTCTTGCATTAAATATGCAACCGAATTTGTGTCTGGCAAATTAATTATCGGTTTTCTGCTAGCCAAAGAGTAATATCGTGTAAATTTTTATGCTTGATAAAATGATGTAAACATAACTTATAATTGAAACAGTTACTTTCGTTGCCATATATAAAGCCGTCTGGCATTAACCTTGCAACCGAATTTGTGTCTGGCAAATTAATTATAGATTGTCTGCTAGACAAAGAGTAATTGCACACCTTGTAATTTTTATGCTTGATAAAATGACGTAAAGATGACTTATAATTTTTAAATTATAAACAAATCTTGAAACAGCTACTTTCGTTGTCATATTTAAAGCCGTCTGGCATTAACATTGCAACCGAATATTGTGTCTGGCAAATTAATTATATGTAGTGTGCCTGCAAAAGAGCAATATTTTGTAATTTTTATGCTTGATAAAATGATATAAAGATAAATTATAATTTTTAAACTATAAACCACTCTTGAAACAGGCACTTTCGTTGTCATATTTAAAGCCGTCTGGCATTAACTTTGCAAGCGAATTTGTGTCTGGCAAATTAGGTGTAGGTTGTCTGCTAGACAAAGAATAATATCTTGTAATTTTTATACTTAATAAAATGACGTAAAGATAACTTATAATTGAAACACGCACTTTCGTTGCTATATTTAAAGCCGTCTGGTATTAACTTTGCAACTGAATTTGTGTCTGGCAAATTAATTATAGGTTGTCTGCTAGCCGAAGAGTAATATCTTGCAATTTTTATGCTTGATAAAATGACGTAAAGATGACTTATAAATTTTAAACAATAAACCACTCTTGTAACAGGCACTTTAGTTGCCATATTTAAGGCCGTATGGCATTAAATTTGCAACTGAATTTGTGTCTGGCAAATTAATTATAGGTTGTCTGCTAGCCAAAGAGTAATATCGTGTAATTTTTATGCTTGATAAAATGATGTAAACATAACTTATAATTGAAACAGTTACTTTCGTTGCCATATATAAAGCCGACTGGCATTAACCTTGTAACCGAATTTGTGTCTGATAAATTAATTATAGGTTGTCTGTACACAAAGAGTAATATCTTGCAATTTTTATACTTGATAAAATGACATAAAGATGACTTATAATTTTTAAATTATAAACAAATCTTGAAACATGCACTTTCGTTGCCATATTTAAAGCCGACTGGCATTAACCTTGCAACCGAATTTGTGTCTGATAAATTAATTATAGGTTGTCTGTACACAAAGAGTAATATCTTGTAATTTTTATACTTGATAAAATGACGTAAAGATGACTTATAATTTTTAAATTATAAACAAATCTTGAAACAGGCACTTTCGTTGCCATATTTAAAGCCGACTGGCATTAACTTTGCAACCGAATTTGTGTCTGGCAAATTAATTATAGCTTTTCTGCTAGCCAAAGCGTAATATCGTGTAAATGTTATGCTTGATAAAATGACTTAAGGATGAATTATCATTTTTAAACTATAAACCACTCCTGAAACAGGCACTTTCGTTGCTTTATTTAAAGCCGACTGGCATTAACTTTGCAAACGAATTTGTATCTGGCTAATTTAATTATAGGTTGTCTGATAGCCAAATAGCAATATGTTGTAATTTTTATGCTTGATAAAATGACGTAAAGATGACTTATAATTTTTAAACAATAAACCACGTTTGAAACAGGCACTTCGGTTGCCATATTTAAAGCCGTCTAGCATTAACTTTGCAACCGAATTTTTGTCTGGCCAATTAATTATATGTAGTGTGCCTGCAAAAGAGCAATATTTTGTAATTTTTATGCTTGATAAAATGATATAAAGATAAATTATAATTTTTAAACTATAATACACTCTTGAAACAGGAACTTCGGTTGCCATATTTAAAGCCATCTGGCATTAACTTTGCAACCGAATTGGTGTCTGGCAAATTAATTATAGGTTGTCTGATAGCCAAACAGCAATATGTTGTAATTTTTAGGCTTCATAAAATGACGTAAAGATGACTTATAATTTTTAAACTATAAACCACTCTTGAAACAGGCACTTTCGTTGTCATATTTAAAGCCGTCTGGCATTAACTTTGCAAGTGAATTTGTGTCTGGCAAATTAGTTGTAGGTTGTCTGTTAGACAAAGAATAATATCTTGTAATTTTTATACTTAATAAAATGACGTAAAGATAACTTATAATTGAAACAGGCACTTTCGTTGCCATATTTAAAGCCGTCTGGCACTAACTTTGCAACCGAATTTGTGTCTGGCAAATTAATTATAGGTTGTCTGATAGACAAATTGTAATATCTTGCAATTTTTATGCTTGATAAAATGACGTAAAGACACTTATAATTTTTAATCAATAAGCCACTCTTGAAACAGGCACTTTCGTTGCCATATTTAAAGCCGTCTGGTATTAACTTTGCAACTGAATTTGTGTCTGGCAAATTAATTATAGGTGTTCTGCTAGCCGAAGAGTAATATCTTGCAATTTTTATGCTTGATAAAATGACGTAAAGATGACTTATAAATTTTAAACAATAAACCACTCTTGTAACAGGCACTTTAGTTGCCATATTTAAGGCCGTATGGCATTAAATTTGCAACTGAATTTGTGTCTGGCAAATTAATTATCGGTTTTCTGCTAGCCAAAGAGTAATATTGTGTAATTTTTATGCTTGATAAAATGATGTAAACATAACTTATAATTGAAACAGTTACTTTCGTTGCCATATATAAAGCCGTCTGGCATTAACCTTGCAACCGAAATTGTGTCTGGCAAATTAATTATAGATTGTCTGCTAGACAAATAGTAATTGCACACCTTGTAATTTTTATGCTTGATAAAATGACGTAAAGATGACTTATAATTTTTAAATTATAAACAAATCTTGAAACAGCTACTTTCGTTGTCATATTTAAAGCCGTCTGGCAACCGACGGCCATTGCAACCGAATATTGTGTCTGGCAAATTAATTATAGCTTTTCTGCTAGCCGAAGAGTAGTATCGTGTAATTTATATGCTTGATAAAATGACATAAAGATGACTTACAATTTTTAAACAATAAACCACGTTTGAAACAGGCACTTCGGTTGCCATATTTAAAGCCGTCTAGCATTAACTTTGCAACCGAATTTTTGTCTGGCCAATTAATTATATGTAGTGTGCCTGCAAAAGAGCAATATTTTGTAATTTTTATGCTTGATAAAATGATATAAAGATAAATTATAATTTTTAAACTATAACACACTCTTGAAACAGGAACTTCGGTTGCCATATTTAAAGCCATCTGGCATTAACTTTGCAACCGAATTGGTGTCTGGCAAATTAATTATAGGTTGTCTGATAGCCAAACAGCAATATGTTGTAATTTTTATGCTTCATAAAATGACGTAAAGATGACTTATAATTTTTAAACTATAAACCACTCTTGAAACAGGCACTTTCGTTGTCATATTTAAAGCCGTCTGGCATTAACTTTGCAAGCGAATTTGTGTCTGGCAAATTAGTTGTAGGTTGTCTGCTAGACAAAGAATAACATCTTGTAATTTTTATACTTAATAAAATGACGTAAAGATAACTTATAATTGAAACAGGCACTTTCGTTGCCATATTTAAAGCCGTCTGGCACTATCTTTGCAACCGAATTTGTGTCTGGCATTTAATTATAGGTTGTCTGATAGACAAAGTGTAATATCTTGCAATTTTTATGCTTGATAAAATGACGTAAAGACACTTATAATTTTTAATCAATAAGCCTCTCTTGAAACAGGCACTTTCGTTGCCATATTTAAAGCCGTCTGGTATTAACTTTGCAACTGAATTTGTGTCTGGCAAATTAATTATAGGTTGTCTGCTAGCCGAAGAGTAATATCTTGCAATTTTTATGCTTGATAAAATGACGTAAAGATGACTTATAAATTTTAAACAATAAACCACTCTTGTAACAGGCACTTTAGTTGCCATATTTAAGGCCGTATGGCATTAAATTTGCAACTGAATTTGTGTCTGGCAAATTAATTATAGGTTGTCTGCTAGCCAAAGAGTAATATCGTGTAATTTTTATGCTTGATAAAATGATGTAAACATAACTTATAATTGAAACAGTTACTTTCGTTGCCATATATAAAGCCGTCTGGCATTAACCTTGTAACCGAATTTGTGTCTGATAAATTAATTATAGGTTGTCCGTACACAAAGTGTAATATCTTGCAATTTTTATACTTGATAAAATGACGTAAAGATGACTTATAATTTTTAAATTATAAACAAATCTTGAAACAGGCACTTTCGTTGCCATATTTAAAGCCGACTGGCATTAACTTTGCAACCGAATTTGTGTCTGGCAAATTAATTATAGCTTTTCTGCTAGCCAAAGCGTAATATCGTGTAAATGTTATGCTTGATAAAATGACTTAAGGATGAATTATCATTTTTAAACAATAAACCACGCTTGAAAAAGGCACTTCGGTTGCCATATTTAAAGCCGTCTGGTATTAACTTTGCAACCGAATTTGTGTCTGGCAAATTATTTGTCTGATAGCAAAAGAGTAATATCTTGTAATTTTTATGCTTGATAAAATGACGTAAAATAACTCATAATTTTTAAACTATAAACCACTCCTGAAACAGGCACTTTCGTTGCTTTATTTAAAGCCGACTGGCATTAACTTTGCAAACGAATTTGTATCTGGCTAATTTAATTATAGTTTGTCTGATAGCCAAATAGCAATATGTTGTAATTTTTATGCTTGATAAAATGACGTAAAGATGACTTATAATTTTTAAACAATAAACCACTCTTGAAACAGACACTTCGGATGCCATATTTAAAGCCGTCTTGCATTAACTATGCAACCGAATTTGTGTCTGGCAAATTAATTATCGGTTTTCTGCTAGCCAAAGAGTAATATCGTGTAATTTTTATGCTTGATAAAATGATGTAAACATAACTTATAATTGAAACAGTTACTTTCGTTGCCATATATAAAGCTGTCTGGCATTAACCTTGCAACCGAATTTGTGTCTGGCAAATTAATTATAGATTGTCTGCTAGACAATGAGTAATTGCACACCTTGTAATTTTTATGCTTGATAAAATGACGTAAAGATGACTTATAATTTTTAAATTATAAACAAATCTTGAAACAGCTACTTTCGTTGTCATATTTAAAGCCGTCTGGCATTAACATTGCAACCGAATATTGTGTCTGGCAAATTAATTATAGCTTTTCTGCTAGCCGAAGAGTAGTATCGTGTAATTTATATGCTTGGTAAAATGACATAAAGATGACTTACAATTTTTAAACAATAAACCACGTTTGAAACAGGCACTTCGGTTGCCATATTTAAAGCCGTCTAGCATTAACTTTGCAACCGAATATTTGTCTGGCCAATTAATTATATGTAGTGTGCCTGCAAAAGAGCAATATTTTGTAATTTTTATGCTTGATAAAATGATATAAAGATAAATTATAATTTTTAAACTATAATCCACTCTTGAAACAGGAACTTCGGTTGCCATATTTAAAGCCATCTGGCATTAACTTTGCAACCGAATTGGTGTCTGGCAAATTAATTATAGGTTGTCTGATAGCCAAACAGCAATATGTTGTAATTTTTATGCTTCATAAAATGACGTAAAGATGACTTATAATTTTTAAACTATAAACCACTCTTGAAACAGGCACTTTCGTTGTCATATTTAAAGCCGTCTGGCATTAACTTTGCAAGCGAATTTGTGTCTGGCAAATTAGTTGTAGGTTGTCTGCTAGACAAAGAATAATATCTTGTAATTTTTATACTTAATAAAATGACGTAAAGATAACTTATAATGGAAACACGCACTTTCGTTGCTATATTTAAAGCCGTCTGGCACTAACTTTGCAACCGAATTTGTGTCTGGCAAATTAATTATAGTTTGTCTGATAGACAAAGTGTAATATCTTGCAATTTTTATGCTTGATAAAATGACGTAAAGACACTTATAATTTTTAATCAATAAACCACTCTTGAAACAGGCACTTTCGTTGCCATATTTAAAGCCGTCTGGTATTAACTTTGCAACAGAATTTGTGTCTGGCAAATTAATTATAGGTTGTCTGCTAGCCGAAGAGTAATATCTTGCAATTTTTATGCTTGATAAAATGACGTAAAGACACTTATAATTTTTAATCAATAAACCACTCTTGAAACAGGCACTTTCGTTGCCATATTTAAAGCCGTCTGGTATTAACTTTGCAACTGAATTTGTGTCTGGCAAATTAATTATAGGTTGTCTGCTAGCCGAAGAGTAATATCTTGCAATTTTTATGCTTGATAAAATGACGTAAAGATGACTTATAAATTTTAAACAATAAACCACTCTTGTAACAGGGACTTTAGTTGCCATATTTAAGGCCGTATGGCATTAAATTTGCAACTGAATTTGTGTCTGGCAAATTAATTATAGGTTGTCTGCTAGCCAAAGAGTAATATCGTGTAATTTTTATGCTTGATAAAATGATGTAAACATAACTTATAATTGAAACAGTTACTTTCGTTGCCATATATAAAGCCGTCTGGCATTAACCTTGTAACCGAATTTGTGTCTGATAAATTAATTATAGGTTGTCTGTACACAAAGAGTAATATCTTGCAATTTTTATACTTGATAAAATGACGTAAAGATGACTTATAATTTTTTAATTATAAACAAATCTTGAAACATGCACTTTCGTTGCCATATTTAAAGCCGACTGGCATTAACCTTGCAACCGAATTTGTGTCTGATAAATTAATTATAGGTTGTCTGTACACAAAGAGTAATATCTTGCAATTTTTATACTTGATAAAATGACGTAAAGATGACTTATAATTTTTAAATTATAAACAAACCTTGAAACAGGCACTTTCGTTGCCATATTTAAAGCCGACTGGCATTAACTTTGCAACCGAATTTGTGTCTGGCAAATTAATTATAGCTTTTCTGCTAGCCAAAGCGTAATATCGTGTAAATGTTATGCTTGATAAAATGACTTAAGGATGAATTATCATTTTTAAACAATAAACCACGCTTGAAAAAGGCACTTCGGTTGCCATATTTAAAGCCGTCTGGTATTAACTTTGCAACCGAATTTGTGTCTGGCAAATTTATTGTCTGATAGCAAAAGAGTAATATCTTGTAATTTTTATGCTTGATAAAATGACGTAAAATAACTCATAATTTTTAAACTATAAACCACTCCTGAAACAGGCACTTTCGTTGCTTTATTTAAAGCCGACTGGCATTAACTTTGCAAACGAATTTGTATCTGGCTAATTTAATTATAGGTTGTCTGATAGCCAAATAGCAATATGTTGTAATTTTTATGCTTGATAAAATGACGTAAAGATGACTTATAATTTTTAAACAATAAACCACTCTTGAAACAGGCACTTCGGATGCCATATTTAAAGCCGTCTTGCATTAACTATGCAACCGAATTTGTGTCTGGCAAATTAATTATCGGTTTTCTGCTAGCCAAAGAGTAATATCGTGTATTTTTTATGCTTGATAAAATGATGTAAACATAACTTATAATTGAAACAGTTACTTTCGTTGCCATATATAAAGCCGTCTGGCATTAACCTTGCAACCGAATTTGTGTCTGGCAAATTAATTATAGATTGTCTGCTAGACAAAGAGTAATTGCACACCTTGTAATTTTTATGCTTGATAAAATGACGTAAAGATGACTTATAATTTTTAAATTATAAACAAATCTTGAAACAGCTACTTTCGTTGTCATATTTAAAGCCGTCTGGCATTAACATTGCAACCGAACATTGTGTCTGGCAAATTAATTATAGCTTTTCTGCTAGCCGAAGAGTAGTATCGTGTAATTTATATGCTTGATAAAATGACATAAAGATGACTTACAATTTTTAAACAATAAACCACGTTTGAAACAGGCACTTCGGTTGCCATATTTAAAGCCGTCTAGCATTAACTTTGCAACCGAATTTTTGTCTGGCCAATTAATTATATGTAGTGTGCCTGCAAAAGAGCAATATTTTGTAATTTTTATGCTTGATAAAATGATATAAAGATAAATTATAATTTTTAAACTATAATCCACTCTTGAAACAGGAACTTCGGTTGCCATATTTAAAGCCATCTGGCATTAACTTTGCAACCGAATTGGTGTCTGGCAAATTAATTATAGGTTGTCTGATAGCCAAACAGCAATATGTTGTAATTTTTATGCTTCATAAAATGACGTAAAGATGACTTATAATTTTTAAACTATAAACCACTCTTGAAACAGGCACTTTCGTTGTCATATTTAAAGCCGTCTGGCATTAACTTTGCAAGCGAATTTGTGTCTGGCAAATTAGTTGTAGGTTGTCTGCTAGACAAAGAATAATATCTTGTAATTTTTATACTTAATAAAATGACGTAAAGATAACTTATAATTGAAACACGCACTTTCGTTGCCATATTTAAATCCGTCTGGCACTATCTTTGCAACCGAATTTGTGTCTGGCAAATTAATTATAGGTTGTCTGATAGACAAAGTGTAATATCTTGCAATTTTTATGCTTGATAAAATGACGTAAAGACACTTATAATTTTTAATCAATAAACCACTCTTGAAACAGGCACTTTCGTTGCCATATTTAAAGCCGTCTGGTATTAACTTTGCAACTGAATTTGTGTCTGGCAAATTAATTATAGGTTGTCTGCTAGCCGAAGAGTAATATCTTGCAATTTTTATGCTTGATAAAATGACGTAAAGATGACTTATAAATTTTAAACAATAAACCACTCTTGTAACAGGCACTTTAGTTGCCATATTTAAGGCCGTATGGCATTAAATTTGCAAATGAATTTGTGTCTGGCAAATTAATTATAG
This sequence comes from Maratus speciosus, assembly GCA_963932465.1. Classification (NCBI taxonomy): domain Eukaryota; kingdom Metazoa; phylum Arthropoda; class Arachnida; order Araneae; family Salticidae; genus Maratus; species Maratus speciosus. The sequence goes on along the minus strand of OZ010786.1, from coordinate 545,656,667 downwards.
GTTGTCTGCTAGCCAAAGAGTAATATTGTGTAAATTTTATGCTTGATAAAATGATGTAAACATAACTTATAATTGAAACAGTTACTTTCGTTGCCATATATAAAGCCGTCTGGCATTAACCTTGTAACCGAATTTGTGTCTGATAAATTAATTATAGGTTGTCTGTACACAAAGAGTAATATCTTGCAATTTTTATACTTGATAAAATGACGTAAAGATGACTTATAATTTTTAAATTAAAAACAAATCTTGAAACATGCACTTTCGTTGCCATATTTAAAGCCGACTGGCATTAACCTTGCAACCGAATTTGTGTCTGATAAACTAATTATAGGTTGTCTGTACACAAAGAGTAATATCTTGCAATTTTTATACTTGATAAAATGACGTAAAGATGACTTATAATTTTTAAATTATAAACAAATCTTGAAACAGGCACTTTCGTTGCCATATTTAAAGCCGACTGGCATTAACTTTGCAACCGAATTTGTGTCTGGCAAATTAATTATACCTTTTCTGCTAGCCAAAGCGTAATATCGTGTAAATGTTATGCTTGATAAAATAACTTAAGGATGAATTATCATTTTTAAACAATAAACCACGCTTGAAAAAGGCACTTCGGTTGCCATATTTAAAGCCGTCTGGTATTAACTTTGCAACCGAATTTGTGTCTGGAAAATTAATTGTCTGATAGCAAAAGAGTAATATCTTGTAATTTTTATGCTTGATAAAATGACGTAAAATAACACATAATTTTTAAACTATAAACCACTCCTGAAACAGGCACTTTCGTTGCTTTATTTAAAGCCGACTGGCATTAACCTTGCAACCGAATTTGTATCTGCCTAATTTAATTATAGGTTGTCTGATAGCCAAATAGCAATATGTTGTAATTTTTATGCTTGATAAAATGACGTAAAGATGACTTATAATTTTTAAACAATAAACCACTCTAGAAACAGGCACTTCGGATGCCATATTTAAAGCCGTCTTGCATTAACTATGCAACCGAATTTGTGTCTGGCAAATTAATTATCGGTTTTCTGCTAGCCAAAGAGTAATATCGCGTAAATTTTATGCTTGATAAAATGATGTAAACATAACTTATAATTGAAACAGTTACTTTCGTTGCCATATATAAAGCCGTCTGGCATTAACCTTGCAACCGAATTTGTGTCATGCAAATTAATTATAGATTGTCTGCTAGACAAAGAGTAATTGCACACCTTGTAATTTTTATGCTTGATAAAATGACGTAAAGATGACTTATAATTTTTAAATTATAAACAAATCTTGAAACAGCTACTTTCGTTGTCATATTTAAAGCCGTCTGGCATTAACATTGCAACCGAATATTGTGTCTGGCAAATTAATTATAGCTTTTCTGCTAGCCGAAGAGTAGTATCGTGTAATTTATATGCTTGATAAAATGACATAAAGATGACTTACAATTTTTAAACAATAAACCACGTTTGAAACAGGCACTTCGGTTGCCATATTTAAAGCCGTCTAGCATTAACTTTGCAACCGAATTTTTGTCTGGCCAATTAATTATATGTAGTGTGCCTGCAAAAGAGCAATATTTTGTAATTTTTATGCTTGATAAAATGATATAAAGATAAATTATAATTTTTAAACTATAATCCACTCTTGAAACAGGAACTTCGGTTGCCATATTTAAAGCCATCTGGCATTAACTTTGCAACCGAATTGGTGTCTGGCAAATTAATTATAGGTTGTCTGATATCCAAACAGCAATATGTTGTAAATTTTATGCTTCATAAAATGACGTAAAGACGACTTATAATTTTTAAACTATAAACCACTCTTGAAACAGGCACTTTCGTTGTCATATTTAAAGCCGTCTGGCATTAACTTTGCAAGCGAATTTGTGTCTGGCAAATTAGTTGTAGGTTGTCTGCTAGACAAAGAATAATATCTTGTAATTTTTATACTTAATAAAATGACGTAAAGATAACTTATAATTGAAACAGGCACTTTCGTTGCCATATTTAAAGCCGTCTGGCACTAACTTTGCAACCGAATTTGTGTCTGGCAAATTAATTATAAGTTGTCTGATAGACAAAGTGTAATATCTTGCAATTTTTATGCTTGATAAAATGACGTAAAGACACTTATAATTTTTAATCAATAATCCACTCTTGAAACAGGCACTTTCGTTGTCATATTTAAAGCCGTCTGGCATTAACTTTGCAAGCGAATTTGTGTCTGGCAAATTAGTTGTAGGTTGTCTGCTAGACAAAGAATAATATCTTGTAATTTTTATACTTAATAAAATGACGTAAAGATAAATTATAATTGAAACACGCACTTTCGTTGCCATATTTAAAGCCGTCTGGCACTAACTTTGCAACCGAATTTGTGTCTGGCAAATTAATTATAGGTTGTCTGATAGACAAAGTGTAATATCTTGCAATTTTTATGCTTGATAAAATGACGTAAAGACACTTATAATTTTTAATCAGTAAACCACTCTTGAAACAGGCACTTTCGTTGCCATATTTAAAGCCGTCTGGTATTAACTTTGCAACTGAATTTGTGTCTGGCAAATTAATTATAGGTTGTCTGCTAGCCGAAGAGTAATATCTTGCAATTTTTATGCTTGATAAAATGACGTAAAGATGACTTATAAATTTTAAACAATAAACCACTCTTGTAACAGGCACTTTAGTTGCCATATTTAAGGCCGTATGGCATTAAATTTGCAACTGAATTTGTGTCTGGCAAATTAATTATAGGTTGTCTGCTAGCCAAAGAGTAATATCGTGTAATTTTTATGCTTGATAAAATGATGTAAACATAACTTATAATTGAAACAGTTACTTTCGTTGAAATATATAAAGCCGTCTGGCATTAACCTTGTAACCGAATTTGTGTCTGATAAATTAATTATAGGTTGTCTGTACACAAAGAGTAATATCTTGCAATTTTTATACTTGATAAAATGACGTAAAGATGACTTATAATTTTTAAATTATAAACAAATCTTGAAACATGCACTTTCGTTGCCATATTTAAAGCCGACTGGCATTAACCTTGCAACCGAATTTGTGTCTGATAAATTAATTATAGGTTGTGTGTACACAAAGAGTAATATCTTGCAATTTTCATACTTGATAAAATGACGTAAAGATGACTTATAATTTTTAAATTATAAACAAATCTTGAAACAGGCACTTTCGTTGCCATATTTAAAGCCGACTGGCATTAACTTTGCAACCGAATTTGTGTCTGGCAAATTAATTATAGCTTTTCTGCTAGCCAAAGCGTAATATCGTGTAAATGTTATGCTTGATAAAATGACTTAAGGATGAATTATCATTTTTAAACAATAAACCACGCTTGAAAAAGGCACTTCGGTTGCCATATTTAAAGCCGTCTGGTATTAACTTTGCAACCGAATTTGTGTCTGGCAAATTAATTGTCTGATAGCAAAAGAGTAATATCTTGTAATTTTGATGCTTGATAAAATGACGTAAAATAACTCATAATTTTTAAACTATAAACCACTCCTGAAACAGGCACTTTCGTTGCTTTTTTTAAAGCCGACTGGCATTAACTTTGCAAACGAATTTGTATCTGCCTAATTTAATTATAGGTTGTCTGATAGCCAAATAGCAATATGTTGTAATTTTTATGCTTGATAAAATGACGTAAAGATGACTTATAAATTTTAAACAATAAACCACTCTTGTAACAGGCACTTTAGTTGCCATATTTAAGGCCGTATGGCATTAAATTTGCAACTGAATTTGTGTCTGGCAAATTAATTATAGGTTGTCTGCTAGCCAAAGAGTAATATCGTGTAATTTTTATGCTTGATAAAATGATGTAAACATAACTTATAATTGAAACAGTTACTTTCGTTGCCATATATAAAGCCGTCTGGCATTAACCTTGTAACCGAATTTGTGTCTGATAAATTAATTATAGGTTGTCCGTACACAAAGTGTAATATCTTGCAATTTTTATACTTGATAAAATGACGTAAAGATGACTTATAATTTTTAAATTATAAACAAATCTTGAAACAGGCACTTTCGTTGCCATATTTAAAGCCGACTGGCATTAACTTTGCAACCGAATTTGTGTCTGGCAAATTAATTATAGCTTTTCTGCTAGCCAAAGCGTAATATCGTGTAAATGTTATGCTTGATAAAATGACTTAAGGATGAATTATCATTTTTAAACAATAAACCACGCTTGAAAAAGGCACTTCGGTTGCCATATTTAAAGCCGTCTGGTATTAACTTTGCAACCGAATTTGTGTCTGGCAAATTATTTGTCTGATAGCAAAAGAGTAATATCTTGTAATTTTTATGCTTGATAAAATGACGTAAAATAACTCATAATTTTTAAACTATAAACCACTCCTGAAACAGGCACTTTCGTTGCTTTATTTAAAGCCGACTGGCATTAACTTTGCAAACGAATTTGTATCTGGCTAATTTAATTATAGTTTGTCTGATAGCCAAATAGCAATATGTTGTAATTTTTATGCTTGATAAAATGACGTAAAGATGACTTATAATTTTTAAACAATAAACCACTCTTGAAACAGACACTTCGGATGCCATATTTAAAGCCGTCTTGCATTAACTATGCAACCGAATTTGTGTCTGGCAAATTAATTATCGGTTTTCTGCTAGCCAAAGAGTAATATCGTGTAATTTTTATGCTTGATAAAATGATGTAAACATAACTTATAATTGAAACAGTTACTTTCGTTGCCATATATAAAGCTGTCTGGCATTAACCTTGCAACCGAATTTGTGTCTGGCAAATTAATTATAGATTGTCTGCTAGACAATGAGTAATTGCACACCTTGTAATTTTTATGCTTGATAAAATGACGTAAAGATGACTTATAATTTTTAAATTATAAACAAATCTTGAAACAGCTACTTTCGTTGTCATATTTAAAGCCGTCTGGCATTAACATTGCAACCGAATATTGTGTCTGGCAAATTAATTATAGCTTTTCTGCTAGCCGAAGAGTAGTATCGTGTAATTTATATGCTTGGTAAAATGACATAAAGATGACTTACAATTTTTAAACAATAAACCACGTTTGAAACAGGCACTTCGGTTGCCATATTTAAAGCCGTCTAGCATTAACTTTGCAACCGAATATTTGTCTGGCCAATTAATTATATGTAGTGTGCCTGCAAAAGAGCAATATTTTGTAATTTTTATGCTTGATAAAATGATATAAAGATAAATTATAATTTTTAAACTATAATCCACTCTTGAAACAGGAACTTCGGTTGCCATATTTAAAGCCATCTGGCATTAACTTTGCAACCGAATTGGTGTCTGGCAAATTAATTATAGGTTGTCTGATAGCCAAACAGCAATATGTTGTAATTTTTATGCTTCATAAAATGACGTAAAGATGACTTATAATTTTTAAACTATAAACCACTCTTGAAACAGGCACTTTCGTTGTCATATTTAAAGCCGTCTGGCATTAACTTTGCAAGCGAATTTGTGTCTGGCAAATTAGTTGTAGGTTGTCTGCTAGACAAAGAATAATATCTTGTAATTTTTATACTTAATAAAATGACGTAAAGATAACTTATAATGGAAACACGCACTTTCGTTGCTATATTTAAAGCCGTCTGGCACTAACTTTGCAACCGAATTTGTGTCTGGCAAATTAATTATAGTTTGTCTGATAGACAAAGTGTAATATCTTGCAATTTTTATGCTTGATAAAATGACGTAAAGACACTTATAATTTTTAATCAATAAACCACTCTTGAAACAGGCACTTTCGTTGCCATATTTAAAGCCGTCTGGTATTAACTTTGCAACAGAATTTGTGTCTGGCAAATTAATTATAGGTTGTCTGCTAGCCGAAGAGTAATATCTTGCAATTTTTATGCTTGATAAAATGACGTAAAGACACTTATAATTTTTAATCAATAAACCACTCTTGAAACAGGCACTTTCGTTGCCATATTTAAAGCCGTCTGGTATTAACTTTGCAACTGAATTTGTGTCTGGCAAATTAATTATAGGTTGTCTGCTAGCCGAAGAGTAATATCTTGCAATTTTTATGCTTGATAAAATGACGTAAAGATGACTTATAAATTTTAAACAATAAACCACTCTTGTAACAGGCACTTTAGTTGCCATATTTAAGGCCGTATGGCATTAAATTTGCAACTGAATTTGTGTCTGGCAAATTAATTATAGGTTGTCTGCTAGCCAAAGAGTAATATCGTGTAATTTTTATGCTTGATAAAATGATGTAAACATAACTTATAATTGAAACAGTTACTTTCGTTGCCATATATAAAGCCGTCTGGCATTAACCTTGTAACCGAATTTGTGTCTGATAAATTAATTATAGGTTGTCTGTACACAAAGAGTAATATCTTGCAATTTTTATACTTGATAAAATGACGTAAAGATGACTTATAATTTTTAAATTATAAACAAATCTTGAAACATGCACTTTCGTTGCCATATTTAAAGCCGACTGGCATTAACCTTGCAACCGAATTTGTGTCTGATAAATTAATTATAGGTTGTCTGTACACAAAGAGTAATATCTTGCAATTTTTATACTTGATAAAATGACGTAAAGATGACTTATAATTTTTAAATTATAAACAAACCTTGAAACAGGCACTTTCGTTGCCATATTTAAAGCCGACTGGCATTAACTTTGCAACCGAATTTGTGTCTGGCAAATTAATTATAGCTTTTCTGCTAGCCAAAGCGTAATATCGTGTAAATGTTATGCTTGATAAAATGACTTAAGGATGAATTATCATTTTTAAACAATAAACCACGCTTGAAAAAGGCACTTCGGTTGCCATATTTAAAGCCGTCTGGTATTAACTTTGCAACCGAATTTGTGTCTGGCAAATTTATTGTCTGATAGCAAAAGAGTAATATCTTGTAATTTTTATGCTTGATAAAATGACGTAAAATAACTCATAATTTTTAAACTATAAACCACTCCTGAAACAGGCACTTTCGTTGCTTTATTTAAAGCCGACTGGCATTAACTTTGCAAACGAATTTGTATCTGGCTAATTTAATTATAGGTTGTCTGATAGCCAAATAGCAATATGTTGTAATTTTTATGCTTGATAAAATGACGTAAAGATGACTTATAATTTTTAAACAATAAACCACTCTTGAAACAGGCACTTCGGATGCCATATTTAAAGCCGTCTTGCATTAACTATGCAACCGAATTTGTGTCTGGCAAATTAATTATCGGTTTTCTGCTAGCCAAAGAGTAATATCGTGTATTTTTTATGCTTGATAAAATGATGTAAACATAACTTATAATTGAAACAGTTACTTTCGTTGCCATATATAAAGCCGTCTGGCATTAACCTTGCAACCGAATTTGTGTCTGGCAAATTAATTATAGATTGTCTGCTAGACAAAGAGTAATTGCACACCTTGTAATTTTTATGCTTGATAAAATGACGTAAAGATGACTTATAATTTTTAAATTATAAACAAATCTTGAAACAGCTACTTTCGTTGTCATATTAAAAGCCGTCTGGCATTAACATTGCAACCGAACATTGTGTCTGGCAAATTAATTATAGCTTTTCTGCTAGCCGAAGAGTAGTATCGTGTAATTTATATGCTTGATAAAATGACATAAAGATGACTTACAATTTTTAAACAATAAACCACGTTTGAAACAGGCACTTCGGTTGCCATATTTAAAGCCGTCTAGCATTAACTTTGCAACCGAATTTTTGTCTGGCCAATTAATTATATGTAGTGTGCCTGCAAAAGAGCAATATTTTGTAATTTTTATGCTTGATAAAATGATATAAAGATAAATTATAATTTTTAAACTATAATCCACTCTTGAAACAGGAACTTCGGTTGCCATATTTAAAGCCATCTGGCATTAACTTTGCAACCGAATTGGTGTCTGGCAAATTAATTATAGGTTGTCTGATAGCCAAACAGCAATATGTTGTAATTTTTATGCTTCATAAAATGACGTAAAGATGACTTATAATTTTTAAACTATAAACCACTCTTGAAACAGGCACTTTCGTTGTCATATTTAAAGCCGTCTGGCATTAACTTTGCAAGCGAATTTGTGTCTGGCAAATTAGTTGTAGGTTGTCTGCTAGACAAAGAATAATATCTTGTAATTTTTATACTTAATAAAATGACGTAAAGATAACTTATAATTGAAACACGCACTTTCGTTGCCATATTTAAATCCGTCTGGCACTATCTTTGCAACCGAATTTGTGTCTGGCAAATTAATTATAGGTTGTCTGATAGACAAAGTGTAATATCTTGCAATTTTTATGCTTGATAAAATGACGTAAAGACACTTATAATTTTTAATCAATAAACCACTCTTGAAACAGGCACTTTCGTTGCCATATTTAAAGCCGTCTGGTATTAACTTTGCAACTGAATTTGTGTCTGGCAAATTAATTATAGGTTGTCTGCTAGCCGAAGAGTAATATCTTGCAATTTTTATGCTTGATAAAATGACGTAAAGATGACTTATAAATTTTAAACAATAAACCACTCTTGTAACAGGCACTTTAGTTGCCATATTTAAGGCCGTATGGCATTAAATTTGCAAATGAATTTGTGTCTGGCAAATTAATTATAGGTTGTCTGCTAGCCAAAGAGTAATATTGTGTAAATTTTATGCTTGATAAAATGATGTAAACATAACTTATAATTGAAACAGTTACTTTCGTTGCCATATATAAAGCCGTCTGGCATTAACCTTGTAACCGAATTTGTGTCTGATAAATTAATTATAGGTTGTCTGTACACAAAGAGTAATATCTTGCAATTTTTATACTTGATAAAATGACGTAAAGATGACTTATAATTTTTAAATTATAAACAAATCTTGAAACATGCACTTTCGTTGCCATATTTAAAGCCGACTGGCATTAACCTTGCAACCGAATTTGTGTCTGATAAATTAATTATAGGTTGTCTGTACACAAAGAGTAATATCTTGCAATTTTTATACTTGATAAAATGACGTAAAGATGACTTATAATTTTTAAATTATAAACAAACCTTGAAACAGGCACTTTCGTTGCCATATTTAAAGCCGACTGGCATTAACTTTGCAACCGAATTTGTGTCTGGCAAATTAATTATAGCTTTTCTGCTAGCCAAAGCGTAATATCGTGTAAATGTTATGCTTGATAAAATGACTTAAGGATGAATTATCATTTTTAAACAATAAACCACGCTTGAAAAAGGCACTTCGGTTGCCATATTTAAAGCCGTCTGGTATTAACTTTGCAACCGAATTTGTGTCTGGCAAATTTATTGTCTGATAGCAAAAGAGTAATATCTTGTAATTTTTATGCTTGATAAAATGACGTAAAATAACTCATAATTTTTAAACTATAAACCACTCCTGAAACAGGCACTTTCGTTGCTTTATTTAAAGCCGACTGGCATTAACTTTGCAAACGAATTTGTATCTGGCTAATTTAATTATAGGTTGTCTGATAGCCAAATAGCAATATGTTGTAATTTTTATGCTTGATAAAATGACGTAAAGATGACTTATAATTTTTAAACAATAAACCACTCTTGAAACAGGCACTTCGGATGCCATATTTAAAGCCGTCTTGCATTAACTATGCAACCGAATTTGTGTCTGGCAAATTAATTATCGGTTTTCTGCTAGCCAAAGAGTAATATCGTGTATTTTTTATGCTTGATAAAATGATGTAAACATAACTTATAATTGAAACAGTTACTTTCGTTGCCATATATAAAGCCGTCTGGCATTAACCTTGCAACCGAATTTGTGTCTGGCAAATTAATTATAGATTGTCTGCTAGACAAAGAGTAATTGCACACCTTGTAATTTTTATGCTTGATAAAATGACGTAAAGATGACTTATAATTTTTAAATTATAAACAAATCTTGAAACAGCTACTTTCGTTGTCATATTTAAAGCCGTCTGGCATTAACATTGCAACCGAACATTGTGTCTGGCAAATTAATTATAGCTTTTCTGCTAGCCGAAGAGTAGTATCGTGTAATTTATATGCTTGATAAAATGACATAAAGATGACTTACAATTTTTAAACAATAAACCACGTTTGAAACAGGCACTTCGGTTGCCATATTTAAAGCCGTCTAGCATTAACTTTGCAACCGAATTTTTGTCTGGCCAATTAATTATATGTAGTGTGCCTGCAAAAGAGCAATATTTTGTAATTTTTATGCTTGATAAAATGATATAAAGATAAATTATAATTTTTAAACTATAATCCACTCTTGAAACAGGAACTTCGGTTGCCATATTTAAAGCCATCTGGCATTAACTTTGCAACCGAATTGGTGTCTGGCAAATTAATTATAGGTTGTCTGATAGCCAAACAGCAATATGTTGTAATTTTTATGCTTCATAAAATGACGTAAAGATGACTTATAATTTTTAAACTATAAACCACTCTTGAAACAGGCACTTTCGTTGTCATATTTAAAGCCGTCTGGCATTAACTTTGCAAGCGAATTTGTGTCTGGCAAATTAGTTGTAGGTTGTCTGCTAGACAAAGAATAATATCTTGTAATTTTTATACTTAATAAAATGACGTAAAGATAACTTATAATTGAAACACGCACTTTCGTTGCCATATTTAAATCCGTCTGGCACTATCTTTGCAACCGAATTTGTGTCTGGCAAATTAATTATAGGTTGTCTGATAGACAAAGTGTAATATCTTGCAATTTTTATGCTTGATAAAATGACGTAAAGACACTTATAATTTTTAATCAATAAACCACTCTTGAAACAGGCACTTTCGTTGCCATATTTAAAGCCGTCTGGTATTAACTTTGCAACTGAATTTGTGTCTGGCAAATTAATTATAGGTTGTCTGCTAGCCGAAGAGTAATATCTTGCAATTTTTATGCTTGATAAAATGACGTAAAGATGACTTATAAATTTTAAACAATAAACCACTCTTGTAACAGGCACTTTAGTTGCCATATTTAAGGCCGTATGGCATTAAATTTGCAAATGAATTTGTGTCTGGCAAATTAATTATAGGTTGTCTGCTAGCCAAAGAGTAATATTGTGTAAATTTTATGCTTGATAAAATGATGTAAACATAACTTATAATTGAAACAGTTACTTTCGTTGCCATATATAAAGCCGTCTGGCATTAACCTTGTAACCGAATTTGTGTCTGATAAATTAATTATAGGTTGTCTGTACACAAAGAGTAATATCTTGCAATTTTTATACTTGATAAAATGACGTAAAGATGACTTATAATTTTTAAATTAAAAACAAATCTTGAAACATGCACTTTCGTTGCCATATTTAAAGCCGACTGGCATTAACCTTGCAACCGAATTTGTGTCTGATAAACTAATTATAGGTTGTCTGTACACAAAGAGTAATATCTTGCAATTTTTATACTTGATAAAATGACGTAAAGATGACTTATAATTTTTAAATTATAAACAAATCTTGAAACAGGCACTTTCGTTGCCATATTTAAAGCCGACTGGCATTAACTTTGCAACCGAATTTGTGTCTGGCAAATTAATTATACCTTTTCTGCTAGCCAAAGCGTAATATCGTGTAAATGTTATGCTTGATAAAATAACTTAAGGATGAATTATCATTTTTAAACAATAAACCACGCTTGAAAAAGGCACTTCGGTTGCCATATTTAAAGCCGTCTGGTATTAACTTTGCAACCGAATTTGTGTCTGGAAAATTAATTGTCTGATAGCAAAAGAGTAATATCTTGTAATTTTTATGCTTGATAAAATGACGTAAAATAACACATAATTTTTAAACTATAAACCACTCCTGAAACAGGCACTTTCGTTGCTTTATTTAAAGCCGACTGGCATTAACCTTGCAACCGAATTTGTATCTGCCTAATTTAATTATAGGTTGTCTGATAGCCAAATAGCAATATGTTGTAATTTTTATGCTTGATAAAATGACGTAAAGATGACTTATAATTTTTAAACAATAAACCACTCTAGAAACAGGCACTTCGGATGCCATATTTAAAGCCGTCTTGCATTAACTATGCAACCGAATTTGTGTCTGGCAAATTAATTATCGGTTTTCTGCTAGCCAAAGAGTAATATCGCGTAAATTTTATGCTTGATAAAATGATGTAAACATAACTTATAATTGAAACAGTTACTTTCGTTGCCATATATAAAGCCGTCTGGCATTAACCTTGCAACCGAATTTGTGTCTGGCAAATTAATTATAGATTGTCTGCTAGACAAAGAGTAATTGCACACCTTGTAATTTTTATGCTTGATAAAATGACGTAAAGATGACTTATAATTTTTAAATTATAAACAAATCTTGAAACAGCTACTTTCGTTGTCATATTTAAAGCCGTCTGGCATTAACATTGCAACCGAACATTGTGTCTGGCAAATTAATTATAGCTTTTCTGCTAGCCGAAGAGTAGTATCGTGTAATTTATATGCTTGATAAAATGACATAAAGATGACTTACAATTTTTAAACAATAAACCACGTTTGAAACAGGCACTTCGGTTGCCATATTTAAAGCCGTCTAGCATTAACTTTGCAACCGAATTTTTGTCTGGCCAATTAATTATATGTAGTGTGCCTGCAAAAGAGCAATATTTTGTAATTTTTATGCTTGATAAAATGATATAAAGATAAATTATAATTTTTAAACTATAATCCACTCTTGAAACAGGAACTTCGGTTGCCATATTTAAAGCCATCTGGCATTAACTTTGCAACCGAATTGGTGTCTGGCAAATTAATTATAGGTTGTCTGATAGCCAAACAGCAATATGTTGTAATTTTTATGCTTCATAAAATGACGTAAAGATGACTTATAATTTTTAAACTATAAACCACTCTTGAAACAGGCACTTTCGTTGTCATATTTAAAGCCGTCTGGCATTAACTTTGCAAGCGAATTTGTGTCTGGCAAATTAGTTGTAGGTTGTCTGCTAGACAAAGAATAATATCTTGTAATTTTTATACTTAATAAAATGACGTAAAGATAACTTATAATTGAAACACGCACTTTCGTTGCCATATTTAAATCCGTCTGGCACTATCTTTGCAACCGAATTTGTGTCTGGCAAATTAATTATAGGTTGTCTGATAGACAAAGTGTAATATCTTGCAATTTTTATGCTTGATAAAATGACGTAAAGACACTTATAATTTTTAATCAATAAACCACTCTTGAAACAGGCACTTTCGTTGCCATATTTAAAGCCGTCTGGTATTAACTTTGCAACTGAATTTGTGTCTGGCAAATTAATTATAGGTTGTCTGCTAGCCGAAGAGTAATATCTTGCAATTTTTATGCTTGATAAAATGACGTAAAGATGACTTATAAATTTTAAACAATAAACCACTCTTGTAACAGGCACTTTAGTTGCCATATTTAAGGCCGTATGGCATTAAATTTGCAAATGAATTTGTGTCTGGCAAATTAATTATAGGTTGTCTGCTAGCCAAAGAGTAATATTGTGTAAATTTTATGCTTGATAAAATGATGTAAACATAACTTATAATTGAAACAGTTACTTTCGTTGCCATATATAAAGCCGTCTGGCATTAACCTTGTAACCGAATTTGTGTCTGATAAATTAATTATAGGTTGTCTGTACACAAAGAGTAATATCTTGCAATTTTTATACTTGATAAAATGACGTAAAGATGACTTATAATTTTTAAATTAAAAACAAATCTTGAAACATGCACTTTCGTTGCCATATTTAAAGCCGACTGGCATTAACCTTGCAACCGAATTTGTGTCTGATAAACTAATTATAGGTTGTCTGTACACAAAGAGTAATATCTTGCAATTTTTATACTTGATAAAATGACGTAAAGATGACTTATAATTTTTAAATTATAAACAAATCTTGAAACAGGCACTTTCGTTGCCATATTTAAAGCCGACTGGCATTAACTTTGCAACCGAATTTGTGTCTGGCAAATTAATTATACCTTTTCTGCTAGCCAAAGCGTAATATCGTGTAAATGTTATGCTTGATAAAATAACTTAAGGATGAATTATCATTTTTAAACAATAAACCACGCTTGAAAAAGGCACTTCGGTTGCCATATTTAAAGCCGTCTGGTATTAACTTTGCAACCGAATTTGTGTCTGGAAAATTAATTGTCTGATAGCAAAAGAGTAATATCTTGTAATTTTTATGCTTGATAAAATGACGTAAAATAACACATAATTTTTAAACTATAAACCACTCCTGAAACAGGCACTTTCGTTGCTTTATTTAAAGCCGACTGGCATTAACCTTGCAACCGAATTTGTATCTGCCTAATTTAATTATAGGTTGTCTGATAGCCAAATAGCAATATGTTGTAATTTTTATGCTTGATAAAATGACGTAAAGATGACTTATAATTTTTAAACAATAAACCACTCTAGAAACAGGCACTTCGGATGCCATATTTAAAGCCGTCTTGCATTAACTATGCAACCGAATTTGTGTCTGGCAAATTAATTATCGGTTTTCTGCTAGCCAAAGAGTAATATCGCGTAAATTTTATGCTTGATAAAATGATGTAAACATAACTTATAATTGAAACAGTTACTTTCGTTGCCATATATAAAGCCGTCTGGCATTAACCTTGCAACCGAATTTGTGTCATGCAAATTAATTATAGATTGTCTGCTAGACAAAGAGTAATTGCACACCTTGTAATTTTTATGCTTGATAAAATGACGTAAAGATGACTTATAATTTTTAAATTATAAACAAATCTTGAAACAGCTACTTTCGTTGTCATATTTAAAGCCGTCTGGCATTAACATTGCAACCGAATATTGTGTCTGGCAAATTAATTATAGCTTTTCTGCTAGCCGAAGAGTAGTATCGTGTAATTTATATGCTTGATAAAATGACATAAAGATGACTTACAATTTTTAAACAATAAACCACGTTTGAAACAGGCACTTCGGTTGCCATATTTAAAGCCGTCTAGCATTAACTTTGCAACCGAATTTTTGTCTGGCCAATTAATTATATGTAGTGTGCCTGCAAAAGAGCAATATTTTGTAATTTTTATGCTTGATAAAATGATATAAAGATAAATTATAATTTTTAAACTATAATCCACTCTTGAAACAGGAACTTCGGTTGCCATATTTAAAGCCATCTGGCATTAACTTTGCAACCGAATTGGTGTCTGGCAAATTAATTATAGGTTGTCTGATATCCAAACAGCAATATGTTGTAAATTTTATGCTTCATAAAATGACGTAAAGACGACTTATAATTTTTAAACTATAAACCACTCTTGAAACAGGCACTTTCGTTGTCATATTTAAAGCCGTCTGGCATTAACTTTGCAAGCGAATTTGTGTCTGGCAAATTAGTTGTAGGTTGTCTGCTAGACAAAGAATAATATCTTGTAATTTTTATACTTAATAAAATGACGTAAAGATAAATTATAATTGAAACAGGCACTTTCGTTGCCATATTTAAAGCCGTCTGGCACTAACTTTGCAACCGAATTTGTGTCTGGCAAATTAATTATAGGTTGTCTGATAGACAAAGTGTAATATCTTGCAATTTTTATGCTTGATAAAATGACGTAAAGACACTTATAATTTTTAATCAATAATCCACTCTTGAAACAGGCACTTTCGTTGTCATATTTAAAGCCGTCTGGCATTAACTTTGCAAGCGAATTTGTGTCTGGCAAATTAGTTGTAGGTTGTCTGCTAGACAAAGAATAATATCTTGTAATTTTTATACTTAATAAAATGACGTAAAGATAAATTATAATTGAAACACGCACTTTCGTTGCCATATTTAAAGCCGTCTGGCACTAACTTTGCAACCGAATTTGTGTCTGGCAAATTAATTATAGGTTGTCTGATAGACAAAGTGTAATATCTTGCAATTTTTATGCTTGATAAAATGACGTAAAGACACTTATAATTTTTAATCAGTAAACCACTCTTGAAACAGGCACTTTCGTTGCCATATTTAAAGCCGTCTGGTATTAACTTTGCAACTGAATTTGTGTCTGGCAAATTAATTATAGGTTGTCTGCTAGCCGAAGAGTAATATCTTGCAATTTTTATGCTTGATAAAATGACGTAAAGATGACTTATAAATTTTAAACAATAAACCACTCTTGTAACAGGCACTTTAGTTGCCATATTTAAGGCCGTATGGCATTAAATTTGCAACTGAATTTGTGTCTGGCAAATTAATTATAGGTTGTCTGCTAGCCAAAGAGTAATATCGTGTAATTTTTATGCTTGATAAAATGATGTAAACATAACTTATAATTGAAACAGTTACTTTCGTTGAAATATATAAAGCCGTCTGGCATTAACCTTGTAACCGAATTTGTGTCTGATAAATTAATTATAGGTTGTCTGTACACAAAGAGTAATATCTTGCAATTTTTATACTTGATAAAATGACGTAAAGATGACTTATAATTTTTAAATTATAAACAAATCTTGAAACATGCACTTTCGTTGCCATATTTAAAGCCGACTGGCATTAACCTTGCAACCGAATTTGTGTCTGATAAATTAATTATAGGTTGTGTGTACACAAAGAGTAATATCTTGCAATTTTCATACTTGATAAAATGACGTAAAGATGACTTATAATTTTTAAATTATAAACAAATCTTGAAACAGGCACTTTCGTTGCCATATTTAAAGCCGACTGGCATTAACTTTGCAACCGAATTTGTGTCTGGCAAATTAATTATAGCTTTTCTGCTAGCCAAAGCGTAATATCGTGTAAATGTTATGCTTGATAAAATGACTTAAGGATGAATTATCATTTTTAAACAATAAACCACGCTTGAAAAAGGCACTTCGGTTGCCATATTTAAAGCCGTCTGGTATTAACTTTGCAACCGAATTTGTGTCTGGCAAATTAATTGTCTGATAGCAAAAGAGTAATATCTTGTAATTTTGATGCTTGATAAAATGACGTAAAATAACTCATAATTTTTAAACTATAAACCACTCCTGAAACAGGCACTTTCGTTGCTTTTTTTAAAGCCGACTGGCATTAACTTTGCAAACGAATTTGTATCTGCCTAATTTAATTATAGGTTGTCTGATAGCCAAATAGCAATATGTTGTAATTTTTATGCTTGATAAAATGACGTAAAGATGACTTATAATTTTTAAACAATAAACCACTCTTGAAACAGGCACTTCGGATGCCATATTTAAAGCCGTCTTGCATTAACTATGCAACCGAATTTGTGTCTGGCAAATTAATTATCGGTTTTCTGCTAGCCAAAGAGTAATATCGTGTAATTTTTATGCTTGATAAAATGATGTAAACATAACTTATAATTGAAACAGTTACTTTCGTTGCCATATATAAAGCCGTCTGGCATTCACCTTGCAACCGAATTTGTGTCTGGCAAATTAATTATAGATTGTCTGCTAGACAAAGAGTAATTGCACACCTTGTAATTTTTATGCTTGATAAAATGACGTAAAGATGACTTATAATTTTTAAATTATAAACAAATCTTGAAACAGCTACTTTCGTTGTCATATTTAAAGCCGCCTGGCATTAACATTGCAACCGAATATTGTGTCTGGCAAATTAATTATAGCTTTTCTGCTAGCCGAAGAGTAGTATCGTGTAATTTATATGCTTGATAAAATGACATAAAGATGACTTACAATTTTTAAACTATAATCCACTCTTGAAACAGGAACTTCGGTTGCCATATTTAAAGCCATCTGGCATTAACTTTGCAACCGAATTGGTGTCTGGCAAATTAATTATAGGTTGTCTGATAGCCAAACAGCAATATGTTGTAATTTTTATGCTTCATAAAATGACGTAAATATGACTTATAATTTTTAAACTATAAACCACTCTTGAAACAGGCACTTTCGTTGTCATATTTAACCTTCCGTCTACCAGACGGGTCCATTGGACCCGACATGTACATTCAAAATATTTATTCAAACCAGAAATTTCTTCAAAACAAACTAAATGTATAAATCAGACAATAATAAGTTAAATAAACAAATTAAATAGTTTTAAGTAAAAATTCTGGTGTAGAATGTTTTTATAAAACTTGAGTAAAATTTCCGGTAGTTCTAGGGTTAAAGCCGTCTGGCATTAACTTTGCAAGCGAATTTGTGTCTGGCAAATTAGTTGTAGGTTGTCTGCTAGACAAAGAATAATATCTTGTAATTTTTATACTTAATAAAATGACGTACAGATAACTTATAATTGAAACAGGCACTTTCGTTGCCATATTTAAAGCCGTCTGGCACTAACTTTGGAACCGAATTTGTGTCTGGCAAATTAATTATAGGTTGTCTGATAGACAAAGTGTAATATCTTGCAATTTTTATGCTTGATAAAATGACGTAAAGACACTTATAATTTTTAATGAATAAACCACTCTTGAAACAGGCACTTTCGTTGCCATATTTAAAGCCGTCTGGTATTAACTTTGCAACTGAATTTGTGTCTGGCAAATTAATTATTGGTTTTCTGCTAGCCAAAGAGTAATATCGCGTAATTTTTATGCTTGATAAAATGATGTAAACATAACTTATAATTGAAACAGTTACTTTCGTTGCCATATATAAAGCCGTCTGGCATTAACCTTGCAACCGAATTTGTGTCTGGCAAATTAATTATAGGTTGTCTGATAGACAAAGTGTAATATCTTGCAATTTTTATGCTTGATAAAATGACGTAAAGACACTTATAATTTTTAATCAATAATCCACTCTTGAAACAGGCACTTTCGTTGTCATATTTAAAGCCGTCTGGCATTAACTTTGCAAGCGAATTTGTGTCTGGCAAATTAGTTGTAGGTTGTCTGCTAGACAAAGAATAATATCTTGTAATTTTTATACTTAATAAAATGACGTAAAGATAAATTATAATTGAAACACGCACTTTCGTTGCCATATTTAAAGCCGTCTGGCACTAACTTTGCAACCGAATTTGTGTCTGGCAAATTAATTATAGGTTGTCTGATAGACAAAGTGTAATATCTTGCAATTTTTATGCTTGATAAAATGACGTAAAGACACTTATAATTTTTAATCAGTAAACCACTCTTGAAACAGGCACTTTCGTTGCCATATTTAAAGCCGTCTGGTATTAACTTTGCAACTGAATTTGTGTCTGGCAAATTAATTATAGGTTGTCTGCTAGCCGAAGAGTAATATCTTGCAATTTTTATGCTTGATAAAATGACGTAAAGATGACTTATAAATTTTAAACAATAAACCACTCTTGTAACAGGCACTTTAGTTGCCATATTTAAGGCCGTATGGCATTAAATTTGCAACTGAATTTGTGTCTGGCAAATTAATTATAGGTTGTCTGCTAGCCAAAGAGTAATATCGTGTAATTTTTATGCTTGATAAAATGATGTAAACATAACTTATAATTGAAACAGTTACTTTCGTTGAAATATATAAAGCCGTCTGGCATTAACCTTGTAACCGAATTTGTGTCTGATAAATTAATTATAGGTTGTCTGTACACAAAGAGTAATATCTTGCAATTTTTATACTTGATAAAATGACGTAAAGATGACTTATAATTTTTAAATTATAAACAAATCTTGAAACATGCACTTTCGTTGCCATATTTAAAGCCGACTGGCATTAACCTTGCAACCGAATTTGTGTCTGATAAATTAATTATAGGTTGTGTGTACACAAAGAGTAATATCTTGCAATTTTCATACTTGATAAAATGACGTAAAGATGACTTATAATTTTTAAATTATAAACAAATCTTGAAACAGGCACTTTCGTTGCCATATTTAAAGCCGACTGGCATTAACTTTGCAACCGAATTTGTGTCTGGCAAATTAATTATAGCTTTTCTGCTAGCCAAAGCGTAATATCGTGTAAATGTTATGCTTGATAAAATGACTTAAGGATGAATTATCATTTTTAAACAATAAACCACGCTTGAAAAAGGCACTTCGGTTGCCATATTTAAAGCCGTCTGGTATTAACTTTGCAACCGAATTTGTGTCTGGCAAATTAATTGTCTGATAGCAAAAGAGTAATATCTTGTAATTTTGATGCTTGATAAAATGACGTAAAATAACTCATAATTTTTAAACTATAAACCACTCCTGAAACAGGCACTTTCGTTGCTTTTTTTAAAGCCGACTGGCATTAACTTTGCAAACGAATTTGTATCTGCCTAATTTAATTATAGGTTGTCTGATAGCCAAATAGCAATATGTTGTAATTTTTATGCTTGATAAAATGACGTAAAGATGACTTATAATTTTTAAACAATAAACCACTCTTGAAACAGGCACTTCGGATGCCATATTTAAAGCCGTCTTGCATTAACTATGCAACCGAATTTGTGTCTGGCAAATTAATTATCGGTTTTCTGCTAGCCAAAGAGTAATATCGTGTAATTTTTATGCTTGATAAAATGATGTAAACATAACTTATAATTGAAACAGTTACTTTCGTTGCCATATATAAAGCCGTCTGGCATTCACCTTGCAACCGAATTTGTGTCTGGCAAATTAATTATAGATTGTCTGCTAGACAAAGAGTAATTGCACACCTTGTAATTTTTATGCTTGATAAAATGACGTAAAGATGACTTATAATTTTTAAATTATAAACAAATCTTGAAACAGCTACTTTCGTTGTCATATTTAAAGCCGCCTGGCATTAACATTGCAACCGAATATTGTGTCTGGCAAATTAATTATAGCTTTTCTGCTAGCCGAAGAGTAGTATCGTGTAATTTATATGCTTGATAAAATGACATAAAGATGACTTACAATTTTTAAACTATAATCCACTCTTGAAACAGGAACTTCGGTTGCCATATTTAAAGCCATCTGGCATTAACTTTGCAACCGAATTGGTGTCTGGCAAATTAATTATAGGTTGTCTGATAGCCAAACAGCAATATGTTGTAATTTTTATGCTTCATAAAATGACGTAAATATGACTTATAATTTTTAAACTATAAACCACTCTTGAAACAGGCACTTTCGTTGTCATATTTAACCTTCCGTCTACCAGACGGGTCCATTGGACCCGACATGTACATTCAAAATATTTATTCAAACCAGAAATTTCTTCAAAACAAACTAAATGTATAAATCAGACAATAATAAGTTAAATAAACAAATTAAATAGTTTTAAGTAAAAATTCTGGTGTAGAATGTTTTTATAAAACTTGAGTAAAATTTCCGGTAGTTCTAGGGTTAAAGCCGTCTGGCATTAACTTTGCAAGCGAATTTGTGTCTGGCAAATTAGTTGTAGGTTGTCTGCTAGACAAAGAATAATATCTTGTAATTTTTATACTTAATAAAATGACGTACAGATAACTTATAATTGAAACAGGCACTTTCGTTGCCATATTTAAAGCCGTCTGGCACTAACTTTGGAACCGAATTTGTGTCTGGCAAATTAATTATAGGTTGTCTGATAGACAAAGTGTAATATCTTGCAATTTTTATGCTTGATAAAATGACGTAAAGACACTTATAATTTTTAATGAATAAACCACTCTTGAAACAGGCACTTTCGTTGCCATATTTAAAGCCGTCTGGTATTAACTTTGCAACTGAATTTGTGTCTGGCAAATTAATTATTGGTTTTCTGCTAGCCAAAGAGTAATATCGCGTAATTTTTATGCTTGATAAAATGATGTAAACATAACTTATAATTGAAACAGTTACTTTCGTTGCCATATATAAAGCCGTCTGGCATTAACCTTGCAACCGAATTTGTGTCATGCAAATTAATTATAGATTGTCTGCTAGACAAAGAGTAATTGCACACCTTGTAATTTTTATGCTTGATAAAATGACGTAAAGATGACTTATAATTTTTAAATTATAAACAAATCTTGAAACAGCTACTTTCGTTGTCATATTTAAAGCCGTCTGGCATTAACATTGCAACCGAATATTGTGTCTGGCAAATTAATTATAGCTTTTCTGCTAGCCGAAGAGTAGTATCGTGTAATTTATATGCTTGATAAAATGACATAAAGATGACTTACAATTTTTAAACTATAAATCACGTTTGAAACAGGCACTTCGGTTGCCATATTTAAAGCCGTCTAGCATTAACTTTGCAACCGAATTTTTGTCTGGCCAATTAATTATATGTAGTGTGCCTGCAAAAGAGCAATATTTTGTAATTTTTATGCTTGATAAAATGATATAAAGATAAATTATAATTTTTAAACTATAATCCACTCTTGAAACAGGAACTTCGGTTGCCATATTTAAAGCCATCTGGCATTAACTTTGCAACCGAATTGGTGTCTGGCAAATTAATTATAGGTTGTCTGATAGCCAAACAGCAATATGTTGTAAATTTTATGCTTCATAAAATGACGTAAAGATGACTTATAATTTTTAAACTATAAACCACTCTTGAAACAGGCACTTTCGTTGTCATATTTAAAGCCGTCTGGCATTAACTTTGCAAGCGAATTTGTGTCTGGCAAATTAGTTGTAGGTTGTCTGCTAGACAAAGAATAATATCTTGTAATTTTTATACTTAATAAAATGACGTAAAGATAACTTATAATTGAAACAGGCACTTTCGTTGCCATATTTAAAGCCGTCTGGCACTAACTTTGCAACCCAATTTGTGTCTGGCAAATTAATTATAGGTTGTCTGATAGACAAAGTGTAATATCTTGCAATTTTTATGCTTGATAAAATGACGTAAAGACACTTATAATTTTTAATCAATAAACCACTCTTGAAACAGGCACTTTCGTTGTCATATTTAAAGCCGTCTGGCATTAACTTTGCAAGCGAATTTGTGTCTGGCAAATTAGATGTAGGTTGTCTGCTAGACAAAGAATAATATCTTGTAATTTTTATACTTAATAAAATGACGTAAAGATAACTTATAATTGAAACACGCACTTTCGTTGCCATATTTAAAGCCGTCTGGCACTAACTTTGCAACCGAATTTGTGTCTGGCAAATTAATTATAGGTTGTCTGATAGACAAAAGTGTAATATCTTGCAATTTTTATGCTTGATAAAATGACGTAAAGACACTTATAATTTTTAATCAGTAAACCACTCTTGAAACAGGCACTTTCGTTGCCATATTTAAAGCCGTCTGGTATTAACTTTGCAACTGAATTTGTGTCTGGCAAATTAATTATAGGTTGTCTGCTAGCCGAAGAGTAATATCTTGCAATTTTTATGCTTGATAAAATGACGTAAAGATGACTTACAATTTTTAAACTATAATCCACTCTTGAAACAGGAACTTCGGTTGCCATATTTAAAGCCATCTGGCATTAACTTTGCAACCGAATTGGTGTCTGGCAAATTAATTATAGGTTGTCTGATAGCCAAACAGCAATATGTTGTAATTTTTATGCTTCATAAAATGACGTAAAGATGACTTATAATTTTTAAACTATAAACCACTCTTGAAACAGGCCCTTTCGTTGTCATATTTAACCTTCCGTCTACCAGACGGGTCCATTGGACCCGATATGTACATTCAAAATATTTATTCAAACCAGAAATTTCTTCAAAACAAACTAAATGTATAAATCAGACAATAAGTTAAATAAACAAATTAAATAGTTTTAAGTAAAAATTCTGGTGTAGAATGTTTTTATAAAACTTGAGTAAAATTTCCGGTAGTTCTAGGGTTAAAGCCGTCTGGCATTAACTTTGCAAGCGAATTTGTGTCTGGCAAATTAGTTGTAGGTTGTCTGCTAGACAAAGAATAATATCTTGTAATTTTTATACTTAATAAAATGACGTAAAGATAACTTATAATTGAAACAGGCACTTTCGTTGCCATATTTAAAGCCGTCTGGCACTAACTTTGCAACCGAATTTGTGTCTGGCAAATTAATTATAGGTTGTCTGATAGACAAAGTGTAATATCTTGCAATTTTTATGCTTGATAAAATGACGTAAAGACACTTATAATTTTTAATCAATAAACCACTCTTGAAACAGGCACTTTCGTTGCCATATTTAAAGCCGTCTGGTATTAACTTTGCAACTGAATTTGTGTCTGGCAAATTAATTATAGGTTGTCTGCTAGCCGAAGAGTAATATCTTGCAATTTTTATGCTTGATAAAATGACGTTGAGATGACTTATAAATTTTAAACAATAAACCACTCTTGTAACAGGCACTTTAGTTGCCATATTTAAGGCCGTATGGCATTAAATTTGCAACTGAATTTGTGTCTGGTAAATTAATTATAGGTTGTCTGCTAGCCAAAGAGTAATATCTTGTAATTTTTATGCTTGGTAAAATGACGTAAAGATGACTTATAATTTTTTAACTATAAACCCCTCATGAAACAGCACTTCGTTTGCCATATTTAATGCCGTCTGGCATTAACATTGCAACCGAAATTATGTCTTGCAAATTAAATATAGATCGTCTGATAGCCAAAGAGTAATATGTTATCTATAAATGTGGATATGGTAGGGTCTTAGAGACACTGGTAACGTCTGGCAATAATGGTATAATATCACAAATAGTTGGTATAAACAAATGTTACAAAGAAAAATCCTGCTAAAATGACGTAATTTTGAAGTTTTTTGACCTGCATAACCCCTTCTGCCACAGGTAAACGCAACGTCTCCCGACTGCAGACCGGTTGCAAACGTACTACACCATAAAAGTGAATAACATATAAAAAATGAGTCTTTATGAAATGACGTAATTTTGGAGTTTTTTAACCTGCATAACCAATTCTGCCACAGTTATACGCAACGTCTCCCGACGGCCAGACCGGTTGCAAACGTACTACACCATAAAAGGGAAGAACATTTAAAAAAATGAGTCTTGATAAAATTACGTAATTTTGAAGTTTTTTGACCTGCATAACACCTCGTGCCACTGGTAAACGCAACGTCTCCGGACTGCCAGACCGGTAGCAAATGTACTACACCATAAAAAGGAAGAACATATAAAAAAAATGAGCCTTGAGAAAATGACGTAATTTTGAAGTTTTTTGACCTGCATAGCCCCTTCTTCCACTGGTAAATGCAACGTGCCCGGGCAGCCAGACCGTTAGCAAACGTACTACACCATAAAAGGGAAGAACATATAAAAAACTGAGCCTTGATAAAATGACGTAATTTTGAAGTTTTTTGAACTGCATAACCCCTTCTGCCACAGGTAAACGCAACGTCTCCAGACTGCCAGACCGTTTGAAAACGTACTACACCATAAAAGGGAAGAACATATAAAAAAATGAGCCGTGATAAAATGACGTAATTTTAAAGTTTTTTGACCTGCATAACCCCTTCTGCCACAGGTAAACGCAACGTCTCCGGACTGCCAGACCGTTTGCAAACGTACTACACCATAAAAGGGAAGAACATATAAAAAAATGAGCCTTGATAAAGTGACGTAATTTTAATGTTTTTTGACCTGCATAACCCCTTCTGCCACAGGTAAACGCAACGTCTCCGGACTGCCAGACCGGTAGCAAATGTACTACATCATAAAAGGGAAGAACATATAAAAAATGAGCCTTGATAAAATGTAAAGATGACGTAAAGATGACTTATAATTTTTAAATTATAAACAAATCTTGAAACAGGCACTTTCGTTGCCATATTTAAAGCCGACTGGCATTAACTTTGCAACCGAATTTGTGTCTGGCAAATTAATTATAGCTTTTCTGCTAGCCAAAGCGTAATATCGTGTAAATGTTATGCTTGATAAAATGACTTAAGGATGAATTATCATTTTTAAACAATAAACCACGCTTGAAAAAGGCACTTCGGTTGCCATATTTAAAGCCGTCTGGTATTAACTTTGCAACCGAATTTGTGTCTGGCAAATTATTTGTCTGATAGCAAAAGAGTAATATCTTGTAATTTTTATGCTTGATAAAATGACGTAAAATAACTCATAATTTTTAAACTATAAACCACTCCTGAAACAGGCACTTTCGTTGCTTTATTTAAAGCCGACTGGCATTAACTTTGCAAACGAATTTGTATCTGGCGAATTTAATTATAGGTTGTCTGATAGCCAAATAGCAATATGTTGTAATTTTTATGCTTGATAAAATGACGTAAAGATGACTTATAATTTTTAAACAATAAACCACTCTTGAAACAGGCACTTCGGATGCCATATTTAAAGCCGTCTTGCATTAACTATGCAACCGAATTTGTGTCTGGCAAATTAATTATCGGTTTTCTGCTAGCCAAAGAGTAATATCGTGTAATTTTTATGCTTGATAAAATGATGTAAACATAACTTATAATTGAAACAGTTACTTTCGTTGCCATATATAAAGCCGTCTGGCATTAACCTTGCAACCGAATTTGTGTCTGGCAAATTAATTATAGATTGTCTGCTAGACAAAGTGTAATTGCACACCTTGTAATTTTTATGCTTGATAAAATGACGTAAAGATGACTTATAATTTTTAAATTATAAACAAATCTTGAAACAGCTACTTTCGTTGTCATATTTAAAGCCGTCTGGCATTAACATTGCAACCGAATATTGTGTCTGGAAAATTAATTATAGCTTTTCTGCTAGCCGAAGAGTAGTATCGTGTAATTTATATGCTTGATAAAGATGACTTACAATTTTTAAACAATAAACCACGTTTGAAACAGGCACTTCGGTTGCCATATTTAAAGCCGTCTAGCATTAACTTTGCAACCGAATTTTTGTCTGGCCAATTAATTATATGTAGTGTGCCTGCAAAAGAGCAATATTTTGTAATTTTTATGCTTGATAAAATGATATAAAGATAAATTATAATTTTTAAACTATAATCCACTCTTGAAACAGGAACTTCGGTTGCCATATTTAAAGCCATCGGGCATTAACTTTGCAACCGAATTGGTGTCTGGCAAATTAATTATAGGTTGTCTGATAGCCAAACAGCAATATGTTGTAATTTTTATGCTTCATAAAATGACGTAAAGATGACTTATAATTTTTAAACTATAAACCACTCTTGAAACAGGCACTTTCGTTGTCATATTTAAAGCCGTCTGGCATTAACTTTGCAAGCGAATTTGTGTCTGGCAAATTTGTTGTAGGTTGTCTGCTAGACAAAGAATAATATCTTGTAATTTTTATACTTAATAAAATGACGTAAAGATAACTTATAATTGAAACAGGCACTTTCGTTGCCATATTTAAAGCCGTCTGGTATTAACTTTGTAACTGAATTTGTGTCTGGCAAATTAATTATAGGTTGTCTGCTAACCGAAGAGTAATATCTTGCAATTTTTATGCTTGATAAAATGACGTAAAGATGACTTATAAATTTTAAACAATAAACCACTCTTGTAACAGGCACTTTAGTTGCCATATTTAAGGCCGTATGGCATTAAATTTGCAACTGAATTTGTGTCTGGCAAATTAATTATAGGTTGTCTGCTAGCCAAAGAGTAATATCGTGTAATTTTATGCTTGATAAAATGATGTAAACATAAGTTATAATTGAAACAGTTACTTTCGTTGCCATATATAAAGCCGTCTGGCATTAACCTTGTAACCGAATTTGTGTCTGATAAATTAATTACAGGTTGTCTGTACACAAATAGTAATATCTTGCAATTTTTATACTTGATAAAATGACGTAAAGATGACTTATAATTTTTAAATTATAAACAAATCTTGAAACAGGCACTTTCGTTGCCATATTTAAAGCCGACTGGCATTAACTTTGCAACCGAATTTGTGTCTGGCAAATTAATTATAGCTTTTCTGCTAGCCAAAGCGTAATATCGTGTAAATGTTATGCTTGATAAAATGACTTAAGGATGAATTATCATTTTTAAACAATAAACCACGCTTGAAAAAGGCACTTCGGTTGCCATATTTAAAGCCGTCTGGTATTAACTTTGCAACCGAATTTGTGTCTGGCAAATTATTTGTCTGATAGCAAAAGAGTAATATCTTGTAATTTTTATGCTTGATAAAATGACGTAAAATAACTCATAATTTTTAAACTATAAACCACTCCAGAAACAGGCACTTTCGTTGCTTTATTTAAAGCCGACTGGCATTAACTTTGCAAACGAATTTGTATCTGACTAATTTAATTATAGGTTGTCTGATAGCCAAATAGCAATATGTTGTAATTTTTATGCTTGATAAAATGACGTAAAGATGACTTATAATTTTTAAACAATAAACCACTCTTGAAACAGGCACTTCGGATGCCATATTTAAAGCCGTCTTGCATTAACTATGCAACCGAATTTGTGTCTGGCAAATTAATTATCGGTTTTCTGCTAGCCAAAGAGTAATATCGTGTAAATTTTATGCTTGATAAAATGATGTAAACATAACTTATAATTGAAACAGTTACTTTCTTTGCCATATATAAAGCCGTCTGGCATTAACCTTGCAACCGAATTTGTGTCTGGCAAATTAATTATAGATTGTCTGCTAGACAAAGAGTAATTGCACACCTTGTAATTTTTATGCTTGATAAAATGACGTAAAGATGACTTATAATTTTTAAATTATAAACAAATCTTGAAACAGCTACTTTCGTTGTCATATTTAAAGCCGCCTGGCATTAACATTGCAACCGAAAATTGTGTCTGTCAAATTAATTATAGCTTTTCTGCTAGCCGAAGAGTAGTATCGTGTAATTTATATGCTTGATAAAATGACATAAAGATGACTTACAATTTTTAAACTATAATCCACTCTTGAAACAGGAACTTCGGTTGCCATATTTAAAGCCATCTGGCATTAACTTTGCAACCGAATTGGTGTCTGGCAAATTAATTATAGGTTGTCTGATAGCCAAACAGCAATATGTTGTAATTTTTATGCTTCATAAAATGACGTAAAGATGACTTATAATTTTTAAACTATAAACCACTCTTGAAACAGGCACTTTCGTTGTCATATTTAACCTTCCGTCTACCAGACGGGTCCATTGGACCCGACATGTACATTCAAAATATTTATTCAAACCAGAAATTTCTTCAAAACAAACTAAATGTATAAATCAGACAATAATAAGTTAAATAAACAAATTAAATAGTTTTAAGTAAAAATTCTGGTGTAGAATGTTTTTATAAAACTTGAGTAAAATTTCCGGTAGTTCTAGGGTTAAAGCCGTCTGGCATTAACTTTGCAAGCGAATTTGTGTCTGGCAAATTAGTTGTAGGTTGTCTGCTAGACAAAGAATAATATCTTGTAATTTTTATACTTAATAAAATGACGTAAAGATAACTTATAATTGAAACAGGCACTTTCGTTGCCATATTTAAAGCCGTCTGGCACTAACTTTGCAACCGAATTTGTGTCTGGCAAATTAATTATAGGTTGTCTGATAGACAAAGTGTAATATCTTGCAATTTTTATGCTTGATAAAATGACGTAAAGACACTTATAATTTTTAATCAATAAACCATTCTTGAAACAGGCACTTTCGTTGCCATATTTAAAGCCGTCTGGTATTAACTTTGCAACTGAATTTGTGTCTGGCAAATTAATTATCGGTTTTCTGCTAGCCAAAGAGTAATATCGCGTAATTTTTATGCTTGATAAAATGATGTAAACATAACTTATAATTGAAACAGTTACTTTCGTTGCCATATATAAAGCCGTCTGGCATTAACCTTGCAACCGAATTTGTGTCATGCAAATTAATTATAGATTGTCTGCTAGACAAAGAGTAATTGCACACCTTGTAATTTTTATGCTTGATAAAATGACGTAAAGATGACTTATAATTTTTAAATTATAAACAAATCTTGAAACAGCTACTTTCGTTGTCATATTTAAAGCCATCTGGCATTAACTTTGCAACCGAATTGGTGTCTGGCAAATTAATTATAGGTTGTCTGATAGCCAAACAGCAATATGTTGTAAATTTCATGCTTCATAAAATGACGTAAAGATGACTTATAATTTTTAAACTATAAACCACTCTTGAAACAGGCACTTTCGTTGTCATATTTAAAGCCGTCTGGCATTAACTTTGCAAGTGAATTTGTGTCTGGCAAATTAGTTGTAGGTTGTCTGCTAGACAAAGAATAATATCTTGTAATTTTTATACTTAATAAAATGACGTAAAGATAACTTATAATTGAAACAGGCACTTTCGTTGCCATATTTAAAGCCGTCTGGCATTAACTTTGCAAGCGAATTTGTGTCTGGCAAATTAGTTGTAGGTTGTCTGCTAGACAAAGAATAATATCTTGTAATTTTTATACTTAATAAAATGACGTAAAGATAACTTATAATTGAAACACGCACTTTCGTTGCCATATTTAAAGCCGTCTGGCACTAACTTTGCAACCGAATTTGTGTCTGGCAAATTAATTATAGGTTGTCTGATAGACAAAGTGTAATATCTTGCAATTTTTATGCTTGATAAAATGACGTAAAGACACTTATAATTTTTAATCAGTAAACCACTCTTGAAACAGGCACTTTCGTTGCCATATTTAAAGCAGTCTGGTATTAACTTTGCAACTGAATTTGTGTCTGGCAAATTAATTATAGGTTGTCTGCTAGCCGAAGAGTAATATCTTGCAATTTTTATGCTTGATAAAATGACGTAAAGATGACTTATAAATTTTAAACAATAAACCACTCTTGTAACAGGCAATTTAGTTGCCATATTTAAGGCCGTATGGCATTAAATTTGCAAATGAATTTGTGTCTGGCAAATTAATTATAGCTTTTCTGCTAGCCGAAGAGTAGTATCGTGTAATTTATATGCTTGATAAAATGACATAAAGATGACTTACAATTTTTAAACTATAATCCACTCTTGAAACAGGAACTTCGGTTGCCATATTTAAAGCCATCTGGCATTAACTTTGCAACCGAATTGGTGTCTGGCAAATTAATTATAGGTTGTCTGATAGCCAAACAGCAATATGTTGTAATTTTTATGCTTCATAAAATGACGTAAAGATGACTTATAATTTTTAAACTATAAACCACTCTTGAAACAGGCACTTTCGTTGTCATATTTAACCTTCCGTCTACCAGACGGGTCCATTGGACCCGATATGTACATTCAAAATATTTATTCAAACCAGAAATTTCTTCAAAACAAACTAAATGTATAAATCAGACAATAATAAGTTAAATAAACAAATTAAATAGTTTTAAGTAAAAATTCTGGTGTAGAATGTTTTTATAAAACTTGAGTAAAATTTCCGGTAGTTCTAGGGTTAAAGCCGTCTGGCATTAACTTTGCAAGCGAATTTGTGTCTGGCAAATTAGTTGTAGGTTGTCTGCTAGACAAAGAATAATATCTTGTAATTTTTATACTTAATAAAATGACGTAAAGATAACTTATAATTGAAACAGGCACTTTCGTTGCCATATTTAAAGCCGTCTGGCACTAACTTTGCAACCGAATTTGTGTCTGGCAAATTAATTATAGGTTGTCTGATAGACAAATTGTAATATCTTGCAATTTTTATGCTTGATAAAATGACGTAAAGACACTTATAATTTTTAATCAATAAACCACTCTTGTAACAGGCACTTTAGTTGCCATATTTAAGGCCGTATGGCATTAAATTTGCAACTGAATTTGTGTCTGGCAAATTAATTATAGGTTGTCTGCTAGCCAAAGAGTAATATCTTGTAATTTTTATGCTTGGTAAAATGACGTAAAGATGACTTATAATTTTTTAACTATAAACCCCTCATGAAACAGCACTTCGTTTGCCATATTTAATGCCGTCTGGCATTAACATTGCAACCGAAATTATGTCTTGCAAATTAAATATAGATCGTCTGATAGCCAAAGAGTAATATGTTATCTATAAATGTGGATATGGTAGGGTCTTAGAGACACTGGTAACGTCTGGCAATAATGGTATAATATCACAAATAGTTGGTATAAACAAATGTTACAAAGAAAAATCCTGCTAAAATGACGTAATTTTGAAGTTTTTTGACCTGCATAACCCCTTCTGCCACAGGTAAACGCAACGTCTCCCGACTGCAGACCGGTTGCAAACGTACTACACCATAAAAGTGAATAACATATAAAAAATGAGTCTTTATGAAATGACGTAATTTTGGAGTTTTTTAACCTGCATAACCAATTCTGCCACAGTTATACGCAACGTCTCCCGACTGCCAGACCGGTTGCAAACGTACTACACCATAAAAGGGAAGAACATTTAAAAAAATGAGTCTTGATAAAATTACGTAATTTTGAAGTTTTTTGACCTGCATAACACCTCGTGCCACTGGTAAACGCAACGTCTCCGGACTGCCAGACCGGTAGCAAATGTACTACACCATAAAAGGGAAGAACATATAAAAAAATGAGCCTTGAGAAAATGACGTAATTTTGAAGTTTTTTGACCTGCATAGCCCCTTCTTCTACTGGTAAACTGGTAAATGCAACGTGCCCGGGCAGCCAGACCGTTAGCAAACGTACTACACCATAAAAGGGAAGAACATATAAAAAACTGAGCCTTGATAAAATGACGTAATTTTGAAGTTTTTTGAACTGCATAACCCCTTCTGCCACAGGTAAACGCAACGTCTCCAGACTGCCAGACCGTTTGAAAACGTACTACACCATAAAAGGGAAGAACATATAAAAAAATGAGCCGTGATAAAATGACGTAATTTTAAAGTTTTTTGACCTGCATAACCCCTTCTGCCACAGGTAAACGCAACGTCTCCGGACTGCCAGACCGTTTGCAAACGTACTACACCATAAAAGGGAAGAACATATAAAAAAATGAGCCTTGATAAAGTGACGTAATTTTAATGTTTTTTGACCTGCATAACCCCTTCTGCCACAGGTAAACGCAACGTCTCCGGACTGCCAGACCGGTAGCAAATGTACTACATCATAAAAGGGAAGAACATATAAAAAATGAGCCTTGATAAAATGTAAAGATGACGTAAAGATGACTTATAATTTTTAAATTATAAACAAATCTTGAAACAGGCACTTTCGTTGCCATATTTAAAGCCGACTGGCATTAACTTTGCAACCGAATTTGTGTCTGGCAAATTAATTATAGCTTTTCTGCTAGCCAAAGCGTAATATCGTGTAAATGTTATGCTTGATAAAATGACTTAAGGATGAATTATCATTTTTAAACAATAAACCACGCTTGAAAAAGGCACTTCGGTTGCCATATTTAAAGCCGTCTGGTATTAACTTTGCAACCGAATTTGTGTCTGGCAAATTATTTGTCTGATAGCAAAAGAGTAATATCTTGTAATTTTTATGCTTGATAAAATGACGTAAAATAACTCATAATTTTTAAACTATAAACCACTCCTGAAACAGGCACTTTCGTTGCTTTATTTAAAGCCGACTGGCATTAACTTTGCAAACGAATTTGTATCTGGCTAATTTAATTATAGGTTGTCTGATAGCCAAATAGCAATATGTTGTAATTTTTATGCTTGATAAAATGACGTAAAGATGACTTATAATTTTTAAACAATAAACCACTCTTGAAACAGGCAATTCGGATGCCATATTTAAAGCCGTCTTGCATTAACTATGCAACCGAATTTGTGTCTGGCAAATTAATTATCGGTTTTCTGCTAGCCAAAGAGTAATATCGTGTAAATTTTATGCTTGATAAAATGATGTAAACATAACTTATAATTGAAACAGTTACTTTCGTTGCCATATATAAAGCCGTCTGGCATTAACATTGCAACCGAATATTGTGTCTGGCAAATTAATTATAGATTTTCTGCTAGCCGAAGAGTAGTATCATGTAATTTATATGCTTGATAAAATGACATAAAGATGACTTACAATTTTTAAACAATAAACCACGTTTGAAACAGGCACTTCGGTTGCCATATTTAAAGCCGTCTAGCATTAACTTTGCAACCGAATTTTTGTCTGGCCAATTAATTATATGTAGTGTGCCTGCAAAAGAGCAATATTTTGTAATTTTTATGCTTGATAAAATGATATAAAGATAAATTATAATTTTTAAACTATAATCCACTCTTGAAACAGGAACTTCGGTTGCCATATTTAAAGCCATCTGGCATTAACTTTGCAACCGAATTGGTGTCTGGGAAATTAATTATAGGTTGTCTGATAGCCAAACAGCAATATGTTGTAATTTTTATGCTTCATAAAATGACGTAAAGATGACTTATAATTTTTAAACTATAAACCACTCTTGAAACAGGCACTTTCGTTGTCATATTTAAAGCCGTCTGGCATTAACTTTGCAAGCGAATTTGTGTCTGGCAAATTAGTTGTAGGTTGTCTGCTAGACAAAGAATAATATCTTGTAATTTTTATACTTAATAAAATGACGTAAAGATAACTTATAATTGAAACACGCACTTTCGTTGCCATATTTAAAGCCGTCTGGCACTAACTTTGCAACCGAATTTGTGTCTGGCAAATTAATTATAGGTTGTCTGATAGACAAAGTGTAATATCTTGCAATTTTTATGCTTGATAAAATGACGTAAAGACACTTATAATTTTTAATCAGTAAACCACTCTTGAAACAGGCACTTTCGTTGCCATATTTAAAGCCGTCTGGTATTAACTTTGCAACTGAATTTGTGTCTGGCAAATTAATTATAGGTTGTCTGCTAGCCGAAGAGTAATATCTTGCAATTTTTATGCTTGATAAAATGACGTAAAGATGACTTATAAATTTTAAACAATAAACCACTCTTGTAACAGGCACTTTAGTTGCCATATTTAAGGCCGTATGGCATTAAATTTGCAAATGAATTTGTGTCTGGCAAATTAATTATAGCTTTTCTGCTAGCCGAAGAGTAGTATCGTGTAATTTATATGCTTGATAAAATGACATAAAGATGACTTACAATTTTTAAACTATAATCCACTCTTGAAACAGGAACTTCGGTTGCCATATTTAAAGCCATCTGGCATTAACTTTGAAACCGAATTGGTGTCTGGCAAATTAATTATAGGTTGTCTGATAGCCAAACAGCAATATGTTGTAATTTTTATGCTTCATAAAATGACGTAAAGATGACTTATAATTTTTAAACTATAAACCACTCTTGAAACAGGCACTTTCGTTGTCATATTTAACCTTCCGTCTACCAGACGGGTCCATTGGACCCGATATGTACATTCAAAATATTTATTCAAACCAGAAATTACTTCAAAACAAACTAAATGTATAAATCAGACAATAATAAGTTAAATAAACAAATTAAATAGTTTTAAGTAAAAATTCTGGTGTAGAATGTTTTTATAAAACTTGAGTAAAATTTCCGGTAGTTCTAGGGTTAAAGCCGTCTGGCATTAACTTTGCAAGCGAATTTGTGTCTGGCAAATTAGTTGTAGGTTGTCTGCTAGACAAAGAATAATATCTTGTAATTTTTATACTTAATAAAATGACGTAAAGATAACTTATAATTGAAACAGGCACTTTCGTTGCCATATTTAAAGCCGTCTGGCACTAACTTTGCAACCGAATTTGTGTCTGGCAAATTAATTATAGGTTGTCTGATAGACAAATTGTAATATCTTGCAATTTTTATGCTTGATAAAATGACGTAAAGACACTTATAATTTTTAATCAATAAACCACTCTTGAAACAGGCACTTTCGTTGCCATATTTAAAGCCGTCTGGTATTAACTTTGCAACTGAATTTGTGTCTGGCAAATTAATTATAGGTTGTCTGCTAGCCGAAGAGTAATATCTTGCAATTTTTATGCTTGATAAAATGACGTAAAGCTGACTTATAAATTTTAAACAATAAACCACTCTTGTAACAGGCACTTTAGTTGCCATATTTAAGGCCGTATGGCATTAAATTTGCAACTGAATTTGTGTCTGGCAAATTAATTATAGGTTGTCTGCTAGCCAAAGAGTAATATCTTGTAATTTTTATGCTTGGTAAAATGACGTAAAGATGACTTATAATTTTTTAACTATAAACCCCTCATGAAACAGCACTTCGTTTGCCATATTTAATGCCGTCTGGCATTAACATTGCAACCGAAATTATGTCTTGCAAATTAAATATAGATCGTCTGATAGCCAAAGAGTAATATGTTATCTATAAATGTGGATATGGTAGGGTCTTAGAGACACTGGTAACGTCTGGCAATAATGGTATAATATCACAAATAGTTGGTATAAACAAATGTTACAAAGAAAAATCCTGCTAAAATGACGTAATTTTGAAGTTTTTTGACCTGCATAGCCCCTTCTTCTACTGGTAAACTGGTAAATGCAACGTGCCCGGGCAGCCAGACCGTTAGCAAACGTACTACACCATAAAAGGGAAGAACATATAAAAAACTGAGCCTTGATAAAATGACGTAATTTTGAAGTTTTTTGAACTGCATAACCCCTTCTGCCACAGGTAAACGCAACGTCTCCAGACTGCCAGACCGTTTGAAAACGTACTACACCATAAAAGGGAAGAACATATAAAAAAATGAGCCGTGATAAAGTGACGTAATTTTAATGTTTTTTGACCTGCATAACCCCTTCTGCCACAGGTAAACGCAACGTCTCCGGACTGCCAGACCGGTAGCAAATGTACTACATCATAAAAGGGAAGAACATATAAAAAATGAGCCTTGATAAAATGTAAAGATGACGTAAAGATGACTTATAATTTTTAAATTATAAACAAATCTTGAAACAGGCACTTTCGTTGCCATATTTAAAGCCGACTGGCATTAACTTTGCAACCGAATTTGTGTCTGGCAAATTAATTATAGCTTTTCTGCTAGCCAAAGCGTAATATCGTGTAAATGTTATGCTTGATAAAATGACTTAAGGATGAATTATCATTTTTAAACAATAAACCACGCTTGAAAAAGGCACTTCGGTTGCCATATTTAAAGCCGTCTGGTATTAACTTTGCAACCGAATTTGTGTCTGGCAAATTATTTGTCTGATAGCAAAAGAGTAATATCTTGTAATTTTTATGCTTGATAAAATGACGTAAAATAACTCATAATTTTTAAACTATAAACCACTCCTGAAACAGGCACTTTCGTTGCTTTATTTAAAGCCGACTGGCATTAACTTTGCAAACGAATTTGTATCTGGCTAATTTAATTATAGGTTGTCTGATAGCCAAATAGCAATATGTTGTAATTTTTATGCTTGATAAAATGACGTAAAGATGACTTATAATTTTTAAACAATAAACCACTCTTGAAACAGACAATTCGGATGCCATATTTAAAGCCGTCTTGCATTAACTATGCAACCGAATTTGTGTCTGGCAAATTAATTATCGGTTTTCTGCTAGCCAAAGAGTAATATCGTGTAAATTTTATGCTTGATAAGATGATGTAAACATAACTTATAATTGAAACAGTTACTTTCGTTGCCATATATAAAGCCGTCTGGCATTAACATTGCAACCGAATATTGTGTCTGGCAAATTAATTATAGATTTTCTGCTAGCCGAAGAGTAGTATCGTGTAATTTATATGCTTGATAAAATGACATAAAGATGACTTACAATTTTTAAACAATAAACCACGTTTGAAACAGGCACTTCGGTTGCCATATTTAAAGCCGTCTAGCATTAACTTTGCAACCGAATTTTTGTCTGGCCAATTAATTATATGTAGTGTGCCTGCAAAAGAGCAATATTTTGTAATTTTTATGCTTGATAAAATGATATAAAGATAAATTATAATTTTTAAACTATAATCCACTCTTGAAACAGGAACTTCGGTTGCCATATTTAAAGCCATCTGGCATTAACTTTGCAACCGAATTGGTGTCTGGCAAATTAATTATAGGTTGTCTGATAGCCAAACAGCAATATGTTGTAATTTTTATGCTTCATAAAATGACGTAAAGATGACTTATAATTTTTAAACTATAAACCACTCTTGAAACAGGCACTTTCGTTGTCATATTTAAAGCCGTCTGGCATTAACTTTGCAAGCGAATTTGTGTCTGGCAAATTAGTTGTAGGTTGTCTGCTAGACAAAGAATAATATCTTGTAATTTTTATACTTAATAAAATGACGTAAAGATAACTTATAATTGAAACAGGCACTTTCGTTGCCATATTTAAAGCCGTCTGGCACTAACTTTGCAACCGAATTTGTGTCTGGCAAATTAATTATAGGTTGTCTGATAGACAAAGTGTAATATCTTGCAATTTTTATGCTTGATAAAATGACGTAAAGACACTTATAATTTTTAATCAATAAACCACTCTTGAAACAGGCACTTTAGTTGCCATATTTAAAGCCGTCTGGTATTAACTTTGCAACTGAATTTGTGTCTGGCAAATTAATTATAGGTTGTCTGCTAGCCGAAGAGTAATATCTTGCAATATTTATGCTTGATAAAATGACGTAAAGATGACTTATAAATTTTAAACAATAAACCACTCTTGTAACAGGCACTTTAGTTGCCATATTTAAGGCCGTATGGCATTAAATTTGCAACTGAATTTGTGTCTGGCAAATTAATTATAGGTTGTCTGCTAGCCAAAGCGTAATATCTTGTAATTTTTATGCTTGGTAAAATGACGTAAAAATGACTTATAATTTTTTAACTATAAACCACTCATGAAACAGCACTTCGTTTGCCATATTTAATGCCGTCTGGCATTAACTTTGCAACCGAAATTATGTCTTGCAAATTAAATATAGATCGTCTGATAGCCAAAGAGTAATATGTTATCTATAAATGTGGATATGGTAGGGTCTTAGAGACACTGGTAACGTCTGGCAATAATGGTATAATATCACAAATAGTTGGTATAAACAAATGTTACAAAGAAAAATCCTGCTAAAATGACGTAATTTTGAAGTTTTTTGACCTGCATAACCCCTTCTGCCACAGGTAAACGCAACGTCTCCCGACTGCACACCGGTTGCAAACGTACTACACCATAAAAGTGAATAACATATAAAAAATGAGTCTTTATGAAATGACGTAATTTTGGAGTTTTTTAACCTGCATAACCAATTCTGCCACAGTTATACGCAACGTCCCCCGACTGCCAGACCGGTTGCAAACGTACTACACCATAAAAGGGAAGAACATTTAAAAAAAATGAGTCTTGATAAAATTACGTAATTTTGAAGTTTTTTGACCTGCATAACACCTCGTGCCACTGGTAAACGCAACGTCTCCGGACTGCCAGACCGGTAGCAAATGTACTACACCATAAAAGGGAAGAACATATAAAAAAATGAGCCTTGAGAAAATGACGTAATTTTGAAGTTTTTTGACCTGCATAGCCCCTTCTTCCACTGGTAAATGCAACGTCCCCGGGCAGCCAGACCGTTTGAAAACATACTACACCATAAAAGGGATGAACATATAAAAAAATGAGCCTTGATAAAGTGACGTAATTTTAATGTTTTTTGACCTGCATAACCCCTTCTGCCACAGGTAAACGCAACGTCTCCGGACTGCCAGACCGGTAGCAAATGTACTACATCATAAAAGGGAAGAACATATAAAAAATGAGCCTTGATAAAATGTAAAGATGACGTAAAGATGACTTATAATTTTTAAATTATAAACAAATCTTGAAACAGGCACTTTCGTTGCCATATTTAAAGCCGTCTGGCATTAACTTTGCAACCGAATTTGTGTCTGGCAAATTAATTATAGCTTTTCTGCTAGCCAAAGCGTAATATCGTGTAAATGTTATGCTTGATAAAATGACTTAAGGATGAATTATCATTTTTAAACAATAAACCACGCTTGAAAAAGGCACTTCGGTTGCCATATTTAAAGCCGTCTGGTATTAACTTTGCAACCGAATTTGTGTCTGGCAAATTTATTGTCTGATAGCAAAAGAGTAATATCTTGTAATTTTTATGCTTGATAAAATGACGTAAAATAACTCATAATTTTTAAACTATAAACCACTCCTGAAACAGGCACTTTCGTTGCTTTATTTAAAGCCGACTGGCATTAACTTTGCAAACGAATTTGTATCTGCCTAATTTAATTATAGGTTGTCTGATAGCCAAATAGCAATATGTTGTAATTTTTATGCTTGATAAAATGACGTAAAGATGACTTATAATTTTTAAACAATAAACCACTCTTGAAACAGGCACTTCGGATGCCATATTTAAAGCCGTCTTGCATTAACTATGCAACCGAATTTGTGTCTGGCAAATTAATTATCGGTTTTCTGCTAGCCAAAGAGTAATATCGTGTAATTTTTATGCTTGATAAAATGATGTAAACATAACTTATAATTGAAACAGTTACTTTCGTTGCCATATATAAAGCCGTCTGGCATTAACCTTGCAACCGAATTTGTGTCTGGCAAATTAATTATAGATTGTCTGCTAGACAAAGAGTAATTGCACAATTTGTAATTTTTATGCTTGATAAAATGACGTAAAGATGACTTATAATTTTTAAATTATAAACAAATCTTGAAACAGCTACTTTCGTTGTCATATTTAAAGCCGTCTGGCATTAACATTGCAACCGAATATTGTGTCTGGCAAATTAATTATAGCTTTTCTGCTAGCCGAAGAGTAGTATCGTGTAATTTATATGCTTGATAAAATGACATAAAGATGACTTACAATTTTTAAACAATAAACCACGTTTGAAACAGGCACTTCGGTTGCCATATTTAAAGCCGTCTAGCATTAACTTTGCAACCGAATTTTTGTCTGGCCAATTAATTATATGTAGTGTGCCTGCAAAAGAGCAATATTTTGTAATTTTTATGCTTGATAAAATGATATAAAGATAAATTATAATTTTTAAACTATAATCCACTCTTGAAACAGGAACTTCGGTTGCCATATTTAAAGCCATCTGGCATTAACTTTGCAACCGAATTGGTGTCTGGCAAATTAATTATAGGTTGTCTGATAGCCAAACAGCAATATGTTGTAATTTTTATGCTTCATAAAATGACGTAAAGATGACTTATAATTTTTAAACTATAAACCACTC
The DNA here is from genome assembly GCA_963932465.1 of Maratus speciosus. Classification (NCBI taxonomy): domain Eukaryota; kingdom Metazoa; phylum Arthropoda; class Arachnida; order Araneae; family Salticidae; genus Maratus; species Maratus speciosus. The sequence goes on along the minus strand of OZ010786.1, from coordinate 545,615,758 downwards.
TTGAAACAGGCACTTTCGTTGTCATATTTAAAGCCGACTGGCATTAACTTTGCAAGCGAATTTGTGTCTGGCAAATTAGTTGTAGGTTGTCTGCTAGAAAAAGAATAATATCTTGTAATTTTTATACTTAATAAAATGACGTAAAGATAACTTATAACTGAAACACGCACTTTCGTTGCTATATTTAAAGCCGTCTGGCACTAACTTTGCAACCGAATTTGTGTCTGGCAAATTAATTATAGGTTGTCTGATAGACAAAGTGTAATATCTTGCAATTTTTATGCTTGATAAAATGACGTAAAGACACTTATAATTTTTAATCAATAAACCACTCTTGAAACAGGCACTTTCGTTGCCATATTTAAAGCCGTCTGGTATTAACTTTGCAACTGAATTTGTGTCTGGCAAATTAATTATAGGTTGTCTGCTAGCCGAAGAGTAATATCTTGCAATTTTTATGCTTGACAAAATGACGTAAAGATGACTTATAAATTTTAAACAATAAACCACTCTTGTAACAGGCACTTTAGTTGCCATATTTAAGGCCGTATGGCATTAAATTTGCAACTGAATTTGTGTCTGGCAAATTAATTATAGGTTGTCTGCTAGCCAAAGAGTAATATCGTGTAATTTTTATGCTTGATAAAATGATGTAAACATAACTTATAATTGTAACAGTTACTTTCGTTGCCATATATAAAGCCGTCTGGCATTAACCTTGTAACCGAATTTGTGTCTGATAAATTAATTATAGGTTGTCTGTACACAAAGAGTAATATCTTGCAATTTTTATACTTGATAAAATGACGTAAAGATGACTTATAATTTTTAAATTATAAACAAATCTTGAAACATGCACTTTCGTTGCCATATTTAAAGCCGACTGGCATTAACCTTGCAACCGAATTTGTGTCTGATAAATTAATTATAGGTTGTGTGTACACAAAGAGTAATATCTTGCAATTTTCATACTTGATAAAATGACGTAAAGATGACTTATAATTTTTAAATTATAAACAAATCTTGAAACAGGCACTTTCGTTGCCATATTTAAAGCCGACTGGCATTAACTTTGCAACCGAATTTGTGTCTGGCAAATTAATTATAGCTTTTCTGCTAGCCAAAGCGTAATATCGTGTAAATGTTATGCTTGATAAAATGACTTAAGGATGAATTATCATTTTTAAACAATAAACCACGCTTGAAAAAGGCACTTCGGTTGCCATATTTAAAGCCGTCTGGTATTAACTTTGCAACCGAATTTGTGTCTGGCAAATTAATTGTCTGATAGCAAAAGAGTAATATCTTGTAATTTTGATGCTTGATAAAATGACGTAAAATAACTCATAATTTTTAAACTATAAACCACTCCTGAAACAGGCACTTTCGTTGCTTTTTTTAAAGCCGACTGGCATTAACTTTGCAAACGAATTTGTATCTGCCTAATTTAATTATAGGTTGTCTGATAGCCAAATAGCAATATGTTGTAATTTTTATGCTTGATAAAATGACGTAAAGATGACTTATAATTTTTAAACAATAAACCACTCTTGAAACAGGCACTTCGGATGCCATATTTAAAGCCGTCTTGCATTAACTATGCAACCGAATTTGTGTCTGGCAAATTAATTATCGGTTTTCTGCTAGCCAAAGAGTAATATCGTGTAATTTTTATGCTTGATAAAATGATGTAAACATAACTTATAATTGAAACAGTTACTTTCGTTGCCATATATAAAGCCGTCTGGCATTCACCTTGCAACCGAATTTGTGTCTGGCAAATTAATTATAGATTGTCTGCTAGACAAAGAGTAATTGCACACCTTGTAATTTTTATGCTTGATAAAATGACGTAAAGATGACTTATAATTTTTAAATTATAAACAAATCTTGAAACAGCTACTTTCGTTGTCATATTTAAAGCCGCCTGGCATTAACATTGCAACCGAATATTGTGTCTGGCAAATTAATTATAGCTTTTCTGCTAGCCGAAGAGTAGTATCGTGTAATTTATATGCTTGATAAAATGACATAAAGATGACTTACAATTTTTAAACTATAATCCACTCTTGAAACAGGAACTTCGGTTGCCATATTTAAAGCCATCTGGCATTAACTTTGCAACCGAATTGGTGTCTGGCAAATTAATTATAGGTTGTCTGATAGCCAAACAGCAATATGTTGTAATTTTTATGCTTCATAAAATGACGTAAATATGACTTATAATTTTTAAACTATAAACCACTCTTGAAACAGGCACTTTCGTTGTCATATTTAACCTTCCGTCTACCAGACGGGTCCATTGGACCCGACATGTACATTCAAAATATTTATTCAAACCAGAAATTTCTTCAAAACAAACTAAATGTATAAATCAGACAATAATAAGTTAAATAAACAAATTAAATAGTTTTAAGTAAAAATTCTGGTGTAGAATGTTTTTATAAAACTTGAGTAAAATTTCCGGTAGTTCTAGGGTTAAAGCCGTCTGGCATTAACTTTGCAAGCGAATTTGTGTCTGGCAAATTAGTTGTAGGTTGTCTGCTAGACAAAGAATAATATCTTGTAATTTTTATACTTAATAAAATGACGTACAGATAACTTATAATTGAAACAGGCACTTTCGTTGCCATATTTAAAGCCGTCTGGCACTAACTTTGGAACCGAATTTGTGTCTGGCAAATTAATTATAGGTTGTCTGATAGACAAAGTGTAATATCTTGCAATTTTTATGCTTGATAAAATGACGTAAAGACACTTATAATTTTTAATGAATAAACCACTCTTGAAACAGGCACTTTCGTTGCCATATTTAAAGCCGTCTGGTATTAACTTTGCAACTGAATTTGTGTCTGGCAAATTAATTATTGGTTTTCTGCTAGCCAAAGAGTAATATCGCGTAATTTTTATGCTTGATAAAATGATGTAAACATAACTTATAATTGAAACAGTTACTTTCGTTGCCATATATAAAGCCGTCTGGCATTAACCTTGCAACCGAATTTGTGTCATGCAAATTAATTATAGATTGTCTGCTAGACAAAGAGTAATTGCACACCTTGTAATTTTTATGCTTGATAAAATGACGTAAAGATGACTTATAATTTTTAAATTATAAACAAATCTTGAAACAGCTACTTTCGTTGTCATATTTAAAGCCGTCTGGCATTAACATTGCAACCGAATATTGTGTCTGGCAAATTAATTATAGCTTTTCTGCTAGCCGAAGAGTAGTATCGTGTAATTTATATGCTTGATAAAATGACATAAAGATGACTTACAATTTTTAAACTATAAATCACGTTTGAAACAGGCACTTCGGTTGCCATATTTAAAGCCGTCTAGCATTAACTTTGCAACCGAATTTTTGTCTGGCCAATTAATTATATGTAGTGTGCCTGCAAAAGAGCAATATTTTGTAATTTTTATGCTTGATAAAATGATATAAAGATAAATTATAATTTTTAAACTATAATCCACTCTTGAAACAGGAACTTCGGTTGCCATATTTAAAGCCATCTGGCATTAACTTTGCAACCGAATTGGTGTCTGGCAAATTAATTATAGGTTGTCTGATAGCCAAACAGCAATATGTTGTAAATTTTATGCTTCATAAAATGACGTAAAGATGACTTATAATTTTTAAACTATAAACCACTCTTGAAACAGGCACTTTCGTTGTCATATTTAAAGCCGTCTGGCATTAACTTTGCAAGCGAATTTGTGTCTGGCAAATTAGTTGTAGGTTGTCTGCTAGACAAAGAATAATATCTTGTAATTTTTATACTTAATAAAATGACGTAAAGATAACTTATAATTGAAACAGGCACTTTCGTTGCCATATTTAAAGCCGTCTGGCACTAACTTTGCAACCCAATTTGTGTCTGGCAAATTAATTATAGGTTGTCTGATAGACAAAGTGTAATATCTTGCAATTTTTATGCTTGATAAAATGACGTAAAGACACTTATAATTTTTAATCAATAAACCACTCTTGAAACAGGCACTTTCGTTGTCATATTTAAAGCCGTCTGGCATTAACTTTGCAAGCGAATTTGTGTCTGGCAAATTAGATGTAGGTTGTCTGCTAGACAAAGAATAATATCTTGTAATTTTTATACTTAATAAAATGACGTAAAGATAACTTATAATTGAAACACGCACTTTCGTTGCCATATTTAAAGCCGTCTGGCACTAACTTTGCAACCGAATTTGTGTCTGGCAAATTAATTATAGGTTGTCTGATAGACAAAAGTGTAATATCTTGCAATTTTTATGCTTGATAAAATGACGTAAAGACACTTATAATTTTTAATCAGTAAACCACTCTTGAAACAGGCACTTTCGTTGCCATATTTAAAGCCGTCTGGTATTAACTTTGCAACTGAATTTGTGTCTGGCAAATTAATTATAGGTTGTCTGCTAGCCGAAGAGTAATATCTTGCAATTTTTATGCTTGATAAAATGACGTAAAGATGACTTACAATTTTTAAACTATAATCCACTCTTGAAACAGGAACTTCGGTTGCCATATTTAAAGCCATCTGGCATTAACTTTGCAACCGAATTGGTGTCTGGCAAATTAATTATAGGTTGTCTGATAGCCAAACAGCAATATGTTGTAATTTTTATGCTTCATAAAATGACGTAAAGATGACTTATAATTTTTAAACTATAAACCACTCTTGAAACAGGCCCTTTCGTTGTCATATTTAACCTTCCGTCTACCAGACGGGTCCATTGGACCCGATATGTACATTCAAAATATTTATTCAAACCAGAAATTTCTTCAAAACAAACTAAATGTATAAATCAGACAATAAGTTAAATAAACAAATTAAATAGTTTTAAGTAAAAATTCTGGTGTAGAATGTTTTTATAAAACTTGAGTAAAATTTCCGGTAGTTCTAGGGTTAAAGCCGTCTGGCATTAACTTTGCAAGCGAATTTGTGTCTGGCAAATTAGTTGTAGGTTGTCTGCTAGACAAAGAATAATATCTTGTAATTTTTATACTTAATAAAATGACGTAAAGATAACTTATAATTGAAACAGGCACTTTCGTTGCCATATTTAAAGCCGTCTGGCACTAACTTTGCAACCGAATTTGTGTCTGGCAAATTAATTATAGGTTGTCTGATAGACAAAGTGTAATATCTTGCAATTTTTATGCTTGATAAAATGACGTAAAGACACTTATAATTTTTAATCAATAAACCACTCTTGAAACAGGCACTTTCGTTGCCATATTTAAAGCCGTCTGGTATTAACTTTGCAACTGAATTTGTGTCTGGCAAATTAATTATAGGTTGTCTGCTAGCCGAAGAGTAATATCTTGCAATTTTTATGCTTGATAAAATGACGTTGAGATGACTTATAAATTTTAAACAATAAACCACTCTTGTAACAGGCACTTTAGTTGCCATATTTAAGGCCGTATGGCATTAAATTTGCAACTGAATTTGTGTCTGGTAAATTAATTATAGGTTGTCTGCTAGCCAAAGAGTAATATCTTGTAATTTTTATGCTTGGTAAAATGACGTAAAGATGACTTATAATTTTTTAACTATAAACCCCTCATGAAACAGCACTTCGTTTGCCATATTTAATGCCGTCTGGCATTAACATTGCAACCGAAATTATGTCTTGCAAATTAAATATAGATCGTCTGATAGCCAAAGAGTAATATGTTATCTATAAATGTGGATATGGTAGGGTCTTAGAGACACTGGTAACGTCTGGCAATAATGGTATAATATCACAAATAGTTGGTATAAACAAATGTTACAAAGAAAAATCCTGCTAAAATGACGTAATTTTGAAGTTTTTTGACCTGCATAACCCCTTCTGCCACAGGTAAACGCAACGTCTCCCGACTGCAGACCGGTTGCAAACGTACTACACCATAAAAGTGAATAACATATAAAAAATGAGTCTTTATGAAATGACGTAATTTTGGAGTTTTTTAACCTGCATAACCAATTCTGCCACAGTTATACGCAACGTCTCCCGACGGCCAGACCGGTTGCAAACGTACTACACCATAAAAGGGAAGAACATTTAAAAAAATGAGTCTTGATAAAATTACGTAATTTTGAAGTTTTTTGACCTGCATAACACCTCGTGCCACTGGTAAACGCAACGTCTCCGGACTGCCAGACCGGTAGCAAATGTACTACACCATAAAAAGGAAGAACATATAAAAAAAATGAGCCTTGAGAAAATGACGTAATTTTGAAGTTTTTTGACCTGCATAGCCCCTTCTTCCACTGGTAAATGCAACGTGCCCGGGCAGCCAGACCGTTAGCAAACGTACTACACCATAAAAGGGAAGAACATATAAAAAACTGAGCCTTGATAAAATGACGTAATTTTGAAGTTTTTTGAACTGCATAACCCCTTCTGCCACAGGTAAACGCAACGTCTCCAGACTGCCAGACCGTTTGAAAACGTACTACACCATAAAAGGGAAGAACATATAAAAAAATGAGCCGTGATAAAATGACGTAATTTTAAAGTTTTTTGACCTGCATAACCCCTTCTGCCACAGGTAAACGCAACGTCTCCGGACTGCCAGACCGTTTGCAAACGTACTACACCATAAAAGGGAAGAACATATAAAAAAATGAGCCTTGATAAAGTGACGTAATTTTAATGTTTTTTGACCTGCATAACCCCTTCTGCCACAGGTAAACGCAACGTCTCCGGACTGCCAGACCGGTAGCAAATGTACTACATCATAAAAGGGAAGAACATATAAAAAATGAGCCTTGATAAAATGTAAAGATGACGTAAAGATGACTTATAATTTTTAAATTATAAACAAATCTTGAAACAGGCACTTTCGTTGCCATATTTAAAGCCGACTGGCATTAACTTTGCAACCGAATTTGTGTCTGGCAAATTAATTATAGCTTTTCTGCTAGCCAAAGCGTAATATCGTGTAAATGTTATGCTTGATAAAATGACTTAAGGATGAATTATCATTTTTAAACAATAAACCACGCTTGAAAAAGGCACTTCGGTTGCCATATTTAAAGCCGTCTGGTATTAACTTTGCAACCGAATTTGTGTCTGGCAAATTATTTGTCTGATAGCAAAAGAGTAATATCTTGTAATTTTTATGCTTGATAAAATGACGTAAAATAACTCATAATTTTTAAACTATAAACCACTCCTGAAACAGGCACTTTCGTTGCTTTATTTAAAGCCGACTGGCATTAACTTTGCAAACGAATTTGTATCTGGCGAATTTAATTATAGGTTGTCTGATAGCCAAATAGCAATATGTTGTAATTTTTATGCTTGATAAAATGACGTAAAGATGACTTATAATTTTTAAACAATAAACCACTCTTGAAACAGGCACTTCGGATGCCATATTTAAAGCCGTCTTGCATTAACTATGCAACCGAATTTGTGTCTGGCAAATTAATTATCGGTTTTCTGCTAGCCAAAGAGTAATATCGTGTAATTTTTATGCTTGATAAAATGATGTAAACATAACTTATAATTGAAACAGTTACTTTCGTTGCCATATATAAAGCCGTCTGGCATTAACCTTGCAACCGAATTTGTGTCTGGCAAATTAATTATAGATTGTCTGCTAGACAAAGTGTAATTGCACACCTTGTAATTTTTATGCTTGATAAAATGACGTAAAGATGACTTATAATTTTTAAATTATAAACAAATCTTGAAACAGCTACTTTCGTTGTCATATTTAAAGCCGTCTGGCATTAACATTGCAACCGAATATTGTGTCTGGAAAATTAATTATAGCTTTTCTGCTAGCCGAAGAGTAGTATCGTGTAATTTATATGCTTGATAAAGATGACTTACAATTTTTAAACAATAAACCACGTTTGAAACAGGCACTTCGGTTGCCATATTTAAAGCCGTCTAGCATTAACTTTGCAACCGAATTTTTGTCTGGCCAATTAATTATATGTAGTGTGCCTGCAAAAGAGCAATATTTTGTAATTTTTATGCTTGATAAAATGATATAAAGATAAATTATAATTTTTAAACTATAATCCACTCTTGAAACAGGAACTTCGGTTGCCATATTTAAAGCCATCGGGCATTAACTTTGCAACCGAATTGGTGTCTGGCAAATTAATTATAGGTTGTCTGATAGCCAAACAGCAATATGTTGTAATTTTTATGCTTCATAAAATGACGTAAAGATGACTTATAATTTTTAAACTATAAACCACTCTTGAAACAGGCACTTTCGTTGTCATATTTAAAGCCGTCTGGCATTAACTTTGCAAGCGAATTTGTGTCTGGCAAATTTGTTGTAGGTTGTCTGCTAGACAAAGAATAATATCTTGTAATTTTTATACTTAATAAAATGACGTAAAGATAACTTATAATTGAAACAGGCACTTTCGTTGCCATATTTAAAGCCGTCTGGTATTAACTTTGTAACTGAATTTGTGTCTGGCAAATTAATTATAGGTTGTCTGCTAACCGAAGAGTAATATCTTGCAATTTTTATGCTTGATAAAATGACGTAAAGATGACTTATAAATTTTAAACAATAAACCACTCTTGTAACAGGCACTTTAGTTGCCATATTTAAGGCCGTATGGCATTAAATTTGCAACTGAATTTGTGTCTGGCAAATTAATTATAGGTTGTCTGCTAGCCAAAGAGTAATATCGTGTAATTTTATGCTTGATAAAATGATGTAAACATAAGTTATAATTGAAACAGTTACTTTCGTTGCCATATATAAAGCCGTCTGGCATTAACCTTGTAACCGAATTTGTGTCTGATAAATTAATTACAGGTTGTCTGTACACAAATAGTAATATCTTGCAATTTTTATACTTGATAAAATGACGTAAAGATGACTTATAATTTTTAAATTATAAACAAATCTTGAAACAGGCACTTTCGTTGCCATATTTAAAGCCGACTGGCATTAACTTTGCAACCGAATTTGTGTCTGGCAAATTAATTATAGCTTTTCTGCTAGCCAAAGCGTAATATCGTGTAAATGTTATGCTTGATAAAATGACTTAAGGATGAATTATCATTTTTAAACAATAAACCACGCTTGAAAAAGGCACTTCGGTTGCCATATTTAAAGCCGTCTGGTATTAACTTTGCAACCGAATTTGTGTCTGGCAAATTATTTGTCTGATAGCAAAAGAGTAATATCTTGTAATTTTTATGCTTGATAAAATGACGTAAAATAACTCATAATTTTTAAACTATAAACCACTCCAGAAACAGGCACTTTCGTTGCTTTATTTAAAGCCGACTGGCATTAACTTTGCAAACGAATTTGTATCTGACTAATTTAATTATAGGTTGTCTGATAGCCAAATAGCAATATGTTGTAATTTTTATGCTTGATAAAATGACGTAAAGATGACTTATAATTTTTAAACAATAAACCACTCTTGAAACAGGCACTTCGGATGCCATATTTAAAGCCGTCTTGCATTAACTATGCAACCGAATTTGTGTCTGGCAAATTAATTATCGGTTTTCTGCTAGCCAAAGAGTAATATCGTGTAAATTTTATGCTTGATAAAATGATGTAAACATAACTTATAATTGAAACAGTTACTTTCTTTGCCATATATAAAGCCGTCTGGCATTAACCTTGCAACCGAATTTGTGTCTGGCAAATTAATTATAGATTGTCTGCTAGACAAAGAGTAATTGCACACCTTGTAATTTTTATGCTTGATAAAATGACGTAAAGATGACTTATAATTTTTAAATTATAAACAAATCTTGAAACAGCTACTTTCGTTGTCATATTTAAAGCCGCCTGGCATTAACATTGCAACCGAAAATTGTGTCTGTCAAATTAATTATAGCTTTTCTGCTAGCCGAAGAGTAGTATCGTGTAATTTATATGCTTGATAAAATGACATAAAGATGACTTACAATTTTTAAACTATAATCCACTCTTGAAACAGGAACTTCGGTTGCCATATTTAAAGCCATCTGGCATTAACTTTGCAACCGAATTGGTGTCTGGCAAATTAATTATAGGTTGTCTGATAGCCAAACAGCAATATGTTGTAATTTTTATGCTTCATAAAATGACGTAAAGATGACTTATAATTTTTAAACTATAAACCACTCTTGAAACAGGCACTTTCGTTGTCATATTTAACCTTCCGTCTACCAGACGGGTCCATTGGACCCGACATGTACATTCAAAATATTTATTCAAACCAGAAATTTCTTCAAAACAAACTAAATGTATAAATCAGACAATAATAAGTTAAATAAACAAATTAAATAGTTTTAAGTAAAAATTCTGGTGTAGAATGTTTTTATAAAACTTGAGTAAAATTTCCGGTAGTTCTAGGGTTAAAGCCGTCTGGCATTAACTTTGCAAGCGAATTTGTGTCTGGCAAATTAGTTGTAGGTTGTCTGCTAGACAAAGAATAATATCTTGTAATTTTTATACTTAATAAAATGACGTAAAGATAACTTATAATTGAAACAGGCACTTTCGTTGCCATATTTAAAGCCGTCTGGCACTAACTTTGCAACCGAATTTGTGTCTGGCAAATTAATTATAGGTTGTCTGATAGACAAAGTGTAATATCTTGCAATTTTTATGCTTGATAAAATGACGTAAAGACACTTATAATTTTTAATCAATAAACCATTCTTGAAACAGGCACTTTCGTTGCCATATTTAAAGCCGTCTGGTATTAACTTTGCAACTGAATTTGTGTCTGGCAAATTAATTATCGGTTTTCTGCTAGCCAAAGAGTAATATCGCGTAATTTTTATGCTTGATAAAATGATGTAAACATAACTTATAATTGAAACAGTTACTTTCGTTGCCATATATAAAGCCGTCTGGCATTAACCTTGCAACCGAATTTGTGTCATGCAAATTAATTATAGATTGTCTGCTAGACAAAGAGTAATTGCACACCTTGTAATTTTTATGCTTGATAAAATGACGTAAAGATGACTTATAATTTTTAAATTATAAACAAATCTTGAAACAGCTACTTTCGTTGTCATATTTAAAGCCATCTGGCATTAACTTTGCAACCGAATTGGTGTCTGGCAAATTAATTATAGGTTGTCTGATAGCCAAACAGCAATATGTTGTAAATTTCATGCTTCATAAAATGACGTAAAGATGACTTATAATTTTTAAACTATAAACCACTCTTGAAACAGGCACTTTCGTTGTCATATTTAAAGCCGTCTGGCATTAACTTTGCAAGTGAATTTGTGTCTGGCAAATTAGTTGTAGGTTGTCTGCTAGACAAAGAATAATATCTTGTAATTTTTATACTTAATAAAATGACGTAAAGATAACTTATAATTGAAACAGGCACTTTCGTTGCCATATTTAAAGCCGTCTGGCATTAACTTTGCAAGCGAATTTGTGTCTGGCAAATTAGTTGTAGGTTGTCTGCTAGACAAAGAATAATATCTTGTAATTTTTATACTTAATAAAATGACGTAAAGATAACTTATAATTGAAACACGCACTTTCGTTGCCATATTTAAAGCCGTCTGGCACTAACTTTGCAACCGAATTTGTGTCTGGCAAATTAATTATAGGTTGTCTGATAGACAAAGTGTAATATCTTGCAATTTTTATGCTTGATAAAATGACGTAAAGACACTTATAATTTTTAATCAGTAAACCACTCTTGAAACAGGCACTTTCGTTGCCATATTTAAAGCAGTCTGGTATTAACTTTGCAACTGAATTTGTGTCTGGCAAATTAATTATAGGTTGTCTGCTAGCCGAAGAGTAATATCTTGCAATTTTTATGCTTGATAAAATGACGTAAAGATGACTTATAAATTTTAAACAATAAACCACTCTTGTAACAGGCAATTTAGTTGCCATATTTAAGGCCGTATGGCATTAAATTTGCAAATGAATTTGTGTCTGGCAAATTAATTATAGCTTTTCTGCTAGCCGAAGAGTAGTATCGTGTAATTTATATGCTTGATAAAATGACATAAAGATGACTTACAATTTTTAAACTATAATCCACTCTTGAAACAGGAACTTCGGTTGCCATATTTAAAGCCATCTGGCATTAACTTTGCAACCGAATTGGTGTCTGGCAAATTAATTATAGGTTGTCTGATAGCCAAACAGCAATATGTTGTAATTTTTATGCTTCATAAAATGACGTAAAGATGACTTATAATTTTTAAACTATAAACCACTCTTGAAACAGGCACTTTCGTTGTCATATTTAACCTTCCGTCTACCAGACGGGTCCATTGGACCCGATATGTACATTCAAAATATTTATTCAAACCAGAAATTTCTTCAAAACAAACTAAATGTATAAATCAGACAATAATAAGTTAAATAAACAAATTAAATAGTTTTAAGTAAAAATTCTGGTGTAGAATGTTTTTATAAAACTTGAGTAAAATTTCCGGTAGTTCTAGGGTTAAAGCCGTCTGGCATTAACTTTGCAAGCGAATTTGTGTCTGGCAAATTAGTTGTAGGTTGTCTGCTAGACAAAGAATAATATCTTGTAATTTTTATACTTAATAAAATGACGTAAAGATAACTTATAATTGAAACAGGCACTTTCGTTGCCATATTTAAAGCCGTCTGGCACTAACTTTGCAACCGAATTTGTGTCTGGCAAATTAATTATAGGTTGTCTGATAGACAAATTGTAATATCTTGCAATTTTTATGCTTGATAAAATGACGTAAAGACACTTATAATTTTTAATCAATAAACCACTCTTGTAACAGGCACTTTAGTTGCCATATTTAAGGCCGTATGGCATTAAATTTGCAACTGAATTTGTGTCTGGCAAATTAATTATAGGTTGTCTGCTAGCCAAAGAGTAATATCTTGTAATTTTTATGCTTGGTAAAATGACGTAAAGATGACTTATAATTTTTTAACTATAAACCCCTCATGAAACAGCACTTCGTTTGCCATATTTAATGCCGTCTGGCATTAACATTGCAACCGAAATTATGTCTTGCAAATTAAATATAGATCGTCTGATAGCCAAAGAGTAATATGTTATCTATAAATGTGGATATGGTAGGGTCTTAGAGACACTGGTAACGTCTGGCAATAATGGTATAATATCACAAATAGTTGGTATAAACAAATGTTACAAAGAAAAATCCTGCTAAAATGACGTAATTTTGAAGTTTTTTGACCTGCATAACCCCTTCTGCCACAGGTAAACGCAACGTCTCCCGACTGCAGACCGGTTGCAAACGTACTACACCATAAAAGTGAATAACATATAAAAAATGAGTCTTTATGAAATGACGTAATTTTGGAGTTTTTTAACCTGCATAACCAATTCTGCCACAGTTATACGCAACGTCTCCCGACTGCCAGACCGGTTGCAAACGTACTACACCATAAAAGGGAAGAACATTTAAAAAAATGAGTCTTGATAAAATTACGTAATTTTGAAGTTTTTTGACCTGCATAACACCTCGTGCCACTGGTAAACGCAACGTCTCCGGACTGCCAGACCGGTAGCAAATGTACTACACCATAAAAGGGAAGAACATATAAAAAAATGAGCCTTGAGAAAATGACGTAATTTTGAAGTTTTTTGACCTGCATAGCCCCTTCTTCTACTGGTAAACTGGTAAATGCAACGTGCCCGGGCAGCCAGACCGTTAGCAAACGTACTACACCATAAAAGGGAAGAACATATAAAAAACTGAGCCTTGATAAAATGACGTAATTTTGAAGTTTTTTGAACTGCATAACCCCTTCTGCCACAGGTAAACGCAACGTCTCCAGACTGCCAGACCGTTTGAAAACGTACTACACCATAAAAGGGAAGAACATATAAAAAAATGAGCCGTGATAAAATGACGTAATTTTAAAGTTTTTTGACCTGCATAACCCCTTCTGCCACAGGTAAACGCAACGTCTCCGGACTGCCAGACCGTTTGCAAACGTACTACACCATAAAAGGGAAGAACATATAAAAAAATGAGCCTTGATAAAGTGACGTAATTTTAATGTTTTTTGACCTGCATAACCCCTTCTGCCACAGGTAAACGCAACGTCTCCGGACTGCCAGACCGGTAGCAAATGTACTACATCATAAAAGGGAAGAACATATAAAAAATGAGCCTTGATAAAATGTAAAGATGACGTAAAGATGACTTATAATTTTTAAATTATAAACAAATCTTGAAACAGGCACTTTCGTTGCCATATTTAAAGCCGACTGGCATTAACTTTGCAACCGAATTTGTGTCTGGCAAATTAATTATAGCTTTTCTGCTAGCCAAAGCGTAATATCGTGTAAATGTTATGCTTGATAAAATGACTTAAGGATGAATTATCATTTTTAAACAATAAACCACGCTTGAAAAAGGCACTTCGGTTGCCATATTTAAAGCCGTCTGGTATTAACTTTGCAACCGAATTTGTGTCTGGCAAATTATTTGTCTGATAGCAAAAGAGTAATATCTTGTAATTTTTATGCTTGATAAAATGACGTAAAATAACTCATAATTTTTAAACTATAAACCACTCCTGAAACAGGCACTTTCGTTGCTTTATTTAAAGCCGACTGGCATTAACTTTGCAAACGAATTTGTATCTGGCTAATTTAATTATAGGTTGTCTGATAGCCAAATAGCAATATGTTGTAATTTTTATGCTTGATAAAATGACGTAAAGATGACTTATAATTTTTAAACAATAAACCACTCTTGAAACAGGCAATTCGGATGCCATATTTAAAGCCGTCTTGCATTAACTATGCAACCGAATTTGTGTCTGGCAAATTAATTATCGGTTTTCTGCTAGCCAAAGAGTAATATCGTGTAAATTTTATGCTTGATAAAATGATGTAAACATAACTTATAATTGAAACAGTTACTTTCGTTGCCATATATAAAGCCGTCTGGCATTAACATTGCAACCGAATATTGTGTCTGGCAAATTAATTATAGATTTTCTGCTAGCCGAAGAGTAGTATCATGTAATTTATATGCTTGATAAAATGACATAAAGATGACTTACAATTTTTAAACAATAAACCACGTTTGAAACAGGCACTTCGGTTGCCATATTTAAAGCCGTCTAGCATTAACTTTGCAACCGAATTTTTGTCTGGCCAATTAATTATATGTAGTGTGCCTGCAAAAGAGCAATATTTTGTAATTTTTATGCTTGATAAAATGATATAAAGATAAATTATAATTTTTAAACTATAATCCACTCTTGAAACAGGAACTTCGGTTGCCATATTTAAAGCCATCTGGCATTAACTTTGCAACCGAATTGGTGTCTGGGAAATTAATTATAGGTTGTCTGATAGCCAAACAGCAATATGTTGTAATTTTTATGCTTCATAAAATGACGTAAAGATGACTTATAATTTTTAAACTATAAACCACTCTTGAAACAGGCACTTTCGTTGTCATATTTAAAGCCGTCTGGCATTAACTTTGCAAGCGAATTTGTGTCTGGCAAATTAGTTGTAGGTTGTCTGCTAGACAAAGAATAATATCTTGTAATTTTTATACTTAATAAAATGACGTAAAGATAACTTATAATTGAAACACGCACTTTCGTTGCCATATTTAAAGCCGTCTGGCACTAACTTTGCAACCGAATTTGTGTCTGGCAAATTAATTATAGGTTGTCTGATAGACAAAGTGTAATATCTTGCAATTTTTATGCTTGATAAAATGACGTAAAGACACTTATAATTTTTAATCAGTAAACCACTCTTGAAACAGGCACTTTCGTTGCCATATTTAAAGCCGTCTGGTATTAACTTTGCAACTGAATTTGTGTCTGGCAAATTAATTATAGGTTGTCTGCTAGCCGAAGAGTAATATCTTGCAATTTTTATGCTTGATAAAATGACGTAAAGATGACTTATAAATTTTAAACAATAAACCACTCTTGTAACAGGCACTTTAGTTGCCATATTTAAGGCCGTATGGCATTAAATTTGCAAATGAATTTGTGTCTGGCAAATTAATTATAGCTTTTCTGCTAGCCGAAGAGTAGTATCGTGTAATTTATATGCTTGATAAAATGACATAAAGATGACTTACAATTTTTAAACTATAATCCACTCTTGAAACAGGAACTTCGGTTGCCATATTTAAAGCCATCTGGCATTAACTTTGAAACCGAATTGGTGTCTGGCAAATTAATTATAGGTTGTCTGATAGCCAAACAGCAATATGTTGTAATTTTTATGCTTCATAAAATGACGTAAAGATGACTTATAATTTTTAAACTATAAACCACTCTTGAAACAGGCACTTTCGTTGTCATATTTAACCTTCCGTCTACCAGACGGGTCCATTGGACCCGATATGTACATTCAAAATATTTATTCAAACCAGAAATTACTTCAAAACAAACTAAATGTATAAATCAGACAATAATAAGTTAAATAAACAAATTAAATAGTTTTAAGTAAAAATTCTGGTGTAGAATGTTTTTATAAAACTTGAGTAAAATTTCCGGTAGTTCTAGGGTTAAAGCCGTCTGGCATTAACTTTGCAAGCGAATTTGTGTCTGGCAAATTAGTTGTAGGTTGTCTGCTAGACAAAGAATAATATCTTGTAATTTTTATACTTAATAAAATGACGTAAAGATAACTTATAATTGAAACAGGCACTTTCGTTGCCATATTTAAAGCCGTCTGGCACTAACTTTGAAACCGAATTTGTGTCTGGCAAATTAATTATAGGTTGTCTGATAGACAAATTGTAATATCTTGCAATTTTTATGCTTGATAAAATGACGTAAAGACACTTATAATTTTTAATCAATAAACCACTCTTGAAACAGGCACTTTCGTTGCCATATTTAAAGCCGTCTGGTATTAACTTTGCAACTGAATTTGTGTCTGGCAAATTAATTATAGGTTGTCTGCTAGCCGAAGAGTAATATCTTGCAATTTTTATGCTTGATAAAATGACGTAAAGCTGACTTATAAATTTTAAACAATAAACCACTCTTGTAACAGGCACTTTAGTTGCCATATTTAAGGCCGTATGGCATTAAATTTGCAACTGAATTTGTGTCTGGCAAATTAATTATAGGTTGTCTGCTAGCCAAAGAGTAATATCTTGTAATTTTTATGCTTGGTAAAATGACGTAAAGATGACTTATAATTTTTTAACTATAAACCCCTCATGAAACAGCACTTCGTTTGCCATATTTAATGCCGTCTGGCATTAACATTGCAACCGAAATTATGTCTTGCAAATTAAATATAGATCGTCTGATAGCCAAAGAGTAATATGTTATCTATAAATGTGGATATGGTAGGGTCTTAGAGACACTGGTAACGTCTGGCAATAATGGTATAATATCACAAATAGTTGGTATAAACAAATGTTACAAAGAAAAATCCTGCTAAAATGACGTAATTTTGAAGTTTTTTGACCTGCATAGCCCCTTCTTCTACTGGTAAACTGGTAAATGCAACGTGCCCGGGCAGCCAGACCGTTAGCAAACGTACTACACCATAAAAGGGAAGAACATATAAAAAACTGAGCCTTGATAAAATGACGTAATTTTGAAGTTTTTTGAACTGCATAACCCCTTCTGCCACAGGTAAACGCAACGTCTCCAGACTGCCAGACCGTTTGAAAACGTACTACACCATAAAAGGGAAGAACATATAAAAAAATGAGCCGTGATAAAGTGACGTAATTTTAATGTTTTTTGACCTGCATAACCCCTTCTGCCACAGGTAAACGCAACGTCTCCGGACTGCCAGACCGGTAGCAAATGTACTACATCATAAAAGGGAAGAACATATAAAAAATGAGCCTTGATAAAATGTAAAGATGACGTAAAGATGACTTATAATTTTTAAATTATAAACAAATCTTGAAACAGGCACTTTCGTTGCCATATTTAAAGCCGACTGGCATTAACTTTGCAACCGAATTTGTGTCTGGCAAATTAATTATAGCTTTTCTGCTAGCCAAAGCGTAATATCGTGTAAATGTTATGCTTGATAAAATGACTTAAGGATGAATTATCATTTTTAAACAATAAACCACGCTTGAAAAAGGCACTTCGGTTGCCATATTTAAAGCCGTCTGGTATTAACTTTGCAACCGAATTTGTGTCTGGCAAATTATTTGTCTGATAGCAAAAGAGTAATATCTTGTAATTTTTATGCTTGATAAAATGACGTAAAATAACTCATAATTTTTAAACTATAAACCACTCCTGAAACAGGCACTTTCGTTGCTTTATTTAAAGCCGACTGGCATTAACTTTGCAAACGAATTTGTATCTGGCTAATTTAATTATAGGTTGTCTGATAGCCAAATAGCAATATGTTGTAATTTTTATGCTTGATAAAATGACGTAAAGATGACTTATAATTTTTAAACAATAAACCACTCTTGAAACAGACAATTCGGATGCCATATTTAAAGCCGTCTTGCATTAACTATGCAACCGAATTTGTGTCTGGCAAATTAATTATCGGTTTTCTGCTAGCCAAAGAGTAATATCGTGTAAATTTTATGCTTGATAAGATGATGTAAACATAACTTATAATTGAAACAGTTACTTTCGTTGCCATATATAAAGCCGTCTGGCATTAACATTGCAACCGAATATTGTGTCTGGCAAATTAATTATAGATTTTCTGCTAGCCGAAGAGTAGTATCGTGTAATTTATATGCTTGATAAAATGACATAAAGATGACTTACAATTTTTAAACAATAAACCACGTTTGAAACAGGCACTTCGGTTGCCATATTTAAAGCCGTCTAGCATTAACTTTGCAACCGAATTTTTGTCTGGCCAATTAATTATATGTAGTGTGCCTGCAAAAGAGCAATATTTTGTAATTTTTATGCTTGATAAAATGATATAAAGATAAATTATAATTTTTAAACTATAATCCACTCTTGAAACAGGAACTTCGGTTGCCATATTTAAAGCCATCTGGCATTAACTTTGCAACCGAATTGGTGTCTGGCAAATTAATTATAGGTTGTCTGATAGCCAAACAGCAATATGTTGTAATTTTTATGCTTCATAAAATGACGTAAAGATGACTTATAATTTTTAAACTATAAACCACTCTTGAAACAGGCACTTTCGTTGTCATATTTAAAGCCGTCTGGCATTAACTTTGCAAGCGAATTTGTGTCTGGCAAATTAGTTGTAGGTTGTCTGCTAGACAAAGAATAATATCTTGTAATTTTTATACTTAATAAAATGACGTAAAGATAACTTATAATTGAAACAGGCACTTTCGTTGCCATATTTAAAGCCGTCTGGCACTAACTTTGCAACCGAATTTGTGTCTGGCAAATTAATTATAGGTTGTCTGATAGACAAAGTGTAATATCTTGCAATTTTTATGCTTGATAAAATGACGTAAAGACACTTATAATTTTTAATCAATAAACCACTCTTGAAACAGGCACTTTAGTTGCCATATTTAAAGCCGTCTGGTATTAACTTTGCAACTGAATTTGTGTCTGGCAAATTAATTATAGGTTGTCTGCTAGCCGAAGAGTAATATCTTGCAATATTTATGCTTGATAAAATGACGTAAAGATGACTTATAAATTTTAAACAATAAACCACTCTTGTAACAGGCACTTTAGTTGCCATATTTAAGGCCGTATGGCATTAAATTTGCAACTGAATTTGTGTCTGGCAAATTAATTATAGGTTGTCTGCTAGCCAAAGCGTAATATCTTGTAATTTTTATGCTTGGTAAAATGACGTAAAAATGACTTATAATTTTTTAACTATAAACCACTCATGAAACAGCACTTCGTTTGCCATATTTAATGCCGTCTGGCATTAACTTTGCAACCGAAATTATGTCTTGCAAATTAAATATAGATCGTCTGATAGCCAAAGAGTAATATGTTATCTATAAATGTGGATATGGTAGGGTCTTAGAGACACTGGTAACGTCTGGCAATAATGGTATAATATCACAAATAGTTGGTATAAACAAATGTTACAAAGAAAAATCCTGCTAAAATGACGTAATTTTGAAGTTTTTTGACCTGCATAACCCCTTCTGCCACAGGTAAACGCAACGTCTCCCGACTGCACACCGGTTGCAAACGTACTACACCATAAAAGTGAATAACATATAAAAAATGAGTCTTTATGAAATGACGTAATTTTGGAGTTTTTTAACCTGCATAACCAATTCTGCCACAGTTATACGCAACGTCCCCCGACTGCCAGACCGGTTGCAAACGTACTACACCATAAAAGGGAAGAACATTTAAAAAAAATGAGTCTTGATAAAATTACGTAATTTTGAAGTTTTTTGACCTGCATAACACCTCGTGCCACTGGTAAACGCAACGTCTCCGGACTGCCAGACCGGTAGCAAATGTACTACACCATAAAAGGGAAGAACATATAAAAAAATGAGCCTTGAGAAAATGACGTAATTTTGAAGTTTTTTGACCTGCATAGCCCCTTCTTCCACTGGTAAATGCAACGTCCCCGGGCAGCCAGACCGTTTGAAAACATACTACACCATAAAAGGGATGAACATATAAAAAAATGAGCCTTGATAAAGTGACGTAATTTTAATGTTTTTTGACCTGCATAACCCCTTCTGCCACAGGTAAACGCAACGTCTCCGGACTGCCAGACCGGTAGCAAATGTACTACATCATAAAAGGGAAGAACATATAAAAAATGAGCCTTGATAAAATGTAAAGATGACGTAAAGATGACTTATAATTTTTAAATTATAAACAAATCTTGAAACAGGCACTTTCGTTGCCATATTTAAAGCCGTCTGGCATTAACTTTGCAACCGAATTTGTGTCTGGCAAATTAATTATAGCTTTTCTGCTAGCCAAAGCGTAATATCGTGTAAATGTTATGCTTGATAAAATGACTTAAGGATGAATTATCATTTTTAAACAATAAACCACGCTTGAAAAAGGCACTTCGGTTGCCATATTTAAAGCCGTCTGGTATTAACTTTGCAACCGAATTTGTGTCTGGCAAATTTATTGTCTGATAGCAAAAGAGTAATATCTTGTAATTTTTATGCTTGATAAAATGACGTAAAATAACTCATAATTTTTAAACTATAAACCACTCCTGAAACAGGCACTTTCGTTGCTTTATTTAAAGCCGACTGGCATTAACTTTGCAAACGAATTTGTATCTGCCTAATTTAATTATAGGTTGTCTGATAGCCAAATAGCAATATGTTGTAATTTTTATGCTTGATAAAATGACGTAAAGATGACTTATAATTTTTAAACAATAAACCACTCTTGAAACAGGCACTTCGGATGCCATATTTAAAGCCGTCTTGCATTAACTATGCAACCGAATTTGTGTCTGGCAAATTAATTATCGGTTTTCTGCTAGCCAAAGAGTAATATCGTGTAATTTTTATGCTTGATAAAATGATGTAAACATAACTTATAATTGAAACAGTTACTTTCGTTGCCATATATAAAGCCGTCTGGCATTAACCTTGCAACCGAATTTGTGTCTGGCAAATTAATTATAGATTGTCTGCTAGACAAAGAGTAATTGCACAATTTGTAATTTTTATGCTTGATAAAATGACGTAAAGATGACTTATAATTTTTAAATTATAAACAAATCTTGAAACAGCTACTTTCGTTGTCATATTTAAAGCCGTCTGGCATTAACATTGCAACCGAATATTGTGTCTGGCAAATTAATTATAGCTTTTCTGCTAGCCGAAGAGTAGTATCGTGTAATTTATATGCTTGATAAAATGACATAAAGATGACTTACAATTTTTAAACAATAAACCACGTTTGAAACAGGCACTTCGGTTGCCATATTTAAAGCCGTCTAGCATTAACTTTGCAACCGAATTTTTGTCTGGCCAATTAATTATATGTAGTGTGCCTGCAAAAGAGCAATATTTTGTAATTTTTATGCTTGATAAAATGATATAAAGATAAATTATAATTTTTAAACTATAATCCACTCTTGAAACAGGAACTTCGGTTGCCATATTTAAAGCCATCTGGCATTAACTTTGCAACCGAATTGGTGTCTGGCAAATTAATTATAGGTTGTCTGATAGCCAAACAGCAATATGTTGTAATTTTTATGCTTCATAAAATGACGTAAAGATGACTTATAATTTTTAAACTATAAACCACTCTTGAAACAGGCACTTTCGTTGTCATATTTAAAGCCGACTGGCATTAACTTTGCAAGCGAATTTGTGTCTGGCAAATTAGTTGTAGGTTGTCTGCTAGAAAAAGAATAATATCTTGTAATTTTTATACTTAATAAAATGACGTAAAGATAACTTATAACTGAAACACGCACTTTCGTTGCTATATTTAAAGCCGTCTGGCACTAACTTTGCAACCGAATTTGTGTCTGGCAAATTAATTATAGGTTGTCTGATAGACAAAGTGTAATATCTTGCAATTTTTATGCTTGATAAAATGACGTAAAGACACTTATAATTTTTAATCAATAAACCACTCTTGAAACAGGCACTTTCGTTGCCATATTTAAAGCCGTCTGGTATTAACTTTGCAACTGAATTTGTGTCTGGCAAATTAATTATAGGTTGTCTGCTAGCCGAAGAGTAATATCTTGCAATTTTTATGCTTGACAAAATGACGTAAAGATGACTTATAAATTTTAAACAATAAACCACTCTTGTAACAGGCACTTTAGTTGCCATATTTAAGGCCGTATGGCATTAAATTTGCAACTGAATTTGTGTCTGGCAAATTAATTATAGGTTGTCTGCTAGCCAAAGAGTAATATCGTGTAATTTTTATGCTTGATAAAATGATGTAAACATAACTTATAATTGTAACAGTTACTTTCGTTGCCATATATAAAGCCGTCTGGCATTAACCTTGTAACCGAATTTGTGTCTGATAAATTAATTATAGGTTGTCTGTACACAAAGAGTAATATCTTGCAATTTTTATACTTGATAAAATGACGTAAAGATGACTTATAATTTTTAAATTATAAACAAATCTTGAAACATGCACTTTCGTTGCCATATTTAAAGCCGACTGGCATTAACTTTGCAACCGAATTTGTGTCTGGCAAATTAATTATAGCTTTTCTGCTAGCCAAAGCGTAATATCGTGTAAATGTTATGCTTGATAAAATGACTTAAGGATGAATTATCATTTTTAAACAATAAACCACGCTTGAAAAAGGCACTTCGGTTGCCATATTTAAAGCCGTCTGGTATTAACTTTGCAACCGAATTTGTGTCTGGCATATTAATTGTCTGATAGCAAAAGAGTAATATCTTGTAATTTTTATGCTTGATAAAATGACGTAAAATAACTCATAATTTTTAAACTATAAACCACTCCTGAAACAGGCACTTTCGTTGCTTTATTTAAAGCCGACTGGCATTAACTTTGCAAACGAATTTGTATCTGCCTAATTTAATTATAGGTTGTCTGATAGCCAAATAGCAATATGTTGTAATTTTTATGCTTGATAAAATGACGTAAAGATGACTTATAATTTTTAAACAATAAACCACTCTTGAAACAGGCACTTCGGATGCCATATTTAAAGCCGTCTTGCATTAACTATGCAACCGAATTTGTGTCTGGCAAATTAATTATCGGTTTTCTGCTAGCCAAAGAGTAATATCGTGTAATTTTTATGCTTGATAAAATGATGTAAACATAACTTATAATTGAAACAGTTACTTTCGTTGCCATATATAAAGCCGTCTGGCATTAACCTTGCAACCGAATTTGTGTCTGGCAAATTAATTATAGATTGTCTGCTAGACAAAGAGTAATTGCACACCTTGTAATTTTTATGCTTGATAAAATGACGTAAAGATGACTTATAATTTTTAAATTATAAACAAATCTTGAAACAGCTACTTTCGTTGTCATATTTAAAGCCGTCTGGCATTAACATTGCAACCGAATATTGTGTCTGGCAAATTAATTATAGCTTTTCTGCTAGCCGAAGAGTAGTATCGTGTAATTTATATGCTTGAAAAAATGACATAAAGATGACTTACAATTTTTAAACAATAAACCACGTTTGAAACAGGCACTTCGGTTGCCATATTTAAAGCCGTCTAGCTTTAACTTTGCAACCGAATTTTTGTCTGGCCAATTAATTATATGTAGTGTGCCTGCAAAAGAGCAATATTTTGTAATTTTTATGCTTGATAAAATGATATAAAGATAAATTATAATTTTTAAACTATAATCCACTCTTGAAACAGGAACTTCGGTTGCCATATTTAAAGCCACCTGGCATTAACTTTGCAACCGAATTGGTGTCTGGCAAATTAATTATAGGTTGTCTGATAGCCAAACAGCAATATGTTGTAATTTTTATGCTTGATAAAATGACGTAAAGATGACTTATAATTTTTAAACTATAAACCACTCTTGAAACAGGCACTTTCGTTGTCATATTTAAAGCCGTCTGACATTAACTTTGCAAGCGAACTTGTGTCTGGCAAATTAGTTGTAGGTTGTCTGCTAGACAAAGAATAATATCTTGTAATTTTTATACTTAATACAATGACGTAAAGATAACTTATAATTGAAACAGGCACTTTCGTTGCCATATTTAAAGCCGTCTGGCACTAACTTTGCAACCGAATTTGTGTCTGGCAAATTAATTATAGGTTGTCTGATAGACAAAGTGTAATATCTTGCAATTTTTATGCTTGATAAAATGACGTAAAGACACTTATAATTTTTAATCAATAAACCACTCTTGAAACAGGCACTTTCGTTGCCATATTTAAAGCCGTCTGGTATTAACTTTGCAACTGAATTTGTGTCTGGCAAATTAATTATAGGTTGTCTGCTAGCCGAAGAGTAATATCTTGCAATTTTTATGCTTGATAAAATGACGTAAAGATGACTTATAAATTTTAAACAATAAACCACTCTCTTAACAGGCACTTTAGTTGCCATATTTAAGGCCGTATGGCATTATATTTGCAACTGAATTTGTGTCTGGCAAATTAATTATAGGTTGTCTGCTAGCCAAAGAGTAATATCTTGTAATTTTTATGCTTGGTAAAATGACGTAAAGATGACTTATAATTTTTTAACTATAAACCACTCATGAAACAGCACTTCGTTTGCCATATTTAATGCCGTCTGGCATTAACTTTGCAACCGAAATTATGTCTTGCAAATTAAATATAGATCGTCTGATAGCCAAAGAGTAATATGTTATCTATAAATGTGGATATGGAAGGGTCTTAGAGACACTGGTAACGTCTGGCAATAATGGTATAATATCACAAATAGTTGGTATAAACAAATGTTACAAAGAAAAATCCTGCTAAAATGACGTAATTTTGAAGTTTTTTGACCTGCATAACCCCTTCTGCCACAGGTAAACGCAACGTCTCCCGACTGCAGACCGGTTGCAAACGTACTACACCATAAAAGTGAATAACATATAAAAAATGAGTCTTTATGAAATGACGTAATTTTGGAGTTTTTTAACCTGCATAACCAATTCTGCCACAGTTATACGCAACGTCTCCCGACGGCCAGACCGGTTGCAAACGTACTACACCATAAAAGGGAAGAACATTTAAAAAAATGAGTCTTGATAAAATTACGTAATTTTGAAGTTTTTTGACCTGCATAACACCTCGTGCCACTGGTAAACGCAACGTCTCCGGACTGCCAGACCGGTAGCAAATGTACTACACCATAAAAAGGAAGAACATATAAAAAAAATGAGCCTTGAGAAAATGACGTAATTTTGAAGTTTTTTGACCTGCATAGCCCCTTCTTCCACTGGTAAATGCAACGTGCCCGGGCAGCCAGACCGTTAGCAAACGTACTACACCATAAAAGGGAAGAACATATAAAAAACTGAGCCTTGATAAAATGACGTAATTTTGAAGTTTTTTGAACTGCATAACCCCTTCTGCCACAGTTATACGCAACGTCTCCCGACTGCCAGACCGGTTGCAAACGTACTACACCATAAAAGAGAAGAACATTTAAAAAAATGAGTCTTGATAAAATTACGTAATTTTGAAGTTTTTTGACCTGCATAACACCTCGTGCCACTGGTAAACGCAACGTCTCCGGACTGCGAGACCGGTAGCAAATGTACTACACCATAAAAGGGAAGAACATATAAAAAAATGAGCCTTGAGAAAATGACGTACTTTTGAAGTTTTTTTACCTGCATAGCCCCTTCTTCCACTGGTAAATGCAACGTCCCCGGGCAGCCAGACCGTTAGCAAACGTACTACACCATAAAAGGGAAGAACATATAAAAAACTGAGCCTTGATAAAATGACGTAATTTTGAAGTTTTTTGACCTGCATAACCCCTTCTGCCACAGGTAAACGCAACGTCTCCAGACTGCCAGACCGTTTGAAAACGTACTACACCATAAAAGGGAAGAACATATAAAAAAATGAGCCGTGATAAAATGACGTAATTTTAAAGTTTTTTGACCTGCTTAACCCCTTCTGCCACAGGTAAACGCAACGTCTCCGGACTGCCAGACCGTTTGCAAACGTACTACACCATAAAAGGGAAGAACATATAAAAAAAATGAGCCTTGATAATGTGACGTAATTTTAATGTTTTTTGACCTGCATAACCCCTTCTGCCACAGGTAAACGCAACGTCTCCGGACTGCCAGACCGGTAGCAAATGTACTACATCATAAAAGGGAAGAACATATAAAAAATGAGCCTTGATAAAATGATGTAATTTTGAAGTTTTTTGACCTGCATAACCCCTTCTGCCACTGGTAAAAGCAACGTCTCCCTACTGCCAGACCGGTTGAAAATGCACTACGCCATAAAAGGGAAGAACATATAAAAAAATGAGCCTTGATAAAATGACGTGTTTTTTGACGTTGACTCTTAGACTAGTAGCACGTAGAGCTATAAGGTTTGGCATGAAGGTACGCATATGTATGCAGTTAAACAGCTTAATGTGTGATTTTTGATTTTTGGAAAATAAGAACAGTAAAAAAGAAAAAAAAAGTTATGTGTGTGTGGAGGGTGTTATTTCCACAGATTTTCCTCCGAATTTCCGCACATAAAAGCAAAGCCTTTGTTATTTTTTTGCATTTTGAAATCTCAATGGCCCCTCGTTTATTAATAAAAAAGATTTATTTTCCGTTTTCAATGGTACGTTTAATAAACAAAACAAAACAAAACAAAAAACTAGTATGTTGTGACCATCACAAAACTTTCTTCTATATAAATCCCGTCAATTAAATCATTTAAATAGTAAAAGAAATTACATCAATTTAGAACCAATTCGTATGAAAGTATACCTGAATTTGAAGTTTGATGAAAATTCGTGCATTACTTATTGAGATAGAGCTGTAGGGGAAATTCTGAAAAATGCAGCATAGCAGCGCCACCTGTTGAGCGATTTGCACCAAAACACAAACAGCACTAATTCATATTAAGGTATACCGTAATCTGAGGTTTGATGAAAATAGGTACATTAGTTCTGGAGCTAGCGCTATTGTGGAAATCTCAAAAAATGCAGCACATCAGCGCCACCTGTTGAGCGATTTACACGAAAAGGTACAAAACACCAATTCATGTCAAGGACTAACTGAATCTGAAGTTTGATGAAAATCCGTGCATTAGTTCTGGACATTGAGCTATTGTGGAAATCGTGAAAAATGCTGCATAGCAGCGCCAACTGTTGAGCGATTTACACCAAAACATAAACAGCACTAATTCATATCCAGGTATACCTGAATCTGAAGCTTGTTGAAAATCCAAGCATGAGTTCTTGAGATAGAGCTATTGTGGAAATCTCAAAAAATGCAGCATAGCAGCACCAACTGTTGAGCGATTTACACCACAAGAGCCAAAACGTCAAATCATGTCATGCACTAACTGAATCTGAAGTTTGATGAAAATCCGTGCATTATTTCTTGAGATTGAGCTATTACGAATATCGTGTAAATGCTGCAAAATGCAGCACAGCAGCGCCATCTGTTGGGCGATTTACACCAAAACGTTACCAGCACCAATTCATATCAAGTATTAACGGAATCTGAAGTTTTGTAAAAATCCGTGCATTAGTTCTTGAGATAGAGCTTTTGCGGAAATCCTGCAAAATGCTACATAGCAGTGCCACCTGCAGGGCGATTTACACCAAAAACTAATCAGCACCAATCTGTATTAGGGACTACCAGAATATAAATTTTTATTAAATTCCGTGCATTAGTTCTTGAGATAGAGCGCCCACAAAATTTGTGTCACATACAGACAGACAGACAGACAGACTCACAGACAGACATTTTGTAAAAACATGTTTTTTGGAATCTCTGACACATAAAACGTGTAAATCCGTCAAAAACTGGAATTCGAAAATTTTCATGAAGCCAATACTTTCTTCTTGTCAAGAAGAAATCGTAGTTATCATGGAAGTTATCATAGAAAAAGTTATCATAGAAGAAAGTAAAAAATAATATATTTTTTAAACAAATCTCTCAAACAATTCACATGTAAAGGTATAAGATATTAATCCACCTAATAATATTTATTTAAAATTGCTTAAATATTAAAATGGCGCTAACTACTTATATTCAGTAAATAAAAGCATTTTATTATTTAAATCCCTATTAAAATTCGCTATTATTCCCCGATATATCAAAGCCCTCTAAGGTTTTTATCTAATTGCTAAAATTTCATAAGCCCTTAATTATCTCGTTCTAAAAAACCTATTTATTTAAAATCACTCTTTTATTAAAATGGCAAAGTGTCTATTTTTTTATTTCAATGCTTTAATATTTAAATTTTATTCCGCATCAATAAGTTCATTTTTTCTTTTCTGTTAAAATTATCGCCGGCAATCTAAAATCTATTATTAGCCAGCACTTTGCACCTCATGGTTTATTTTTTATTTACATATTGTGTATCTGATTTCGAGACTTTGGAGTGTTCTAGAAGCATGGTTTCGCGCTATGGAAATTGAATTACCTTAAGATCATTCCACCGGAACTGTTAATAACTACGTCTTAAAGCAATTATGATTGGAGAAGAAAAATCAGGTGACATAAATTGTCACTTTGCACTAGAGTAACTTAAATACATACGTGTAATATCAGCGTAACGACAGATCAGCAAAACGACGATGATATGAGAGAAACGACGCACGGAGGGTAGAGAGATGTTTTTTTCGTGCTTTATAAGAGTTCGATTCGAAGCTTTTCCCCAAACGTCCAGTACACTACGTCTGTCATGTTCTCATCCAGTGATATTTATGCGGCGCCTAATATGATCTGTGGCGCCCGAATAACATATTTTCTACGTTAATATCAAGTTAATAAGATTAAGACCTCATCATGTGAACAGGATTTGAAACTCGACTGCCACGTAGAGATCTTTAAAGAATCATTTTTATAACTAGATGCTAGAGCAAGCATTTCTCCGGCGTTGAGTTCTTGATTACGTAATAAAAATTATTTAACCCATTGAGCGTTTCACTAGATTATAAAAATGTACCTTAAAAAGGCCTTGAATAGGAAAAAAAACTTGTTCGAAAAGGTAGAAGGGGTTATGTGATTTTGTAGTTGAAAAGTGCTAAGGGATTTAGTTCTTTCCCCTTCTTTCTGACACTGAATGATTGAAACGTCTGTCCACTGTCTTTTATGAGGCGTGAATGGGCGTTTAAAACTAGTTGACTAATAGCTTTCGAAAACGATTGTCTAGTTAATCCCAGGCAACATCTGAAAGTATGTAACGAAATAGCAGTTTTCAGGAATACAGGTGTGTGTTCCGTGTTGCTTAGAATAATGTTTGCAAACTGTTAATGTAGTATAATTTGCTTTATATGCTATTAAATTTTATCTAAATTTGAAAAGAATTTATATCTTCGTAATAACAAGCATGTTTCATTTCCTCTAAATGCATTCTTTTTTTCTAAACAGTTTCTGTTACATAAACTTGTAAATTTTATTAATTTGTAATGATTTAATTACAAAATTAAACTGGAAGTAATCGATTTTTTAAATAAATTTACATTTTATAAAACGCACGCATAGCGATAGATCTCACTATACAACGAATCTCAATTAAACGTTTAGTACACTTTAGTTACACTTTTAGATAGGGTTATTCATCGTATCTCAATTTCAATTAATGCTAATATTATTTTTTTTCTTTTATAAATAATAATAATAATAATAATAATAATTTCTCATTATGCAAATTAGTGTAACATCTGCCTTCTTTGATTTTCTATGATATAAATCTGAGATAGCTGATATATTGTACATTATCCTGATGAATATACCAGTTGAAAATACATTAAAATATTCTAACACCCCCCCCCCCCCCACCAAAAAAAAAGTGATTTATTATAAAGTATTTCAAATGCGCACTCAAAATAAATGGAAAAAACTTCTTCTAAATGATAATTCTTCTAACTTATTTTTTTTTTTTTTTTTTGTGAGCAATAAAAGAATTAAAACAAATTTTAATAAGATTTTCAAAATGTGCAAATTCCTGTTTAAAAAAAGAAGAAAAAAATACAAACTGAGTGGCAGTAATTATTTCAACCTTTCCTTTCGTCTCGGCAGGCAATTGTTTTAGTACAGTAAAACCAAACATGTTAAGGCGTTTCTTTTTTATAAAGTACACTATTTCTTATACTTAAATCATGTTTAGAGATAGTAAAGATATATTATTTAAGTTTTACAGAATTAATTAATCAGTAACACTGCACAGTACCACTGTATATTACAATAAAACCGGTTAATACGAGATCACTAGGTACGAAAACAAATTCTGTTTTAGACAGGTTTTACTAGGTGTAATTGTGTAATATTTTGTATTTGGGAATATAAAATTCTCCGTTTAAGGCAGGATTATGTTATACATGGATTTCATTTTTACAGGTTTTACTGTAATTAATTAGTGATCATAGTATTGCATCATTAACGAATTATAGGTGTAATACTTGTGCATCCTCCCCACTTAATCGGGTCACGGATAATCGAATTCCCGCTTATTCGAATAGAATTCTCCGGAACCGAATTTATTCCTGTTGGTTCTATGTTATTTTCCCCCGCTTAAACCAAATAATTTTTACGAACCTCCCCGCTTAATCGAATAAGAACTGTGTGACCGATGTTTGAAAATAGGCGCAGAAAGCCCGTTTCAGCTAGAATTTCCTTCCACCTTTTGTCATTTCCGGTTCCTTTACGCTGAAAACAAATTTTCAGTTCTTCCTGCAATGATTTTGGTCGGCAGGTATATAATGGACAGGTCAAATGATTTCCCCACCTTGATCTCACCACCATCGCTTCTTGCTGTTAATCAGGCTTTAATGGCAATGCGTCGTCACTTCGAGACTCGAGATGGTCGTTGTGATATATTGCACTCATTCGAAAACTAACTGCATATTTACCCCTTTAAAATTCCATTTAGACAAACCACTTTAAACGATTTTTTAAAGGCAGTATAAGTAACATAAATTAGAAGTAGCAAAGTTTTGACCAAACTCAAACGAGCTGCATTAAGTGTGATGTAAACCATATAAATGAATATACTGACGTTAAATTAATAAGTATTTACTTTATATTAGCATTCGTATTTATTTTAGTTTATGTTATTCTATTAACGATTTATTATTTTGTTAATTAAACATACCGTAGATGGGTATTTTCCCTTTTTATTACGCATATTACAGTTATGATTCTCCGTTTAATCAAAAACCCCGCTTAATCGAATATTATTTATGGAACCAAAAATAATCGTTTAAACGGGAACGACTGTATTACTGATTAAATGCAAGTTTTAATTTTAACAATGAAACCCTTTAAAACGAAATGATAAGGGGCAATATAATAATTTTGAATTAGAAATTTTCCAAAGAACTTTGGATTTTTTTAAGGCAAGATTCCGCTTAGTACAGGTATTACTATGTATAAATAGGTCAATGGAGAGTCTGCATAGTAATATACAAAATAAATGTGCTTTTTGTAAGTTCCATTGTAATAAAAGTGCCCTTTTTTTTTTTCGGGTGTCATTTTTCTCCTTCTCACCACCTAGGAAAAATAATTACATTTAAAATTTTCCAATAACAGGAATTATTTTAGGTACCTAATATATTCTCCTATTGAAAATGAGAAAAATACAATCCATTTCAAATATCTGTGAAGAGTAATACCTCCCTCCACCCCCCCCCCCCCACTTTATCTCCCATAAAACTTCCAGCGTCCATCGGCCATAAAGAGATAAAAAGGATTTAAACTTTACAACAATAAGTTCGCAACTCCGCGGGACACAAGTTGAACATTCTTAGACCAGATGGAAACTAAGCACTATTTTTAATAATTTCGAAATGCATTCATGTATTTTTTCTTATATTTAGTACAGTAAGACTCCGTATTTTTTCAAAAATTCTTTGGAGAAATTGAAAAAGAATATTTGTAAAAAGAAACATGAGCTAAAAATCATGTGTCTAGCATAAATTATGAAACACTTTCCAATACATTCAGAATATTGAAACAAAACTTTACAGCTTATTACGGAGAAAGGTGGTGTCTAAATAAATAAATTAGAAAACACATAACGATTTGAAAACCCAATTTCTGCAATTGCTGTCAGTTAGTTGGAAAAATATCTATTTTTTGTGCAGCCCTGTATATGCTCTATAACTTTGTATGTATGTATGCAAAAATTTAGTTCCGCAGGAAAATTCCCATTCAGCAATTTCTGTCAATAAACGGAATTGTACTTGCGATAGTGATTCCCAGTATATGACCTATTGAATTTATAAACACCACATAATATAAAAAAAAATAATAATAACAACAGTCAAATTTAAAAACGTATACCGCAACTGATAACGAACTTATAGCAATTATTTGTCATAGGCCAAATTTTTTTGTGTGTCCCTGAAAATGAAATATAAATTCTATGCACATCATATTCTACAGTAATCGCCTTGTAGTGTACAACTCCTTAGTGAAATATAAAAATTCCAATATGTTTAAAATAGTGTAATATCATTAAACTACACAATACACGATTTTTCTAATTCACCGTAATGTGACGGCATTCTTTTGCGTGTCCCTGTAAACGAATCTTACATGCTACACATTTCATTTTCAATAATGAACATGCCAAATTAAACAAAAATAACATATATCAATTTTATGGCAATTGGACTAAATTTATGTGAATTAGAGCACGGACAGAAGGAAAGACAGACAAACCGAATTTATAAACGCTTTTCAACTATACTGGAAAGAGTTAAAAAAAAATCAAATGACACTTTTTATCACTTTTTAAGATTTATCCTTTTTTTAAGTTTTAGGATTTGGATGAAACCAGTTTTAATTTTCCTTCTCAAGATATTTTTATTTTTTTCATTTAATTTTTAAACAAATAATATTAATAAACAAATAGTAGTAATTATTATCTCTGCGTATTTGTATGTATGGAAACTTTGAAAACTTTCTCCAGCATAAAAAATAAAAGCTCATAAAAATAAGAACGAAGAATAGATTTCAAGAATAGATTGTGAAATACTTTCCAACACATTTATCTATCTATAAAACTGTACTGAAATTTTACCGGTAAATAAGGCGCAAGATATGTGGCAGGAAGATATGTGAGTAAACAGTATGGTAAACATATAACACATTTAGAAATCCAGTTTTATCAATTACCTTCTATAATAATTAAAAAAAATAATCAATTACGCACCCAAACGGCCATGTATCTTGTTGGTTTGCGTATCCCTGTATAAATTTTTTTATGTTCCACAAACTTCTATTGGCATACAAATATAGTTCAGCGAGAAAATGCATCACACAATTAAAACTATTCTCTAAGCAACTTCCATAGTCAGTAATACTTATATTTTTTTTTCTGCGTTTCAAGTAAAGCAGGTATATCTGTTCTTTCAACGCGCTACTTTGATAGCTTATGTATAAGAACAGCGAGTTTTATATATTTATGGAATCTTTGACCAAGGATAGTCTTTGGGGTGAGAAGGAAGAGAGTGGGGGAACATAAAAAAAACTTTACATACAGATATTTTAAAGGGGTTGAAATAAACATGTTGACTAACAAACGGAAATTTTATCATCTTGATCTTTACAATGTAGGAGAGGGCAGAGTTAAAGGGGTCGGGGGGTAACAAAGTATGAGTAAAAAATTCAGTATTTAGCGCAAGGAAACACAATTTAGGCAATACATTGCATAAATAAAAATGTTTTACAAAGATCTTTGAAAATAAAGTTTAATATATAAAATTATTGGTTATGGTGGTCCATTAAATACATATATATATATATATGTATATTACATATATATTGTCAGGGCCCGACTTATGTAGGTGCATGCGGGGAACCTTCCCCGGGTCCCCCTTTTTAGGGGACTCCATGAGAGTAGTCAGGATTTTTATTTAAATGGTGTCAAATGTTTAAAATTAAATAAAAGTGACCAAAATTCATACATTTTCGAACTTTTAAGAAGGAAGTGCGGTCCCCTTCCCCCCTCCGCTTTCAGTAACCTCTCCACCTACGCAAATATCATTAGAAAACTAATGATTAATATTTTATTATGACAATTTAGTATTCTATAGTTTTCAAAAGCAATTCTTTATTAACGTTTTTCTCTTAACGTGGCAAGTTAAAACCAATACTTATAACCAATTTGGGACGTTTTCTTTTAGACATCTTATAACGTACGTAGATAAGCAAAGTAAATGTTTGCAAAGAAATACTCGTATCAAACAATCTATCATTTTTTTTTCTACTATTTTCCTACAAGTATTTTTTTCTTAAAGTTTTGATTATCTTTTTGTGACACTCTGTATACAGATGTAAGCAGTACCGGATATAAAACTTATGCATATAATACAATAGTATGAAGTTTATTACTAGCTACAGTGGAACCCGGTTAAGACGCTCACGGTTAATACGCGATCCCGCTTAATACGCGGATTTTTTCCGATCCCTTGAACACCGCCCATAAGGATAATGCAAAAATATCACGTTTAATACGCGAACGGTTATTACGCGATCCCGTTTAATACGCGATAAATTTTCTGTCCTTTGAGGAAAAAAATCACGCTTAAGACGCGAATTCGTTGAACAAGATACGAATTCCTTCTGTCTTCTCGAATGTTGCCAATTTAGCGAATATTTTTTTATCCAGATAAAAACACTGTTTCCAGATAGTATTATTTTCTTTAATTAATAACAGATTAATTAAGGCGAAAATTAATAATTGGAAATGGTGGTAGATATTTGAATAAAATAAACCCCACTGAATTGGCAAAACTGAGAACCCTCTTTGATCCTAACCTTCTAACATTTTTTGTCTCTCGCTTCGTGTATGTTTTTAGTGTACTAGAGGGATATAGACGAAATCTGGTTACTCAGATACGCCATAAAAATTATTATGATTAGAAATGATCATACATATTGTTAGTGAAGTTTTAAATATACTTTATATCACTACTATGTTTTATAATGCATATTATAGGCAACTAAAAATGAAACTGGTAAAGATTAAACAAATACGACTGTGGTGGAATACTTCTTTTATGTTTTCTTTGTCTTCTTTACTTTTTGCTATGCTAACAAAATTTTTTCCATAAAGATTAATAAGTATAGGATAAGTAAATAAATAAATAGAAATGCTTAATTTATCTTTAAAAAGTTAAACTTAAACTTACACTATGTGCAAAACTGCTTAAAAGATGAGACAATATTAAAAATATATAGAAGTTAATTTCGAAGACGCAAAAATTATATATCCATCAAAGAATTATCATGATTTAATCATCCGCAAATCAATAGAAATTATTACTAAAGAAAATACTGTTTGCAATAATGTTTTATCCTACAACAAACCTCGAATTTGGCTCAGTTTGCTTAAGAATTATAAAACGAGTAATATTCCACTTCCCTATATCCATGTTGTATTTTCCCAATGTTTTCCGGATCTAAAAATTGACTTCCACTTTCATTCCTTTCGTCACCATCTACGTAAATGTTGAAAATTAGATGTTAATAACAATTGTATTTCTTATATTTCTCTGAGGAAGGCTATGTTTTTATAGTTGAAAGTACTAAGGTATTAAAATAATTTAACATCTTTATTTTTTTTTATTTTTTTTTTAAATATTGTCTCTTTTTTAAGTAGTTTTGCACATAGTGTAAGTTTAAGTTTAAGGATAGGATAGTTTCTTCTTATTTTAAAAAGAAGGACAGATTGTAAAGGTACTCATCATTACAAGTACAAAATATGATTTTAAAAACTGGGTTGTGCTTCAAAGATTTATTATTTTTTCTTTCTGTTAAAAAAAATAGTATAGTAGGAAAATTATTTTTGTTGTTTTATTTTTAATTGAAATGTATTAATCCATGATAGTCACGTTTAAATCCATATTTATTTTTAGTTATTATTCCAGTCGGTCCTATAAAAAGAAAGAATCAGATAAAAGGGAATACAATAAAATTTTAATCTAAGTATACATACGTAAAAGGCACAATTTTGGACCGTTATCATCTAAATGAAAGCTCTAAAGTTCATTTAAACGATTAAATGTGTAAATGTGCCATAAATACTCAACGCTATACAAATCACGTTTAATACGCGATCCCGCTTAATACGCGAATTTTGTCCACTCCCTTGAAACGCGTCTTAACCGGGTTCGACTGTACTTCCACATTATTCACAAAAAAATCTATAGATAGATAGATAGAGGGGGGGGGAGAATGATTCTTACCTTTCCCCTCATAGCCTAAGTCGGACCCTGCCCTGTATATGGTGGTTAATTAATGCTCTTCCGCCTGCCCTACCGCTAACTTTTGTAAATATTATTTAGATGAAAAAAAATTGCTCGTTTAACAATAAAAACTTTGACACATTAACGAATTAATATATAAGTGTAAAAGCTTGACAAATGCAGGTATGACTATGTAAATGATTTGAGAGCAAATGTTTTTTTTTTTCTTTCACTTTTTCTTTTTTTCACTTTTCGACAAATAAAGTACATGAGAAATACAAGCGTTTTCCCATTGTAACCTTTATCGGGCTTCCGTGTGCAGAATTTTTTTTTCAAAACGCCAACTTTAACAGCATTTTCTAAAAGACTTCCTTCCTATGTTTATCGAAAATTGAAAAAAATTGTTCGACTTTATAGTTTCTGAATAAGAGTACCTGCCAATTCCATGTGTTTATGAACAAAACTGAATTCAGGAATGTGTCACAAAAAAAAAATCAATTTGGAAGATTATGCAGTTTTTGTACGGGGCATTCGCCCAGAGCACCCCGAATTTAGTGTCATAGACCTTGAAGCAATTGCAATAAGTTGGATTTATATGATGTAACAATTATCAGTCAGCATGAGCAGGAAAGAAATCAACATTAATTGTAAAATATATTTGTGATCTCTAAGTAATCTATAATTAAAAATGGATATTTAAATACGTTAAAATAAATGTGCATTATACAGTATTAGTGTAGTTTAATGCATTAAAATAAATGTTTGCTTAGTTTAATTCTCATGGTAACGAAATGAAAAGTTCAATCATCAAAATCTAGTTTAACTTTTTTTTTTTCCAGTTTCAATACATTCATTTCATTATGATTGTTTTAATCATACTTATCATGTAGTATTAGCATTAATTCTGATCATATAGTATTAGTCTATATGAGATATATTTATAAAAAAATAGATTGCCATGATTTAATTTGTCATTTAACAAACATGATTGTACAAAGTAAAGTAATAATAATAATAATAATAACAATAAATTTAAAAAGATAATGCTTTCATTTGCATTATTGTAAGAATCTTTTAGATAATGATTCTTCCCTGTCTTTAAAGACATATACTTACACTTAATCATATCTACTGCTTTGATTGCATCCATTCTATTGATATTTTTGAATAATTCTATACTTGTACTGTTCATTGGTATCTTTTTAAACAATATATAGTTACACTTGAATATTTTAGGCTAATTGTGAGCTTGGTGTGCCATCGCGGAAAAAGTCTAGTACTACTTTTCCATCTGACCTTTGTAAATATTACTTGCATTGCCATGAAATCGATATATGATATGGAGGCCTGTTCACTATTGGAAATAGTGAGTGTGGCCTTTATTGTTGGTTTACATGGATGTATAAAATAATTCGAATAAACTCGAATTACGGTCTAGATCGATATCTGCTTGTAGTACTTTTTTTTATAGTAGTATATTATTCCAACCGCAATAATTGATACACATTGCTAATGTGCACTGCAGTCTGTTTCCCATAAAAATTAATAGTAATAATAATGCGCGTAGTGTTTACTGATCATTAACAGAGGAATTCCAAGACAACCGAAGAACAGTGCACTAAAAAAGGACGGTTGAAAAAGGGCACTTTTGTGAATATTTAAAATATTTTTTAGTAAAGGGTGGATTGCTGAAATTAAAATAATTTTAATATCTATAAAGAAAACTGTCTTATTTTGAAATTTGGTTTTCACACTCGAGTTCAAAATTTAATAAAACATTACTTTCATTATATCTTTCTTAATTTTTCAAATGGTGAAGAAAAAAAAAGTTTTTACTTTCCAGTTCTTTGTTTTTGTTTTTGTTTTTTTTTTTGCGTGCGCGTAAAAAATTAGAGGAAAATCAAATGATTAAGAGGAAGAACGATAATAGTCCAATTGTGGGAAATTTTGTATTACAGTTTTATTTAATGGCTTGAACGACGTAATATCGTTTGCTTATCTTAGATAGAGGAATAAGATGAAATAGTACTTTGACAATGTAGTTAAAGATAGGTCGATACACAGCTGAAGATCGTATATTCACAAATGTAAATTGAAATATAGCTCTGAATAAACGGTCTATGACTATCATAAATTTTCCCTTCGACCTACAGATCCCATTTTTGTAATATGTCTGTTAAATTGTATTAAGACAAGCTTGATAAAACTAGTTTCTAAATTATTTAGATTTTACAATTTTCCTTGTGTATTCAATTTTTCCATTTCTTTAAAAACTGTTATTGTATGCAGATTTTTCAACGGAAAAAATATTTTAGAAATTCTTTGAAAAATCGGGTCAAGCCGAACCGGACCCGCAAGAGACAAAACCTAACCCGAAACAATGGATATCAACCCGATTTGCAGCAAAATTGTAGAAGTTAATCCAACCCCCGACAAAAAAAGAAAGGTTTCCCGACCCGATGCAGGACTCTACGCCATACTCAATAAATTTAGATCCTAAGTATTATTTAAATTATTTTCGAGAAAATATTTTCATTTCTGCTGTGCATTCCTTAAATTTTGTTTTCTTTGTTGAAACTTCAAAATTTTGACTCCCACTTATTGTTACCCACCTCCATACACACACACACACACACACGTACACCCCGCTCTTAACTCTGCTCCCCTCTTACATTATAAAAATCAAGATAATGAAAAACCTTCACTTTTGAAAAAAGTACTTTTGTTTATGTTTTGACCCCTTTAAATGTATGTAAAAATTTGTTTCTTTTAATTCCATGTCCTCCCCCTTTCTCTTCACCAAAAGGCTGTCTTTGGTCAAAGTTCCCATAAATATATAAAAGTTAATAGCCTTATACATAAGCTATCCATGTACTAAATTGAGAGAATCTATAGATTGTATTTTCTGTTTACCACCCCGCCCTTTCTAGGGGCTTACTAATGAACAGCCGGCGTCTCCAGCAGAATATATTTTTTCAATACACAGCACCTATTTGTTAGTGTCCTTTAAGTGTAACGCTATGTATAATATACTTTTTTGATATCAATAATAGATATGCGGACTTACCACGGGCTTTAGTTGAAGCTTAGAATTAGTTTTCTATAACTGAAAATATATGTAACTTTAATAACTAATAGATCTGAATTTTAGGTTCATCTAAGTATATATAATAATTATTATTTTTACCACTGATTTTTTTTTGCTGAGACCTTTTCACCGTTGACCTTTTTACCTAAATTCATTTGAAATAGAGTATCTACATTAAAATATACTGCAAACGATTTTCCCGCGTAGATCATTATGTAACGGAATTCTTTTGTGCGACTCTGGAAATGAATAGTAAATTCTTTGCATTTCATATTCTACAGAAAGCATGTTTTAGTGCTGCACTTGAAACGATTTTTTCCCATGGATCGTAATTTAACGGCATACTTTTGAATGCCCCTGTAAGGGAACTGTACATGCTACATATTTCATTTTCAATGGTGATCGTGCGATAGTAAATGTCAATAACACACAAAATTTCAGGGAAATCGAATTATATTTGCGCAAGATAGAGCACTGACAGACAAACTGAAGTCATAAACCCTTTTCAACTATGTTGGAAAATGTAAAATAAATAAATTCCTTATAATTTAGAATTACAAATTGTCATTAGTGTGTGACTTAATCGGAGAAAAATTTTCTTGATTTTACGATATCGGAGGTAACATGCGCATATCAAATATCACGAATTTGATTTTTTTTTAAAGTAGACCATTGAAAGTGATTATTTAAAAGTATTTAGGTAGAATAACTAAATTACTAAATTCTTCTATAAACACGCTTGCGGAATGGGGCAGAATTTGATAACATACAGAAAATGTGCAACAAAGTTTTTATTATTAAAAATAACCATAAGTTTAATAATAATTCTTAGGCTACAATAAAGATAACTCTTCGGCTATCAGTTTTTATTTTCCGTTGGGGATGGGGGGGGGGGGGGAGTTATTCTAAGATTTCTGCTGTGATGTCAGAAAAGATTTTTTTTTTTAATGATGCCCTACTTTATTTTTATATCAACAATCTTTTATGTTACATTGTGCAATATTCATGATTTAATAATTATTGATTAATACTAATTTTAAAAGAACTAGTTTAAAACATAAACATTTCATAATCCTTTTATTAAATAAGCGACAATGAAAAAAATATGTAGCAAGCTACCACTATTTGGAATTTTACTGTTCCCGTGAACTGTTTTCTTTAGAAATCATCTTTACAAGGGAAGGGGTGGGGCTGTCAATCATAGTTTTCTCAAAGCTCAAAGCGTCACTTACAGGTAGTATTTCGATGTCATTCATGGGTTGCAAGAGTTTGGATTAGATAACAATGGGAGATATTTACTCTCTTTCAAATCTTACTTCAAAGAAAACTCATAGAAACTTTTAAAGTATCATTGAAATTAATTACACTGGAATATTTGGTCAACTGTGTTGTATTTAGTAGAATGATTAGGTAAAAAATAATGATAATTGTAGATATCGTTCAGGGAAGTGTAGTCTCATAAGCATTTTTCTGGCTACACCTCTGGTTCTTCTCTGTGAAACACAACTGTGAGAATAAATAAGATTTAGGGCTTTTTAATATGGCAGTTTTAATGTAAGAGTCGCTATATTGAGACTCGTTATATAAAGAAAGCACAAATAATACACAATGTTTTTAATTTTCCAAGCGGACACAGCCAGTGATATAAACATAAGAATGGTTTTTGGATTCTCTCCCCCCCCCCCCCCTCAACTTTCAAAAGAAATCAAGTATCCAGTTATTCAAAAATATAAGTAGGTCGAATATAATGAAAACCACACATATAAATATGTGTAAAAATACACCTTTATTTATTTTTTAATGCAAGTAAAAACAAGGAAGAGTAACTTTTGTTAAGATTATCTGTCTTTAATGCATATGAATGCATTACCTATCTTAAAATGATTATTATTGTTTACTTTGCTTAATCATATTGGTGAGATGATAGGTTATATCTCCCAACCTGAGAAGTACTGTGTAAATATCATTTTATTGATTGAAATAATTCTTTCATGGCAAATCTCTTTGTATGTAAACTGCCATATAAACAAAAGGAAAATCGAGATAAGAACAGGAAAAAAAAAAATATGATACGTTTGTAGAGATTTTGAAATACAGCCTTCACGGTAGAATTATCATTAACTTTGTCTCATATGATAAAGGAAAAGTTTCAAATTGAAAAATAAAATTACTTTACTTTTGCTCTAAAATATTAAAAAAGCATTGCAGATTACTGCGAGCAATTGCACTTAATAAAGCCGTCTATGATGTTTAATTGCGTGGAGTTTTTGATCTACTTCCAACAATTAATAGGCTACTTCACTCACGCGAAAGCACCCGCTCGCTAATGTTTATTTGGGGGAAGAATTTTTTTAAGATACCTCGTTTTTATTTCCATTTTTTTAAACGAATCTTTTGCATTGGCTACCTAAGATCGATCTATAGAAAGACCGTTTTTTTCTTTTTCGATTTTGTTTAAAGTTTTTTTTTAAATTTATTTAGGATACATTTACTTTCGGAACCGGTTTCGAAAGTAAAAGTATCCCCATTAAAAAACCTTGCAAATAAAATAGAAGGAGTAAAAAAGTCCTTTGTACAGATCGACCTCAGCTACTCAAATCAAAGAAAATCGTTTAAAAATACTGAAATGCAAGCACGCTATCTTTAAAAAATTCTTCCTTAGGAATAATATTGAATCTAGGAAAAAAGGTGACCGGAAAAAACGTGACAGAAAAAACAAGAGCGGAAAAAACGGGATAAGGAAAAAACGAGACCGGAAAAAACGTGACAAGGAAAAAAAGGTGATCGGAAAAAACGTGACAAGGAAGTGTTAAATATTGAACTTGTCGATAAATAAATGCTAAAAACTAAAGTAAAGTTTTTCCACTGTCAGTTTCTTACAGCGTAGGGGGGGGGGGGGGGCAGAGTTAATGGGTGAGTTTGACAACTCTAAGATTTGGTCCAAGAAAATACAATTTTAACATTTCATTAAGAGAAGTTTATTATGACTTCTACAAAAGACAAGTTAGTGCTATCCACGGAGGGGGGGGGGGGTATTAAGGAAATACAATTTATTGATTCTTTCAATTCGCTATTGA
This sequence comes from Maratus speciosus, assembly GCA_963932465.1. Classification (NCBI taxonomy): domain Eukaryota; kingdom Metazoa; phylum Arthropoda; class Arachnida; order Araneae; family Salticidae; genus Maratus; species Maratus speciosus. Next base: position 545,572,881 of record OZ010786.1, on the reverse strand, counting down.
TAGTTTATATATGAGTAAAGATGTTTTATAAGGCGGAGGCGGAGGGAAAAAATTGCATACACAGCCTGTAAAGGGAACAAAATAAAGACGAAGAGAGGAGGCCTTTTCTTTAGAGGAATTTTTTCATTATCCTGCTTTTTGCTCGCAGGCTATCAAAGCCCAAGGATTAATGTGCACGCAGGTTCTGTATGTATGTATGTATGCACTTACGTCTGTATGTACGTAACGCGATAACTCTTGACAGAAACATCCGATTTGCTTTAATTTTTTTTCCAGGTTCATTGTTTCCAAATTCAATATTTAACACTTCCTTGTCACGTTTTTTCCGGTCACCCTTTTTCCTTGTCACGTTTTTTCCGGTCCCGTTTTTTCCGGTCACCTTTTTTCCGTTTACCAATCTACCTCTAATGAAATTTAAAACCTATCTACATCGATGCTTTTTCTGGCCCATTCAGCGTCATTATAGACAGGTTTCACGGTGCTAGTTTTAAATTATGCTAGAATTTGAATAAAATTTGCGCAACAATAATAAATAAAAATATTATTTTTGAAGTGTAATGTTAAATTGGATATTTGAGATTTTTATTATTATTACACAACAAAAGTGCTGTAAGTAAAGAAAAAAAAACAGTTTAGTTATTTAGTATTATAGTTAAATGAAAAAAATGACATACATTTGGAAGTAAAAAGGAAAGAAAAGAACGTGTATATTCATTAAAAGAGCAAAATAAATAAATATTACATAATAAATAATGAACATGCAAAATAAATAAATATTATATGGCAAATGATATAAAATAATAATTATTATAGTAATGAATTAGAATCTTATGGACAGAAATAATAAAGTAAAATAAGTAAACGATGATATTCTATAAAATTGCCTAGTATATGGTTCGAAATACAATGCCATTCTTAAGCATTAACAGAAAACGAAATCCCCTAAGGCATTCGACTTAAAATACGGTAATCCAGTTGACAAATAGTCTGCCTAACGCCTATTGTGTGCTTGGAAAGAGGGGGTGATTGATAAACGCCTTCTTTAACTCCCAGTCTCGAGAAGTGGGGGGAAGCGCAAACGCGTTCATAACCATCTAGAAGTAGAATATTTTGACCGCCTATACGCGCTTGTGACCATCTACAAGTACAAAAGTCTGACCGCCTATATGCGTTCACGACCACTTACAAGTACCAAAGTGCGACCGCGGATACGCGTGCGTGACCACGAAAGGGTTAATCAGAATTAGACTACTGTTTTGGATTGAAATTCTCTTACTTTCTTCATGATATACCCATCCGGTTTATGTCTATATATAAATATATGGAAACCCAAACTGGAACATTTTGGGAACTCAACACAACTATGCATTTTTAAGCTCCAATGTGTCACTATACCATATATATGGTGATGGTTTACTTCATTTTTCAAGTTTTACTTCTTTTTTTAAGACAGTTTATCTCACATGGTTTTCCAAAAGAAATAATAATTACAATAATAATTTATTCAAAGTTCATATGTCTTTTTAAGGATGTATTTCTTTTCAAATTATAATTATATTTACTATTTAAATGTAAATAATACCTGAAGTTCGAGTCCTTGCTATTTTTTATGTTTTCTGATTCTCTTTTGAAGTTTTCTGTTTGTTCTTCATACGCTTTCATCTTTTTCTTTTTTCTTCCAGATTTTGTGAGTCATCTTCTTTTTGCGGACAAAAATAGAATAAAACTAAACACTGCCACTTATTTCTTGTTCTTTTTTGGTTGTGTTATTTGGATTAATATTTAATATTTCACAATGAATTTCTTTGAAATTCGTTTCGCGGTTTCGCTATAGAGTATTTTTTCTCTTAGTGTGTTTGATGATATCCTTTCCTGTGCCATTTCAAGAACTCGCTTTAGAACAATTTGGCTTGTGTTTCCTTTCAGCACTTATACACAGGTTGCCAACTCTATATTAAAATACTCTATATTAAATATTATATCATTTCGCGTTTTATAGGAGAGAGGACGTGTAAATTTTTAATTTGGTTTTCTCTTAAACTTTAAGTAAATCAAAATTTATATATTAAATCGACAATGACTACAAAGGAAGCTGTCAAGTTTACATAGATTTTCGTTACCAAAATATAAAATTATACAAAATCGAGGATTGGAGGAGCGTATGTAGCACACCCGGTATTCGATTCGACGGATTTTTCTTTAAAATATTAAAATCATAGAAATTATTCTGTGTACGCTGCCGAAGCCAGTATGACACCAATTATAATATATTCGATTCGATTCAGAAGATTCGTTTAAAAATATAAAATTGTATTATGTCGAAGATGTACTTTCCAAAGGCAGTGCGCCTACAAACATTTGGCTCGTCTGGAAAGATTTTCGTATAAAAATATCAATTAAAAAACCCTTAACGGGTTAAAAGTTTGTGACGCAGCGCTTTATCTTATTGCTATAAGAATTTTAAATATGGAACTTAAAAATAATGATATCAAATTTTAAGTGACGCTATATTATTTATTTTATCATTTTATTTTTGTTTTATTTATAATTGCATGCGTAAGAATTATGTTAAATTTAAAAGGATGTATAAAAATTTATTCATTGATGCGTTATCATTCACATTTTTCATATGAGTTTTAAAAGATATGATATCAAAATTTAAGTGACGCCTTGATGTAGCCTTAAACAATGTTTTAAAATTCAATTTTAATTATTTTCGATTTGGCTAAATATATTTACACATCTAACCAAAACTTTTAATTTTCCAATATACTGTTAAAAATACCACTTTCACTGAATCTGTACAATGCACTGTAATGTATTTATATGAATAAATTGATTTATCTTTTGTACCACGCTATCCAAAATCAAAAGTAAAATTTATGTAAGTGATTTCTTTACGTCATAATATCCATTTGCATATATTTCGCTTAGTTTGGATACAATGACGCAAAGAAATCACTTACATAAATTTTACTTTTGATTTTGGATAGCGTGGTACAAAAGATAAATCAATTTATTCATATAAATACATTACAGTGCATTGTACAGGTTCAGTGAAAGTGGTATTTTTAACAGTATATTGGAAAATTAAAAGTTTTGGTTAGATGTGTAAATATATTTAGCCAAAACGAAAATAATAAAAATTGAATTTTAAAACATTGTTTAAGGCTACATCAAGGCGTCACTTAAATTTTGATATCATATCTTTTAAAACTCATAGTTTGAATTTATGAAAAATGTGAATGATAACGCATCAATGAATAAATTTTTATACATCCTTTTAAATTTAACATAATTCTTAAGCATGCAATTATAAATAAAACAAAAATAAAATGATAAAATAAATAATATAGCGTCACTTAAAATTTGATATCATTATTTTTAAGTTCCATATTTAAAATTCTTATAGCAATAAGATAAAGCGCTGCGTCACAAACTTTTAACCCGTTAAGGGTTTTTTAATTGATATCATTACTTTTTTTAAGTTAATAATAAAAAGAAAAAAAAATTAGAGGCTAATGATAGGAACTCATAATCGTGATTTCCATTCACCTTTAATTCCCCCCCCCCCTTCCAAAAAAGCATACCTGATACTTATATTGTAAAGAGTGCTGTGCTATTTGATTTTTTTAAGAACTTTTTAGTAAGATATGGAAGTAATATACAAAATGGGGGGGGGGGGGTTATGGTTTGTTTCACAGATATAGAAAGCTTTGTTAAAACTTACTATGTAAAAGATTTACTTTCTTAAGAAAAATATAAAGAAATATTACTCTTTAAACCTTTTTATTAAAAATACAATAAAATTGTAAGCAAAAAAATACTTTCAAATAAAATTTATTTGGAAATTACTAATTTTTTATTTTTTAAGAAATAATTCCCCATCATGTAAGTTTTTAATCTATAGTTGTATTGGGGTGGTAGGATATTAGATTTACTGGATACAACTGTATAAAATGCATAAAAGACATTATTATTGCTCCCATTATTGAAAAGAAAGTTTTATTGTAATATCCCCCCCCCATTTATTGTTAATGCTGAATTTAGGCAATAGATGGCGATACCATGCAGAGAAGCATTTAATTATTGATGTATTTAACTAATCCTGCAACAAGCAATGTAAAATACTTCAAAAACAGATTTTAATTATATTTTGTACCTTGAAATTTTTAATGCTAGGAAACGGTTCAATAATTTAGTTAGCCAACTGAATTATTTAATTTGAGGTTTTATTTCACTTAATTTTTTCTGTGAATACATTTCCCATTTATTGTTAATGCTGAATTTAGCAGTAGATGGCGATACCATGCAGAAAATCATTTAATTATTGATGTATGTAACTATCAGACACAGGAAAGAAGACTAGACTCAGCAACACCAATTCAGCCTATGTTAACGAATGAAGTAACGGAGAGCATGATCTAGGGCTCAGACACAGGAAAAAAGACTAGACACGGCAACACCAATTCAGCCTATGTTAACGAATGAAGTAACTGAGAGCGTGATCTAGGGACGTTTTCTGGGAAGCGACTCAAGAGTGAAAGGTTCCATTCTCTCATTGGTTGATCAGAAACCGGTCTTGGCTTGCTTCTCATGTATGATTTGGCGAGCACTTTGAGAAATATCGTACCTTGTTAATTGATGCTATTTTGGTGTGAGATTTCTGTGGACGAACTTGTCCAGTGGTTAACGCGCTTGTCTAGCAAGCTCAAGTACGCAGGTTCTATCCTCCCTGTTACTTTTTTATTTGTGTTTTGTTTCGATTTTTATTAAGTTGGTTAATAAAGATTTATCGACTTTTATTATCCGTTCATTTCCAATTTTTTAAATTGTCAATTAGATAATTAAATAAAATATTGATTAAATTAAGTTTTAATTGTTATTAAATTAAATGAAATTTAGTTTTAAATAAAATTGAAATTTAATTTTTATAAAATAAAATAATATTTATTTTTAAATAAATTTCAAAATTCATATAAGCTATTTTTTATGAATTAAAGTGAACATTTATTGTAATTAAATAATAATATCTCCTAAACTTACATACATTATTTTTTTCCCTTATAACTTTAGCATCAGATAAATATTAAATTAGCAAAATTAATTTTTCAAAGTTTTCTTTTAAAATTAATTAGTATTTTTCATACAGAAAAACTTTATTCATTTATTATCTAATGCTTTGTAATTTTTTATTATGTATAAAATAATGTTAATGAAATTAATTTTTAAACCTCATATTACTTATAAGCTATTTATTTCAATTTCTTAAAATGAATATTTTTGGAAATATAATGTTATTTCTTACACTTATATAAATATTTTTATTTTTATCTTATATTATTTAACAATATATCTGAATACATAACTATATTCAGTTTATTTTATTTGAAAGTAAAATTTTATTAATTTATGAATTAATATTAATAATATTATTAACTTAGCAAGTAATTAATTATTTAAAACAATTTGTAATAGTTAATTGTTAAATACTTTTTATTAAAATTTCCTAAAAAATTTTAATTGTTATTATTAAAAAATTCTAATAAACTACTTTTCAAAACAATATATATATATTATATATATATTATTTGAAAACTCAGTCAAAAACATAAATTATTTTTATTAAAAAAATATTATAAATTTCCCCTTTACTATTACTACCCTAAATATTTGAAAACTAAATTAAAGACATAAGTCCAAGTAATCATTAACTAGAAATATTTAATGCGACAAAATGCATTATAAAAACTTCTTATAGTTTTTAGTAGTTATTGCTCAGATATTATTGTTTTGGGTTCCAACTTTTTTTTTCTTTTGGGTGTGTGAAAAAAAAAAAAAAATCTGTCATTATTATTTAATTTATTTTTTCATTATATTTCACTACAAGTGTGAGCTACAATTTGTTTTAGCTTGACCTTTTTCATTCACTATCTATGAAACACTTTATTTTTAGATTTTTTTTTTGCCCCATTTGTTATTTTGCAGCAATAATAAATAGATATTAATATTGCAAATTACTATAATGGCAAGGTAGAATTTAGATGATCTAAATCCCTTTCTGACAATTTTGATTATTTGAGTACTAGTTTGGCCATTTAATTATTTATATTTACGCATACAAAGTGCCATGAAAAAAAATGCATAAAATTTGACTGAGTATTTTTATTAATTGTTTTTTATATATTTATTATTTTTTAAAAACACATCAGCTATCAAGTTAGGGGAGGGGGAGTGCTTGAGTTTACTGTTCTTTGCACAGATAACTACAGTCAAGACACATAGGTAATTAAATGCAGTTGCGTAGCCAGGATATTATTTCGGGGGGGGGGGTCGTCTAATCCCCTAAGCTTCTCTCCTCCTGATGCAAAGCTAGAAATTAAAAACTATTAATTTTAATTTTCGTATAAATATCAATTTTATACTTTTAAAATATGGGATATTTTTTTTTTGTCTAAATTTACATACACCTGTATATACAAAAGGAATAATGTGTACTGTGTAATTTAAAAATAATAAGTCTAAAATATTTAAATTGATTACTTTTTTAAAAGAAAGTCAGTTTTATCAATTTTTTGTAGGGAAAAAAAGATATTTTTAAAAATACCATATCATTGTTTTCCGTGAATCATTTTATATGAAAAATAAATTTAAATTCCTTACATGTCACAAACAAAATTTAATATGATTGCAACATAATACTTGAAATAATCTCAAGTGACACTTGGCGATTTGTTTTGGTGGTGAAATGAGATGTGCCCTCTGATTTGTTAGGAAGAAATGTCTACCACTGCTCAATAATCAGGTCTTGTAACCTTGAGAAGTAAATCGCGGAATTCTTATTTATTCTCAACCAATGGGAGAATGGAACCTTTCACCCTTGAGTCTCTTCCCGTTTTCTGACCCTTCCAATATGGCAGCCAGTGCGAGAGCAGTGAAACTCAAATTAGTGATTATTAAAAATAAATTAACATGTATGCAATCCAAAGAGTTCTCGATTATTCCTGTTTTCATTTATGAGTAATACTATTAATTTCAAGAGATTTCTCAACTTTTATTTAATATTTATTGAGGAAATCCTTACTTGAAAATCTGAAAGAATAAAAATATTAACTGTCTAGATTGCTGCTGCTGCCATCTGTTGAACCAAATTTGATGAAGTTGAATAAAAAAATCTTTAACAGTAAAAATGTTTAAAAAATATGCTAGATTAAATGTTATTAAATGATACTGAAATACTCGAGAAAAATGTGTACACTGACTCTGAAGTACTAAAATACTTCAGTTTTACTCAGTAATAGGCACAATATTTCTCCATCATTTATTTACTTTAGAGTTAAAATTCCAGATCTTGAGCTAGGTGATTTTTTTTTTTTTTTGCATTAATTTCATTAGAGTTAAGTATTCTTATATATAAAAAAAATTAAGAATAATAAAATTTAATGACAAAATTAATTATTATCCCCCCCCCCTCTCAAAATACCTTTTATTATTATTAATTTTATATCACATTAAATCAAAATTGACGTTTCTAAATTCATTAGATTTTGCCTATCAGAAAATTTATTAAAATAAACGTCAAAAGCCTGTGTTCTTAGATTTTAAACAGTTTTTATTGCATTAATTTCGTTACCTTAAAAAATATTTTTTAGAATTCTCATCATTTTTTTAAAGTAAAATTATGAATAAGAAAATGCAAAGACAAAATTAATTACTAATCCATCCGCACCCCAATATCTCATTTTTTATAATAATATTCATAATTTTAGTTCACGTTAAATCGGAATTGACGTTCCAAAATTCACTAGATTTTGTCTACCAGATGGTTTTTTAAATAAACGTCTTAAGCTCTTAAGCGGTAGTCTTCAAATGACTAATTAGTGAATTAACAAAAAATTTCTGCCTGATAAGTGATTTTTAATTATTTAAAAATTAATTATTTCGCAAAAAAAGTGTATATATATATTATTTGTTATGATTCGCAAATTATTAAAATGCAATAAAAGTTCAGCGATAATGAAAAATTCTTCTATATTTTTGGTTAATAAAGACTTAAAATATTTTTTTTATACTTCATTATCCCTTGATTAGTTTTCAGCTTTACAAATCTTACTGAAGTATGAAATGATTTTTATAAAAGTAATGCAATTCATTTAAAACACTAGTAATAATTTTAATCTAGGTTCTATATTTTATTATTTTTTGCTAATAAAATTCTAGATTTAAACTTCAGCATTGAAAAGCTAGTAATGCAATTCATTTAAAACACTAGTAATAATTTTAATCTAGGTTCTATATTTTATTATTTTTTGTTAATAAAATTCTAGATTTAAACTTCAGCATTGAAAAGCTTACAAAATCAAATGAATGATTTTTATAAAAGTAATGCAATTAATGCAACTCATTTAAAATATTTCTTATAAATAATGCACTGAGGTGCAATATATTGCATTTACAAAATAAATCTATATATATATGCTTTAAAAAAAATGCTGACTGCTTCAAAGAGGACAGACCTCGCGACCTATGTTTTGCGAGACCCGCACTTAACCGACTGAGCTACGGAAGAATCGTAAACTTCGCACTAAACGTTGATCAGAACAAATTAAGCGCATGAATACAGTAGACGCAACTTCGGTGAAATTCCCATAAATGGTGGAAAAATATAGTCCGATTTTTCATGCTTGTTATAAAACGAATAAGAGTCTTGCTGGAAACACACATGGTCTTATTCGGTTCACCTAAAATAGATTTATATTATATATTAATTTTAATAAGATCATTTTCGGAGGGAAATAAAAGTGAATTAAAAATAAAATTAGAGTTTTCCCAGAAAAAGAAAAGTGTTATTCACCTCGCCTTAATCAGATTTATATTATATATCAATTTAAAAAAAATCGTTAGAACTGTTTTCGAGATTTTAAAATTAGGAACTTCCTCTTATACCATACCAACGTTTTCACTTTAAAAATGGCTATTTAGATATCAAAATATACTGCACGTAGAAATGTAAAAATTTCAGTATACGATTAGACTGCAGATATAAGACTGTTCTAGAAAAATCAGAACAATAGGACCTATATCTGCGGAGATATTAAAAGGCGGCTTTTCGCGTTTTCTTTGATGGCGAGTTAGCCGTATATATGAGTTCCGCCATCTACGAATTCTACGATACGATTTTAGGCTTAAGGCTGCGTCACTCGCAATACTACCGTCTTCCATGATAAAACGGGTGGAATAGGTCTCAATTCAACGGAAGAAATACGTTAAAAACGAAATTGTAAAAATAAAGTTAACCACGATCTGACCAGTTCGGATCATTATAAACCATAACAATCAGTTAAATTGTGTATATCTATCTATTTATCTCTCTCTCTCTCTCTTTCTCTCTCTCTCTCTATCTATCTATCTATCTATCTATCTCTCTCTCTCTATATATATATATATATATATATAACCATTATCTACTATATATATAAAATCCAAACGGAAATTTTGTTCCGAACATCTATATTTCGAGTTCTACTGCACGGATTTTTACACAACTTACACTGTTAGATAGATATCGTTTCAGAGAAGGTTTTAAGATTTAACACGTAGATTAGTTATAGAATACGTTTACGTAGATTAGATAGTTCTACGTAGATTAGTTAAAGAATTATGATGGAAAGTTCATTTATTCTGGGCGATAAGATTACCATTTTATTACTTGGCGAATTTTATCGTTGATGAAAAATTGAAACGGCTATTACACCTCGAAAAAAAAAACTGTTATTAATTTTATTTAAAATTAAAAAAAAAAGAAAAGAATAAATCAGTTTTGACGAGTGATAATACTAAAAAATTAAAATATGTAATTTAAACATGAAAGGGAATGTTGGTAATGCTTACAAAATTACGCAGTTGAAATATTGCAATAAAAACAGGATTTGATGATTTATCTTCTTTCGCGTCAGGTTAAGAAAAATGTACTTCATAAGCGCATACTTAGAAATATTTAAAAAATATATAGAATATTCTTCTCATGAGGATATATATATATTTATTTATAAAAAATCGGCAGAACCTCGATTTAGCTTTCGAAAAAAAAAAATAGTTTTTTGCGATTTAACGCTGGTTGGCGACGTAATAAAATTTTAAATAATACTATGATAAATATTCTTTAAGAAAACATTTTCAAATCTCCATACGAAGTTAGATTAATAAGTTTAACTTAAAGAAATACATTTTTATGACTGTAGTTTTGTCCTGTACATGTATGTGTATATAATGAAATATAAAGATAGTAATTATGCTGCTTAGAACAAAGATTAAATGGATTAAAATTGTTTCAAACTCAAAATTAAGGTCCGATTCTGAGCATTGGCAGTTTGACTTCGATATTGTTAGCGTCAAAGACAACAAAAGAAAAGCATTGTTGCCATGTATACAACGACTTAATATCGAAATGTTTAATGACAGCATTCCTTATCAAAATACCCTTAAAACTTATCCAGACGAGGACACCGTATAAAATTAAATAACTACAGCAATACGTAATTTTTATAGACTATATAAGCTTACAGAAAAAATAATAAATTAATTCGTCTTTTAAGTTTAAATTCGTTGAGTATTATGCATTTAAATACTTATTTAACAAGTAATTTATAAATGCATTCCCATCTCTTGCATTTGGCCACGAAATGTTCTGGTATCGCCAAATAGCGTGCAGCTTTCGTCTTTTCGCGCCAAATACTCGAAAATATTATATTTTTTTACATATTTTGTACTGGGATTCTGCCACTACATTTGACTGATGTTTTTTACATACATGAGTAATTTTATTAGCATTTCTTTTTCAAAATATTTTGAGTATGCCCTTTAAGGAGACCTTCCAAATGAGTAACGATTTTGTTTTTGATTCGTTATTTTTTATTATTTACTTTTTTTATTATCTAACCCTTACAGAAAAAACTAGCAGATTTTACTTTTGCAGCCAAACAATTTATTTTAATCCAAAAAGGCGTAAATCTGATATCAGCCGCAGGGATTTCCACATTATAGGTGATTTTTAAAGCGTAAGACAGCCTTGTTAAGCAATTTTTATATTCAAATTTAAACTATATAAATAGCAGTTAAAATTATAAAAGTGGAGTTAATACTTACATTTTAGTTCAAAAGTCTGCGCACCCCCCCCCCCCCCCCACACACACACGGATACAAATATTGTAAAATATTTGAATTTCAGACATTTAAAATTTTTTTCACATATTTACTACGGAAACATGCTGGTTTGTTTTTTCCAAGCTTGCGACTTTTATAACATCGAACGTAGATCAGCGAATATAATCCACTCTTTTTTTTTAACACATATGGCCAGTTTTCCTTTTATAAATGTCTACTGATTCAAATGTTAAGTACTAAAGATAATTCTTAAAAAAAATTATGCAATTATGCGTTTTTAATACCACAAAGAAAACATTTTACAATAAAAATTGATTACTGAAATAAATTTTCGATAATCTTTTTAATTCGCCATTCTCTTTCTTTTTTTTTTTTTTTTGCGTATCTTTTCTTCTTTTTTGAAAGTTTTTAAAAAAATATATTGGATTAATTTTCCGTAATCAGGTTACCCGCTAATTAGCATATTTGCTGTACTGTTGGATGTTTCTTTTTATATTTGAAAGAGACTTTGGACAGTGAACCTGATTGCAGAAGATTACATGAAATTTGTACTTAGCGATTAGTAATTTCATGATTTTTCATTATTACTGAAATTATTGTGTTTCATGATGAAGCAAAAGAACAAAAGAGGTTCTGTTATTATTTATTCTTTATCTCAATTTATTTTACTTCATAAAAAAAAATACTTTCAATGGATTGGAAAAACCTTATTTTTCCAATGGTGGCAAATGTAATAATATCCGTCGACTTAACATTTTAGCCTACATAGGATAAAACTACCTCAAATTTCGATCATCATAAAGCATATTGTCCTGACGCACACCCTAGCAGCTAATCGTAGCAATACATTAAGAGCTAATTTCATAATCTGGGTTATTTACACAATAGACGAAATAATAATTTACACTTCATAATGTAAATATCGAGCTTATTTATTTCTCCGTGTTAATAGGCTCTTTAGAATAATGCAAAATAAAACTTATCATAAATCAATCCGTATCGACCAAAATGCATATTGCTAAAAATTTGGTATAACTAACGTTATTTATCGTTGTCAGTCCTATTTAAGGTATGGAGATTTATTGGTAAAATAGCTATAATTGAGTCAATAAAAACTGCATTTTCATTGGAACGTAATTTGGTGGGTAATTTTGTTTTGCAACTACTTCTGGTGCATGTGTAACAATATTAATGCATCACTTTTAATGTTTGCATCGACCCTCACAATGAGGTCGATAATGGATGATTAGAAATATTTCATTAAACGCATGAAGTTTATTTTTCTAAGTCGTAGAGTTTCTTCCCGGGTTAAATGTTACATGATTTGAACTGGTCTGAAAAATGAAAAGGCAATGAAAATGACATTACTTTAATTTTTTTCAAACGATTCAGATTTAAAAACACACATTGTTATGCGTCACTTTTCTGTTAAAAATGAAAGTTAAACACACTTTTTTGTCTGCAAATCATTTAATAAAGTACATGCAATCATCTTAATACATTTTTGACGGTATTTATTCTACTGGAATTTCAAAGATGGAAAAAGTAGTAATAGAACTGTCAAGAGAGGACATTTATTACGAAGTATAACGTATAATTCAGTGAGATTGTATTTAAGCTACCAAAACCACATATGCTCAAGCTGAGAGACCAGGAGTTCAAGAAAAAGCACCCCAAAGTTAACTATTCTAACATTATTCCTATTCAATGGTCAATCTCTGTAATCATTATAATGCTATCTAATTTAAAAGTGTCAGATTAGAGACCATTTTAATTCCTGTTGTCATAATGGCCTCATTTCCCTACTAAAATTCACTGTAAATGATCAACTGAAAGTATTGCTTCATAATAGCTCAAAATTTTTGCATTTCAGCGGTGATATAATATCACAATGACGTTCGCATCTTTTTCAGCATTGTGGAAGGAAATCCCAGGTGAAGGTGCACATTGTTTTAAAATACAAGGTCAAATTCACATTTTGTTTGACTCAAGCTTCGTTTCAAAAATCGACCAGCGTAGCGGGCGTAGCCTGCTGGTATATATGACGTAGGCTAATTGAGAAATCGGGCTCTTTGCAAAGAGCCGTGCTAATTGGAGAATCATCTCCCCTTTTCCAATTATCCTGCTATTTTTCAGGCTTATTGCAAAGATCCTAGAAAGCGTTAGACTAATTGAAAAATGACCACTTATTATCCAATCAGGGTGAATTTTTTTAGGCTTATTAACCCATAACCCAACCAGAACCCAAAAAATAAATTACAACAGACCGTACCCCGATCCGAGCAAGACAAAATAATTCCAGGCTGCATGCATCCCGACCGAACCTGAAAGTTACAATTGAAAAAAAACGAGATCTGACCCGAACAAAATCTGATAACCGACAAAAATATTCTAAAGAACCTTAACCCGATCCGAGTAAGACAAAATAATTTTCGTGGAAACGCAACCAGTCCCAAACCTAAAAATTCCATTTGAAAAAACCCGAAATCCGATCCGAGCAAGACAAAATAATTTCCGTGGACACGACACCCGATCCGAACATAAAATATTTGTTTGAAAATTCCGAAATATGACCCGAACCAAACATGATAACCGGCAAAAATATTCTAAAAAACCACAACCCGATCCGAGAAACACAAAAGAATTTCCTTGGACACGTAACCCGAACCGAACCTAAAAATTTCTTTTGAAAAAAACCTGAAATCTGACATGAACCAAATCTGAACTCGGCAAAGATATTCCGAAGAACCATAACCCGATCCAATCAAGACAAAATAATTTCCGTGAATACGCTACCAGACCCGAAGCTAAAAATTCTATTAGAAAAAACCCGAAATCTGAACACGACAAAAATATTCCAAAGAAACATAACCCGATTAGAGCAAGACAAAACAATTTCTGTGGACACGCAGCCCGATTCGAACCTAAAAATTTAGTTTAAAAAAACCCCGAAATATGAACCGTACCAAATAAGATAACCGACAAAAATATTCTAAATAACCAAACCCGATCTGGACAAGACAAAATAATTTCCTTGGATACTCAGCCCGAACCGAACCTAAAAATTTTACTTGAAAAAAAAACCTGAAATCTCATCCGAACCAAATCCGAATCCGACAAAAATATCCCCAAGAACCATAACCCGATACGAGCAAGATAAAATAATTTCCGTGGACACGCAACACGACCCGAACCTAAAAATTACATTAGAAAAAACGCAAAATCTGACACGAACCTAATCTGAACCCAACAAAAATATTCTAAGGAACAATAACCCGATCCGAGCAAGACAAAATAATTTCTGTCGAGATGCATCATGATCCAAACCTAAAAATTTTGTTTGAAAAAAAAAAACCCCGAAGTATGACCAGTACCAAATATGATAACTGACAAAAATATTCTAAAAAACCATAACCCGATCCAAGGAAGACAAATTAATTGCCGTTGTCACGCAACCCGAACCGAACCTAAAAATTCCACTTGAAAAACAACTGAAATCAGACCAAAGCCAAAACTAAATCCGACAAAAATATCCCAAAGATCCATAACCAGATCTAAGCAGGACAAAATAATTTCCGTCGGCGTGCAATCCGATCCGAACCTGAAACTTCTCCTTTAAGTTAATCCGAACAGTACCTGAAATTAAAATACAAGCCGTACCCTGATACGAGCAAGGCAAATTATTTTCCGTTTACACGCAATACGACCAGAATCTGAAAATTCCATATGAAGCCAACCTGAACCCGATCTGAAAATTACAAAATTATTTTAAAGAGCCGTAAACCGACCCGTGCAAGACAAAGTTATTTCCGTAGACGCGCAACCGGATCCAAATTTAAAGGTTCCATTTGGAGTCAAACCGAAAACCGATCACTACCAGGTTTCGGATTGAGTTCAATTAAAACTTTCAGGTTGGGATCGGGTTGCGGGCGACGGAAATTATTTTGTCATGCTCGTATCGGGCTATAGTTCTTTGGAATATTTTTGTCGGGTTAAGATTTTGTTCGGGCTGTGTTTCAGGTTCACTTAAAATGGAATTTATAGGTTCTGGTCGCGTTGCGTGTCTACGGAAATAATTTGTCTTGTTCGGATCCGATATGGATTTTTGGAATATTTTTGTCGGGTTCAGATTTGTTCATGTCAGATTTCAGGTTTTTTTTCAAATGAAATTTTTAGGTTCGGTCCGGGTTGCGTGTCCAAGAAAATTATTTTATCTTGCTCGGATCGGGTTATTATTCTTTAGAATATTTTTGTCGGTTTTCATATTTCGTTCGGGTCATATTTTGGATTTTTTTCAAACAAAATTTTTAGGTTCGGATTGGGTTGCATGTCCACGGAAATTATTTTATTTTGCTCGCATCGGGTTATGATTCTTTGGAATATTTTAGTTGGGTTCAGATGTGGTTCATGTCAGATTTCGGGTTTTTTCTAATGGAATTTTTAGGTTCGGTTCGGGTTGCGTGTCCACGGAAATTATTTTGTCTTGAACGGATCGGGTTATGGTTTTTGGTGATATTTTTTGTCAGGTTCAGATTTGGTTCGCTTCAGATTTCGTTTTTTTTTCAAATTGAATTTTTAGGTTCTGGTTCGGTTGCTTGTCCTCAGAAATTATTTTGTCTTGCTCGGATCGGTTATGACTCATTAAAATATTTTTGTCGGCTTCAGATACTGATTTTTTTTAAAAATTTTTAGGTTCGGTTTGGTTTGCGTGTCCAAGAAATTTTGTCTTGCTCGGAACGGGTTATGGTTCTTTAGAATATTTTTGTAGGTTATCATATTTGGTTCGGGTCATATTTCTAAATTTCTAAAAACAAATATTTTAGGTTCGGATCGGGTTGCTTGTCCACGGAAATTATTTTGTCTTGCTCGGATCGGGTTATGTTTCTTTGAAATATTTTTGTCGAGTTCAGATTTGGTTCATATCAGATTTCGGTATTTTTCTAATGGAATTTTTAGGTTCGGTACGGGTTGCGTATCGAAGGAAATTATTTTTTCTTACTCGGATCGGGTTATGGTGCTTTAGAATATTTTTGTGTGTTATCTGATTCTGTTCGGGTCAGATTTCTGTTTTTTTCAAATGGAACTTTCTCGTTCGGATCGGGTTGCATGCAGACTGACATTATTTAGTCTTGCTCGGATCGGGGTACGGCCTCTTATAATATTTTTTCGGGTTCTGGTCGGGTTCTGGGTTAATAAGACCAAAAAATCACCCTGATTGGATAATGAGTGGTCATTTTTCAATTAGCCTAACGCTTTCTAGGCTCTTTGCAGTAACCCTGAAAAATATCAGGCTAATTGAAAAAGGGAGATGATTCTCCAATTAGCCCGGATCTTTGCAAAGAGCGTTATTTCTCAGTTAGCCTGCGACATATATATACAAGGTGGCCATAATTAAATTGACGGTACACAGAGTGTTCTGTAGCGTGATCTTATTGCGAGAATGGAGCCAAATTTTGTAGGAAGATTAAACAAGACGGGGAACGAAGGATTCCACGAAAAAAAATTAGTTCCAAAAATCACCGCTAGGATAATATGTGGTGCTGTGTATTTGAAAAAGAGAGTTTCAAAAAATGAAGAATCAACACTGAAATAAAATTACCGCTTATTTAACGAATTTAGCAATTTAATCCAAGCGCAAAATGGTAACAGTTTATAAACAACTAAAAATTTACATAAACACTGCTAAAGTTTGTTTAAAGCAATTTCACTTACAGAGTCCCAAAGAAAGCAACATCAGCAGAAGAAATCCTTTATTAAAATCTCACGTTACAACTTTTGGCCCAGTGCCAGTTTCTTCGGCTTTAAAAGGTAATGTGCTACTGTTAGAAGCAATTTCATTGAAAGTTATCTTTCATAATGTTTTCTTCTTTAGTCGAGCGAGCTCTACTAGACAAATTCTTTTACCTCAACCAGTGCAATGCGCCAGCCGCTCTTCGTGCTTTTAGAAACAACAAAACAATGCATAAAGGTAACTGTCTTTTGTCAGTTAATGGTTTAAAAACAACGGTTGAGAAGTTTGAGAAAACATGTTCTTTAAATGTTCAGTCAGGCAGAGGACGAAAGCCCGTATCACTGGATACAATCCAAGAAGTGACAACGGAGATTGTCGACAGAGCACCAGACAATATTTCTACACTTCCAGCGCTCGTGGGATAGCTCGGAAATGGATATGCCTTTTCGTATGGTATGGGAAGTCCTATGAATGATTATCCACTTCTGTCCGTACAAGATCAGCCGTGTACAAGAGTTACGTCACACTGACCATGATAAGCGATTGACTTTTGCTCTCATTTTTCATGGCAGAATGGAGTTGGATGATGCTTGGCCCTAGAAAATCGTATGGGGAGACGAGGCCTACTTTTACCAGAATGGAAGTGTAAATACCCAGAACTGCCGAATTTGGGATAACAAGTGGTCAAGAGCATTCAAAGACATTCCTTTGCATTCACCAAAGATAACTGTTTGGTGTGGTTTCACAGCAGATATCATCATAGGACCATTCTTCTATGAGAACATTACTCCGACAGTACAAGTAGTTTGTTCTGTTACCGGAGACAAATATCATCAAATGTTAAACAACTTTGTTATCCCGGCACTTCAGCAAAGACAGTGACTGGAGAAAATCATTTTAATGCAAGGTGGAGCCCCTCCACATATTACTTTGCGGGTACAGCAGCTACTACGATAGAAATTCACAACAGAAAGAGTCATTACCCGCTGTTTTCCAACTGCATGGCCATCTCGGTCCCCTGATCTTACACCCTGCGACTTTAGGTTATGGGGTTACCTAAAGTCTAAGGTCTATCACGGAGGTGTCCAGGACCTGGCTACGTTGAAGGATAAGATATCGCGAACTGTACGGGAGATTTCTGCAGACATGTTATTATCTGCTATTGTAAATGCTATGCACAGAATGCAATATGTGGTCCACAAAAATGGCGTCCACATGAACCTGAGTTGGATGTGCTAAATAAATGGTAATTTTATATCAGTATTGTTTCTTCTTTTTTGAAACTCTCTTTTTCGAATACACAACGCCACCTAATTCCCCGGTGGTGATTTTTGGAACTATTTTTTTTCGCGGAATCCTTCGTCCCCCGTCTTGTTTAATCTTCCTACAAAATTTGGCGCCATTCTCGCAATTAGATCGCGCTACAAAACACACGGAGTACCGTCAGTGTAATTATGGCCACATTGTATATATATATAAATATATATATATATATATATATACAGGGTGATTATAATTAAAGTTTAACATTCAAAATGCTGTAAAAAAAGAACCACTGGTCAGAATGACTTCAAATTTGAAATGAATATACTGGGAGAAGGGGGAAATGCTATGGCATACGAAAAAAAGTTCCAAAGTGTCTCAATAGATGACGCTGTAAGCAGCATTACGAAAGTGGATTCGGCGTCAAGTGACATTTTTAATCGAAATACGACGGTTTTGTCATGAATTGCACTGTAAACCCACCGTACTGTTCAATGTGCATCAGTGTTTCGGCTGTTTTACGGAAAAAATGACTTCCAAATCAGTCAACAGTTGTGGTACTGTTAATGGAAAGTCCATCCACCACGGCAAGGTCGTACCCCATTGGATGGGAAAAATCGGTTTCAATTGCCCTTGGGACAAAAACCGCATGAAAAGCGAATAATGATTCTGTTTTTAATTATTGCTAGACATTCGGCAGACAGGTTCCATATGCTGTCCACCATTGTCCGCCACAAGTTGAATCCGTTAGTCGTTATCGGTTGTCTCATCCCATGTCTAGCAATAATTAAAAACAGAATCATTATTCGCTTTTCATGCGGATTTTGGCCCAAAGACAATTAAAAACCGAATCATTAAGTTATTTTTATGTGTTTTTTGCCACAAGGACAGTTAAAAACAGAATCATTATGTTATTTTTATGCGGTTTTTGTCCAAAGGACAATTAAAACAGGAATCATTGTGTGCTTTTTATGCGGTTTTTGGCCCAAGGACAATTAAAAACCGATTCTTCCCATCCAATGTGGTATGACCTTGCCGTGCTGGATGGACTTTTCACTAACTTTAGCACAACTGTTGGCTGATTTGGAAGTCATTTTTTCCGTAAAACAACCGAAACACTCATACACATTGAACAGTACGGGTGGTTTACTGTGCAACTCATGACAAATTCGTCCTATTTCGATTAAAAATGTCACTTGACGCCGAATCCACTTTCGTTATGCCGCTTACAGCGCCATCTATTGAGACACTTTGGAACTTTTTCCTTATGCCATACCGTTTACCCCTTTTTCCAGTGTATTCATTTCAAATTTGAAGTCATTCTGACCAGTGGTTCTTTTTTAGTGTATTTTGAAAGTTACACTTTAATTATAATCACCCTGTATATGTATCTGAATATATGTATATATATATTTATATATATGAATATATATATATAGATATATGAATATATATATATATACATATATATATATATGTATATGTATATATAAAAGAGATATACATATATATATATATATGTTTGTGTGTGTTACTGCGATTGCTTAAACTTATTTTCGCGAGAATACATTTAAAAAAATCTCTATCACTCTTCACATATTATTATATTTTGAAGTTTAAAGTTTGTATCGCGAAACAAAATGTTACTGCTTAAGAAATGTGTAGCTTTTAAAATTTCATAGAGCCAGCGTCAGGTTTCTTTTAAGGCTCCCAATGTCATTTTCTTTGTATCCCGCAGAATATGAGAGAAGATAATAAAAAATGATATGAGAAACATTTAAGTTTCATGATCCTTGTTTCATTCTCCTTGCGTGACAGAAATTCAAATTGCTGCAATATCTAAAAGTGCAGCATAAATATTTATATATATATATATATATTCTTTGTAAAAAGATATTTTCTTCATATATATAAATATCTGTTAAAAATGAAGCTTTATGGTATTCTAGGCAAAATATACTGCAAAACTCTTTTTTTTTTCCAATACAAAAATATTTCAGAAAATAATAAACTCGTTATATCTCTATCTTTAATGAGTATATATGTATATACACTATATGGTCAAAGGTGACCGATCACTTGCGATTTTAGACTTTTTGTTAAATATCTAGAAAAATATATGAGGGAAAAATCTGGTCATATATTTCCGCGGGGATTTTTTTCCTGAAACCCCATGGTAGTACGTGCAATATTCTGTACGCTATCTTGGCACTAATCAACAGATATTTGATACAACCCCTGATCTTTTTTGCTTGTTTTTGGGAACAACGGATTTTGAGCTTATTCTATGGACGATTATTTTCAGAATTTTCAAGATATGATTTTGAGACTTTCTCAAAAGGTGCTCTATATACTTAGCTGATACATTATGCACATTATATTTTGATGGCATTTGCGCATGCGCAGTGAAACATTTTTTAGGAACCTTGCTCATTTTTCATCCAATTTTTAATATTTTTTTAATTCTGCTTGCAAAGTATTGTGCACAATATTGTTTGTCATAATTTCTGAAAAGAACTTTTTTTTTTTGTTATATAAAGAACTCTGAAAAATACAAGCAAAAATTGTGGCGAAATTTGGAGCTGTTTTTATAAAAACTTTATTTTCGATACGAGTATACATGCTATCATAAAAATGAACACAGTATATTACCATAAGCCACTTATTAATAATCTCGTGTTTGAACGCTTTTGCTACATTAGTTTTTACAGGGTTATCCAAAAGATATTCGTTCTTTTTAAATATGTTGACGGTCCTATAGAGTTTCAGAAAAAAACTTCGCGGTAATATATGACCTATACTATACTGTTTACACACCTACAATTTCACGTTAATTTCTCATGTATATTTTTAGATATTTAACAAAACGTCTAAAATCGCAAGTGATCGGTCAGCTTTGGCTATGTAATATATATACATGCATGAATCAATTAGAAAATACTTGTATTTATACCATTCTTCCTTAAAAAAATATTTATAAATGCATTCTATAGATAGAATTAAACTAGTAATATTAGATTTTATTAAATTTAAGACTATCTAGATTAGCAGTCAATGCTTTAGCCACGCAAAATTTTGCGATAATTGTAATATATTTTATGGCAATATAATAGTCAGTACAAAAATTTCCGTGAACGGTAATACACTTACATAAAATTTATACGTTTATAGACAACATATATACATTTTGATGTTGCAAAAGATTAATTAATGTTTCATTTAAACATCTAGATAACATACCAAATACAATTTTGAATAATGTATTTTGTATAAATTTCCCCAAATGTTAGTTAATGAATATCTGCAAAGAATTACCGATCCATCAACAAATGTCCGTATATGTGTATATATGACTATATAACGAGTATAAATATATAGGTAGATAGGTATATAGATAGATGGGTAGCTAGATAGATAAATTTACAATTAGAGAAAAGGATTTTAAATAAGTAAAAAAACTTCAGCATCAAATACTGTAATTGACTACTTTGGATTCAACAAACGAAAACAATTAAAGGTCATATTCAAAATATTAGAATAATTGAGAAAAAGAAATAATAAAAAAATATTTTTCATTTATTTGTTTTTGATACAAAGTAAATGCAATTAAATTTCTTACAAATTAAATCAGTAATATTTAAATAAGATTTTAGCATTTGCAAAATATAAAATACTGTGCAATAAATTAGGTATAAAGCTTTCTGAAACACATCAAAATATTAGAATAAAATTTATATTCGTTCAAAATATTAGAAAATTTTATTTTACGCAACAATATTACTTTATGAATATGAAGTAAATGGTAGTTAATATTTTGCAGCATCCCCTTTAGCTTTCATAACAGCGTACAATCGATCTTGCATACTATATACAAGATGTTTACAAACATTTCTATCAATATTAGCCCAAATAGACTTTATCCATGCCACTAACTCAGTTTTACTTGAAGGAGGATTTTCTTGGAGTTTTTTCTTCATTATACACCATGAATGTTTCATGGGACTGAGGTCTGGTGAGTTTGGTGGACAAGGAAGTACCATAATGTTGCGTTGGCGGAACCAATTGTTAGTTGACACCGAGGTATGCGGTGACGCTAAATCTTGTTGACAGATGAAACCATCTTGAAATAAATCTTCTGATGATGGAATTATGTAATATTCCAAAATTTCTAGATATATCTGGGAGTTAAACTTTAAATAGACGATGCATAACGTTCCAGGTCCTTCTGCACTCATGCCACACCAAACCATGATACTAATGCAGCAAATTTTACGGAACGTTTAAGGCATTCTTTATCAAATACTCCTTGCTTTATTCTCGAATTATTCTTGCTTTTAACGCGAATATCCAGATTACCATATGGAACAAAAAACTTACTTTCATCACTAAATAATATATTTTCCCAATATTTTTCGCTCCCAAAACGTCTTGATTGACATCAATTCAATCTTATACGATTTTGTTTTGAAGTCATGAGAGGTTTTGTTTTCTATACGCGAGATTCAAACTTAAATTTATGGAGACGTCTTAATGGTATCGATGTAGAAACTTCAAACCTTCTTCTTTCGATTTTCCGTGCAAGAATAGCACACTTTTAAAACGGTTTTTCTTAACTATACGCCTCAGTTTCATGTCATCTCTAGCAGATGATTTTGGTTTTCGGCCGCCATTTCGGCGATTATTTTGAAATTTTCCATCCTTAGTGTTCCGTACTTAAAAAGTAAAAACGGAACCATTATAAGATCACTCCTGTGTCTGTCTGTCTGTCTGTCACAGCCATTTAACTCGTACGCTACGGAACGTGGAAAGTTCAAATTCGGGGAAGTAATAAAGACGATTGACTCACATATTTTTAGATTAATAAACATTCATAAATATATTTAGTAAAACAGTAGAGAGGCTAATTATGCTAC
Source organism: Maratus speciosus (assembly GCA_963932465.1). Classification (NCBI taxonomy): domain Eukaryota; kingdom Metazoa; phylum Arthropoda; class Arachnida; order Araneae; family Salticidae; genus Maratus; species Maratus speciosus. Next base: position 545,549,811 of record OZ010786.1, on the reverse strand, counting down.
TTGAAAAAAAAAATCTTTTCTTTGTATATCATATGGGGTTTCCCGTGAAAGCTTTTGTAACGCAGAACTCAAAAATACATTCCTTTTAATTTTAGGTATTATATTTTCAAAGATATTGTTGAAAATGTAGCGCAAAAATATGTTCCCCATCCATCTAATTCCAAATCTACTGAAACTAAAATTATGAAAAAATTAGAGGTAGTAAACGTTAATATAAGCCTTGCCGGAAAATTATAGTGATTACCCTAGGTCACATAGTTTATGAGTAATTAGAATTTTTCTGTTATACACAAATTTCGATTTACGGGCATTCAGAAAAATTGTTGAGCATCGCTGAATATACCTATCGTTGCAGAAGAATAAAAGCATTGTTGATAATGATTTTCGAAAAAAATCATCGGTAATTAGCCGAGATATTAACCCTTAAAGGTATGGTCAGTTTGGACATACACGAGGACAGGGGTGGCGTACTCTATGCCTAGTTAACAACTTTTAATGATATATATGTGTAATGTAATGTCCAGTAACAGTATAAAAGCAGTAAAAGTGAAATTGTTAAAAACATACTAATTTAAGGGGTCTCGGGACTCTGAAATGTTGACAAAATGAAAAAAATACCGTTTTCAACATTTAATGTCTTAAAATGTAGATGATTTTAAAACACAATTTTAATTGGAGTGAAAAATATAAGTATGTTTTTCGTTTCATGTATTTAAAAAATTGCAAGATACAGAATTAGTATTTATAGGGGGCTCGAGACTGTTAGATATTTGTCGAACAAAATATTGGCATAACAGTTTACGCGCAGGATTACAAAATAAATATTGCAACTAGAATGTAAATTTTGATGCTTACTTATACTTCAGTTTGTAATAATTTCCCTGAAATTAAATAAATTCGTATTTAAAGCATATTTATATTTTTAATGCGATGTTGCATTTAGCTAATACAAAATTTTGAAAATTTCAATAATAAAATCACCTAAGAATTTTTTTTTTTTTAATCAATAAAAAGGAAATTTTATATTTAGTTTATACAGACTAACATGAAATATATGTTTTGAAAATTTCATGAAAAAATATTCAGAAGTTTTTGAGGTATCCTGGGTGTTATGCCCAAAAAACGCCATTTGGAAAATAATTACTTTAAAGTTTCGGAAACGCCGCTTCAGCTATTGAGCGGGTATAATTCTAAAAGCCAAAACTTATTTTCTAATAGGAATTTCAAGGAAACAATTATATCTAAATATTCAGAAAATATAGGAGTTTAACATCTAAAAAAAATTAAAATTTCTTAAATTTTGAAGCTTTAAGAGTCCTGCGACCACTTAATCCTTTCCGGCACGGAGTAATTCTATTTATAAACTTATGAAATAATGATCTGACACCAGAATTTATAAACAAATTTATTAGAAAATGCGAACTTGCTAATTTTCACGTACATGATAAAAGGAAATTTTTAATGAAATATTCTTGGTGCCATTTGACTGTTTTGGAATTAAAATTAGGTGTCCGTTTTTTAAGTGCATCGCTTTCGAAAGATTAAATTAGAATGAATCGCATAAATACTGTGGGATTCGCGATAGTTTGCATTGATTGTATCTCTCAATACGCCTCAAGTGACTTTAAAAGTTAATTAAACACCTATCTGGAAAAACGCGGCACTCACCAAGGCGGCGTTGCAGCTTTGAGACCTCAATTCCAAGCGCGCTTATCACAATGCCAAATTTAAACTTTGAACAAAGGTTTTGTTTTAGCTACACTGTAGAAATAAAGGTTATTTCTACGCTGAATTTAGTTTCATGAAATGCCTTATTTGTAGGGGGTAATCTCTGAAAATACCAAACCGATTTTAAAAATAATGTTAGCAATTTTATAGTGGATCTCCGTTCCAACGTAGACTATATTATATTTCTATGCCATTACTCCCAAGGGTTTGTAGGTGCAAAAAACGTTCTAAAAATGCTATTTTGTTTTATTGAAGTCCCTAGAAACTTGAAAATTCGTAAGGTAGTTCCGTATAAGATATAAATACACTTTAAGAAAAGTTGCTTAAGAAAATCTAAATATAAAAGGAGGAAAAAAATCGAGAAAAGCGTTCTAAATTAAATTTTTAATTCAGTCTCAGGAAATACCATTCCGATTTCAAAAGTAATAGATAACCTTAATGGTAATAACATCTGCTCTGTCATGTAAAAAGCTCAACAAGTCCGTTTTTACGCTGGGTTGGAAATATTCAATTCCAGTGATAAATTTACCAATCAGTTTGATTTTGTAAAATTAATAGTTAATCTACACACCCATCGTTTATATGGAGTTCCTTTACTTGCGGTTTATTCTATTGAGCTGTCTACGTGACACACAAGATGTTATTACCAATAAGGTTGTCTGAGCGAAATATGCTCGGCGGCTTTGGCCCAGTTATCTTAAACTGCAGAATATTGACCTTGTAAGCCGAGGAACTGGGTTCGATTCCCTGGGTTCCGATTGGGCATTTTTTCACTGAGTTGGAAATATGCAATATGTATGGTAACATTAAAAACCAGTTTGTGTTAAGTTAATAATTTATCTGCATACCCATCGTTTATATGGAGTTCCTTTACCTTCAGTTTATTCTGTTCAGCTGTCTACATGACAGGCAAGATGCTGTTACCAATAAGGTTATCTAAGCGAAATATGTTCGCTGTTTGTCATCCCAGTTAGCTTAAATTGTAGAGTATTGGCCACGTTAGACAAGAATCTGGGTTCGATTGACGGGCTGGGCATTGTTTCGTTCATTTGGAAATATTCAATACGTATGGTTATTATTCTGCCGTAATTTGGACGATATGAAGATAGATTTAAACAAACTCATGCTTGAAAATTATTTTTTAAACACAAAAAACGAATAAATCGCAATGAAATTTTTGAACAAATTGTCTCAGAAAGTACGTTTTTCACCACACGATGATACGAAAATTAAAAATGTGCTATTTTGATATCAAAATTAGAAATATGCCATTTTTACAGTAAAGAAAAAAACAGTATCGATAATGTAAAACCGAATTTTAATTACTAACTGTTATCAATTTATGTTATTAACAGCTGTTATCAAATAACGTCAGTGTTCCGCAAGCACATGTTTCAATTTTATAAATTAGATAACCGGCGTACAATCTCACAGTTGCAATTGTTGGTATGTTTTTTTGTTGTTGTTGTTGTTGTTGTTGTTGTTTTTAAGCACGCCTTATACGCTAAAATATAGGGTTTAGAAACGCTCTTTTTTCTACTTCACTATTTATTAAGTATGGGCATATTTAATTATGTGTAGCTAAATACGTGTGTAGCTAAATACAACACGCACTTTTAATAGGAAAGAAAATATCGAAATTTACGGGTCCGTGTTATACACCGAATATAAAAATGATAGATTAAAAATTAAGAAAAATATGAGCATAAAAAATAACTTTAATAATTAATAAACTTTTATTAATTACAGCTTTAATTATTTTAGCTGTATGAGTTCATTCAATTAGTAGTCAATTCATGTAGTAGGTAAGTCGAAAATATTATTTTGTTTTCTATATTTTAAGAAAATAAGTGCTTCAATTTGAAAATATTGTTCCTTTTATTTCTTGTTAATTCTGTATACCGTTCTTCGAAAATCAGAAAGTTCTTGGAATAAATGACTTCAAAAGATAAGAGCATCACATATGTCCGTACATTTTAGAGTTCTTTGAAAAGGAAAGGATACGCGTTATACGGCGAATATACCTAAAATAGAAAAATAGAGTCTGAAATCGTAGATGCGTGTTATACAATGTTGCGCGTTATACACTGGATTTAACGGAAATTATTTCTACTACTGACATTTCGTTATTTCTTTTACAAACGTAATCGATTCTTCATTCTCAAGGTTAAGCAATGAAAGGGATAAAAGGGATGCTGAAAAATATTTTCTTAATTAATACTTGTAAAATAAAGCAATGGCACAATAAAACTTTCCTTCAACTATTTGCAGTCACATTAACAGCAATTTGAAATTATAAACAATTTTATGTAATGCCTTTGGTCAATTTTTACGACATTCATAATGAATACATAACAACCTCTAAGTATTAAGGCATTTTACTGGGTAAATTTCCTTGTTTATTTTTTTATAGTTAATTACTAATTTAATTTGTCCGCGTATTTTAAAGGAAAAAAAATTATTTTACCCGGAAGTAGGAAATAAATTAATTAGAAAACTATCCTTGTTTAATATTCATAAATTAATTATTACGAAGTCGTATTTCAAGTGTTTATAAAAAAGGTATACATCCATCCACCTAATTAGTTTCCTTAGCCTGAAGATATTTACTTGAATAAATACATTGAGGGCAATAAGACGCATAATAAGCAGCTGAAACTTCTATATATCGACTTTACGCCAAATGAATATGGTGTGGGATAAAATTGATTCTCCCTTTGATATTATCGATATTATTAGGAAGTTTAAGATATTATATTTATAAATGGATAGAATGATGGGGTCGAATTCAGTTAAAAATCCTATATATGGATAAATTGCAGCATTATCTTATGTGGATAATAATTTTATCACTGAAGGTATTTCATAAATTTTAATGATGCGTAATTAATATCTACGGTCTAGATCGCTAATAAAATATTTCTGTAGTCTGATCTTCAATTTAGGATTTATTTTCATCAGCTCCTAAACTAAAATCTAACACCGTTTTTTTCTTGTTTTACGGAAGAAATAAAATTTTGAAAATTACTGCGATAACGTAAATGCATTAGATTTAAAGAAAATATGAAGCATGGTTAAAAATATTTCGAAAAGCAATCACTGTATAATTTTTGTTTAAGCTTGTCGATCTGATTTTTTTTTTTTACTTAGATATTACTCGTAGGATTTTCGTCTTGGAACATTCAGGAATATTTTAAATCGCTTAATAGAAAATGAATTCTTAACTTAGTGATAATAATATAAATAACATAGCATACAAAAACTATTTATTGAAAATAATTGTCTGAGCGAAGCGAAGGCTAATACTCAGAGAAATATTACTGTCCAGACACTTTACTACTACGATGGATATTAACGCCATGCCCTACTAAAAAAAAGCCTAATAAAAACCTTTCGCCAAGCATAACTCAAAAAATATTTGTCGGATTTCGTTTCTGATTGCACCAGAAGGTACCTATGAGGGTCGTCTACTGAATGCACCTACTATGAAAAATAAGTTCCAAATCGTTTAAAAATTATATAGAAAAATCTCTTAAAAAAGCACAATTTATCTGCATACGTCACAGAAATTTGATGTGCGTCACTTTCACCGGTTGATGTTTTCGTAGACAACTGGTTTGAACACATGGAGCAAATAAAAAAAAATACTCACGCAGTAATATTGAATAGATCAGTTTCAACCCCGTGATCACAAACCTTGCAACAACCCGTGGCAACCAGTTTTGGTGGGCAAACAAATAATAATACAGTATTCCGTACCACGGTGACCGTTTTTAGCCTGTTGTATAAAATCTGGCATGTTGTATAACATACAATTGTGGATGATTAAAACAAAAGACATGAGTGTTTATTGATCCGGAGGTTATCTTTCTCTGGATGTCTGTCTGTCTATCATACAGCATGCAATTTTCTTGTAAAGGATGATATTATTATGCAGTAAAACCTCCATAACGGACACAACCGATTAGTGGACACATCTATTTAGCGGGCATTTTTTCGATTACCAACCCTTAAATAACTGTACATTTTTTACTCTCAGTAGCGAACACCTCCAAAGAGAGGACAAATTCTGCCCTCCCGAGTTGTTCGCTATTCAGAAGTTTTACTGGTAAAACCTCCATAGCGGACACAACCGATTAGCGGATACCTCTATTTAGCGGACATTTTTTCGATTACCAACTCTTTAATAACTGTTGTACATGTTTTACTCTCAGTAGCGGTCACCTCTAAATAGAGGACAAATTCTGCATTCTCGGGGTGTTCGCTATTCAGAGGTTTTGCTGTATATAATATTGATAATTATTTTACAGGGCCGCACAAAAGAATAAGAATATATTAAACGAATATAAACTAAATTCGGGATTGGTAGATCGCTGATGGTAATGTAATTTTAGGATGTTGTTACAGTCATCCGCAGCATGTTTTTAGAGTTTCGTCCATCTAACGAAACCCTACCTGTCTCACTCCTTTGTCTTTCTGTTTGTCCGTCTGTCACAGAGCCCGTTCACAGAAACTATATATGTCGGAGACTTGAAAATTTGCATACTTATGGGTGGATTTTTTATAATGGGCCAAAATGGGTATTGACAATTTCAAAAATTAAAATTTAACTTAGAGCATATTCAAAGTTATTTTTAGTATCACCTATGATGGCAAATTGGGTAGTATGAATATTTGAGCTAAATTTTCTAAATAAGTTTGTCTATTTAGCATATGTTGAGAGAAAAAAAGGAGAGAATGTCAATTGGGTGACTTTTAAAAACCAGTTGTTTACAAAAGTATTAGATGGAGAATGATACATTTTTTTAAATATATAAAATGGTCTGAATAGTTTATCAAGAAAAAAGTCTTAAAACAATCTACATGAATATATTTTTTCATAAAAAAGGGGACAGAAAGTTACAAAAAAGTAATATTTTGTAATTCCACATATAAAAGTTTCAATTAAAAAAAAAACATACTGAAGAGAAAGCTTTAAACATATCCATCTCCTTAAACAGTACATACTGATAAGTTTTTAAGACAAATTAAATGTATATATATTATTTTAATTTAGAAATTTAGAAATTATTAATGTGTCACCCCATTGACGCTAGTGTCACCCCAATGACGAAGTGTCATCCTATTGAATAATTTGCTTTGGGATGACACTTGAGGATGATCATTCCATACTGGACACACTATTATTATAAATATGAATTTTATGGGTATATAAAGAATATAACACATTGAAATAAAAACAAATACATATACTGCCCCAAAATTTTATATTTTAAAAATGATGAAAAACAAAACTTATTTATTGAAGACATAATGGCCTCGTTTGTTAAAGGTGGGCTCGTTTAGAATTTCAAGTATCTGTTTCTGATCAATAAAGTCTGTGTCATCATTCTCTGGGAAAATGTAAAACTCCCCAATCTTTGATTTCTTCAGAAACTTCACCTCGTACATCTCATCAATTTCAACAGACGTGATTTTACCAATAAACTGATGTTTGCTTCTTTTCCCTAAATATTCAACTCTTACCCATGTACCAACATTAGGAATTTTATGAGAGATGCTTGAAACAGATTGTGGAAGTACTAATTATGAGAGTGAAGGAAAAAAAGAATGTTTAAGTGGTACTTTTTTAACATTGATAATCAAAAATATAATGCAATTAGAAATAAATAACTTAAAAAAAGGATACATAAAGTTGGTTCTACAGGCACCACATTGAAGTCAAAGGTAGGCTTGTCCGATGGGAAGTGATTACAAATAGAGTCGAGGCAGCAAACAAAACAGCTGAGACTTCGGAGAAAGATTCTTGGCCTTTGCTCTTTTGAATACATAATTTGATGAGTTTTCATAATATTTGGGATTGCTGGTAATTTGCTTGGTAAGGATGACCTCATAGCTTCAATTTCTTCTTCTTTAATAAGAAGAACTTCCACCTTACTTTCCTGAAAAACTTTAACAAAATCTTCTGCTGATGATATATCATTGCCATGCATTACAAAAGCATCTGCGCTTCTTTTCAAAAAACCTCCTACCCCATCCATAGGTCCTTTACCGTGTCCGCTTTCGGAATAGTTCCAGGAGAAAAATTTTATGTTTGAAAGAAAGGCGGTATTTGGTGTGATCATGAAAAATATGTTTGACCTATTTCGATATTGTGATGTAGGCCCATCTGAGAAGAAATGAATGGTGTCGATATCTGGAATTTTATTTATAAGCTTCTTTAATATGGGATCTGAATGTGCCCAAACAGCATGAGCACCATGATCTATGTTATTAGATACTGTTGCAAATGGCAAGCATGAAACTGAATCTTTTTCTAAATAATAGGCTACACCCGTGTGAATGGATATTTGTCGCTTTGATGCACCAAAGTGCATGGATTGAACTTCATCAAAGATTTTGGTAACATAAGTTTCTGAAAAATCAATCTGAAGAATAATTTCATTGTATTTTAAGTTTTTTCGTTTACTTTGCAAAGTAGTTATTTGATGATATGCTGAAAAAATATGTTTCTTGAAAGATGGAATTTCTCGGTTGACATTTTCAATAATTTCTGATGGTTTTTTATTAAGGGACACTTTTTTTGTAACCTTTATTTTTCTCACAGAACCTTTGATGCTCTTCTCAACAGTCTCTGTCACCCATTTAAAATGACTGATGATGTCTTCATTGTGTTGGTCAGCTTCATAAGTAATAACATTATCTTTACACTCTTTACACTTGCCCAGCATACAATCAGCATTTTCATTATTACACGTCAAGCTGCCCACTAATATTTCAGGATCAGCAAAATTGATTATTCCTACACTGTTCAATTTCTTTGTCAGAAACTTCATATTTTCGTGCTTCACACAAAGGCAGGTGTTTCTATCGGATAGTCTTGGAAGAACAACCCAGAATGGTTTGTATTTCCAAAATGTTGAGTGTGAAATGTTTCCATTTTCCTTAATGAACCTTCTATGCAACCGTTTTATGTTTCTCAACAGTATCCTTTTCTGTTTCCTATTTTTTCCTCGCACAATGAAATCCTTCTTCCCAGGACACATCCGGGAAACATCATCTCTTTCAAAATAGGATCGAATGGCTTGTACATTAACAGTAACATTGCTTTTTCTTTCATACTGTGCAACATTTAAATTTCGGGCAAACTTCTTATTTTGTTTTGGGGTCAGAATATCTTGTGCAAGGTGTTGCACTTTATATTTTTTTAATGTACTTCCACTAATGCATTTATTAAAAATTTGCCTCACACAAGAACGTGCAGGTAGGGTTTCAGCACTAGATTTTAATTGAGAATGCAAACTTATTCCATATAAAAGTTGTTTGTGAACTGTTTTCGGTACAGTGTACCCCCGAGTCAGAATTTTGACTTTTTTATTAGGTGAAGATGAAGCTGCTGAATTCTTACTAGATGATTGTTTTCGCTGAAGAGATTTTTGTAGAGTTTTCACCTTGCGTTGCAATATAGCAATTGATCTATTTCTTTTTTCTATCTCCCTTAACATCCGAGCACGGTTTTGTGTTCGAACTTTCTGCCCACGCACCCTTTGAGAACTGAGAGGCGTATGTGAAAGTGCAACATGTGGTTCTGGTTCAGAATTCATTTGACTTGTGTCTACATTTTCCAACTGTTTCCTTCTCTTTCTACATTTTTCTGAAGCTTTCCTCCAGTACTTTCTCTTATTTCTTTGCTCTCTGGGTTTTAGATCATTAATTCCTTTAATTAAATTTAAATCCCTTTTTCTTTGGTAAGCTTCTCTTTTCTTCCTATTTCTTTCTTCTCTCTGTGCTTCATTTTGCTAAATATTTCCTATTCCTTACATTTGCCTTCTCCCTGTACTTTTTATACTCGGTTGACTTACTCTTTATTTCAGAAACTCTTTTACGATTTTTTCCTTTTTTTTGTACTTTAGATTCACACACTTCTATAGAATTGGTTATCTGAATATTTTTTTCTTCTTGGACATCTTCCATTTTAATATTTTTACATCCGGAATAACGATTCTAAGCAACAACAAAAATAAATAACACTAGTATCAACAAACTGCAAGTAAAAGCAATGAAGGCGCCAATTTCTATTCTAAAAATCTACGATCAGGTTTGTTTACAGTTAGTACTCAGACGACTGATTAATAACACAAAATCCAGAAAAAGAAACAAAAAATGTGTCTACAATTAAAAAAAAAGAAGCACATAAATACCGAACGCCGAACTGCATTTTCTGTCAATCGAATGACAAGCAGTCATTCGGGCGACACTGCATCAGCAGACATGACGTCATCCCATTGAGCGTCGTCCGATTGACAAATTGTAAACAAAGAGCCTTTACGTTCCGAGTAGCGCATAGAAGAAGGTTTTAAAACGAAATATTCTAATAAGTCAGCAGGCTTAAACAACTAAACAATTAAATTACTTACCAAAACAAACCGCATTTATTTTAAAGCCATCATCCGATTGACAGCTGTAGGTTGAACTAATCCGATATCACTTACTTTATCTCGCTTTGAAGTAAAATAAACAAAACTTTGAAATTAATTTCATATTTACCGGTAAAGAATAATAAAGATCGATGGTAAATTGAATGCGAAAGTGCAGATGGCGCCATATTTCGTTTAATGTAGGAATCCGAAAAGAGTGTCATCCAATTGACTGAAAATTCGGCGACATGTTGAAATCGTGCATTTAAAAAAAAGGAGGGATTAAACAGTTGTAAAGGACATAAAAGATGGGTTTTAAAGAGTTGAGAGAAATAAAATTTTAGTATTTTGAAGATAAAAACATTGTGGTAATATTTAATACAGCCGTATAAAAATAATTTTTTCGTACGGCGACACGTCATCCGATTGACTATTTATCACTTCTACATTTACAAGCTATACTAAAATGATTAGTTTTCAGATTTTTTCTTTCAAAAAATGAAATGCACTGCTAAATTTTAAATTTTAGAGACATTTTTAAATCTTTAAAGATATATAAAACACGAAAAATATGCCAACGACGCTAAATCTCCCATTATAAAAAATCGACCCTTATAGCTGAACAGCACACATCAAACGGCAAATAATAAAATTTTTAAAAAGTCTAATATTTAACCCTCTGGGCTCTAACTTGTGTATTTTAAGCAATTTTTCTAACTCAGCCCCTAATTTAATTAAGTTGGAGACATGAAATTTTGCATACTTATAGCTGAATATCTCACATCAAACGACAAATAATAAAATTTTGAAAAAGGCTTAATATTTAACCCTCTGGGCTCTAACTTGTGTATTTAAAGCAATTTTTCTAACTCAGCCCCTAATTAAGTTGGAGAAATGAATGTTTGCATACTTATAGCTGAACACTTGCGATAACACGATAAATCATAAAATTTTGAAAAAGTCATATTTAACCCTCCGGTCTCTAACTTATGTATTTTAAGCAATTTTTCTAACTCAGCCCCTAATTAAGTTGGAGACATGACATTTTGCATACTTATAGTTGAACACCTCACATCAAACGACAAATAATAAAATTTTGAAAAAGTCTAATATTTAACCCTCTGGGCTCTAACATATGTATTTTAAACAATTTTTCTAACTCAGCCCCTAATTAAGTTGGAGACATAAAATTTCGCATACTTATAGCTGAAATCCTCACATCAAACGAAAAATAATAAAATTTTGAAAAATGTCAGATATTTAACCCTCTGGGCTCTAACTTATGTATTTTAAGCAATTTTTCTAACGCATCCCCTAAATAAGTTGGAGAAGTGAAAGTTTGCATACTTATAGCTGAACACTTGCGATAACACGATAAATCATAAAATTTTGAAAAAGTCATATTTAACCCTCCGGTCTCTAACTTATGTATTTTAAGCAATTTTTCTAACTCAGCCCCTAATTAAGTTGGAGACATGACATTTTGCATACTTATAGCTGAACACCTCACATCAAACGACAAATAATAAAATTTTGAAAAAGGTCTAATATTTAACCCTCTGGGCTCTAATTTGTGTATTTTAAGCAATTTTTCTAACTCAACCCCTAATTAAGTTGTAGACATAAAAGTTTGCATACTTATAGCTGAACACTTGCGTTAACACGATAAATCATAAAATTTTGAAAAAGTTATATTTAACCCTCTGGTCTCTAACTTCTGTATTTTAAGCAATTTTTCTAACTCAGCCCCTAATTAAGTTGGGGACATGACATTTTGCATACTTATAGCTCAACACCTCACATCTAACGACAAATAATAAAATTTTGAAAAAGTCTAATATTTAACCCTCTGGGATCTAACTTGTGTATTTAAAGCAATTTTTCTAACTCAGCCCCTAATTATGTTGAAACATAAAAATTTGCATACTTATAGCTGAACACCTCATATCAAACGACAAATAATAAAATTTTGAAAAAATCTAATATTTAACCTCTAATATTTTGCCTCGCGCAATTTTTAAATTTAAACTGTTTTGCAATACTATTTTTTGTTCATTTTGCATAATAAGTGTAATGTGACGTAATTTGTTCTATTTCAGATTTCTAACGCATATTAATGAATTTATTTTACAATATCCTTTCTCTTTTAAAATTCACATGTAAATATAGTTTTTATGGCGTAATTTCCTATAAGTGTCTGCTTTTATTGCCTAATTATTTAATTGTAATTTGAAGGTTTTTTTCTGTTTATAATAGTAACGTGTAAATAATTTTTTTTTTATTTGAAGCAAACATTATTGTTTGCGCTGTTTATACAGTTGGCAACAGTTTAAATTAATACCATTTTCTAAAACATGTAAAAAATATCTGTCAAAATGCTGAATACTTGAATTTAAAATAGAAATAAAACCTCAAAAAATGACTCAAATAATAAAAAAAAAAAATAATGAAATCTGCAGACCGGGATCTTCTATTGAATAAAATGATCTAAAAATGATTAAATTCCCATGTATAGCTTTTGCTCTTATAATTTTTTTTTAATGGAACGATTTTGTCCAACTTTAGCATTAAATATCTCTTAAAATAATTCTTCGATTTGAAAACTGTATGCATTAGTGTGTTGAACAAACATTTCGCTATAACACCACAGATTTTCATACATTTGTATGCAATAGTTTTCTTAATATTAACGAAGAAAGACCTCCGGTCACAAAAAATTCAAAACCGGCGGCGGCGGTGACAGCGTTAGTTACTTTTCATAGAATAGAGATATATATATAAATGAAAACTTGTCTATCTGTCTGTTTGTAATTCTATAAAAAATCCACAATTTGGAAGCCAAAATTGTGAAGAGATACGTACATGTGAATTAAAACATGGCCGAGACAACTAAAGTAATCCGGAATCGAAATAACTTATAGTTAATTTTTAATTAATAAAAAACCACCAATTTAACAGCAATTTCTTATCAAATTTAAACATTTTTCGTTATAGCAGTTGCCAACAATTAAAAAACACAATAAAATTATTACTACAACAATTAATTTTCTACTGCAAGATTTCCACGTGAAAAATGAAAATGATATAAATAGTTAGCCGAATTTAAAAAAAATAAAGGTGAATATTACGTCATAACTTTTCTATTGCAAGATTTTCACGTGAAATATGAAAATGAAATAAATGGTTTGACGAATTTAAATGAAAGTGAATATAACTTCATAACTTTTCTATTTCAAGGTTTCCACGTGAAAGAGGAAAATATTACGTCATATTGGAATTATAAAGGGCATGGTGAATATAGTATAACGTCATATGAGTGTGAAAAATATATTGAAGCATAATAAAAACCCTATTAGAAAAATATTGGCGTATTTTAACATTATTGCTCCAATTATAAATTGAAATAAGTTCATTTATAGCTGTATTCTTTTGCGTCTGTTATATACATTTATATGTTTTTATATAGCGTTTTCATATGATTCATTCAACAACATTTCGACTGCTTTTTTTATGTTTATTTTGTGTTGTATGTTAAATTTTGAAATTGATTTTTCAGAACAAACATCCTTCAAATTCTGGGCAACGCCGGCACTTTAGCTTGTAACAGATAAATGGCTTTTGTATCTGTACATCTAATGCTAATATTATAAAGCGTTATAATATTATAAAGTATATAATATTAATAATGCTTGTAGGTTTGTGAGGTGTTATCTCTGAAACTACATAGCCAACTTAAAAAAAATGTTGGTGGCCATCTCTGTTCCGAAAAAAAGACTATTTTATGTCAGTGCAAGAACCTACATCGCTGTAGGAGCAAAAAAGTTCTAAAATTGTGATTTCTGCGATATTGATTGGGTTACAAACTTTAAATTTGGTGCGGTAGTTACTTTTAAGATGAAAATACTCGTAATAAACGCCCTCTAAACGGATAAACGTAAAAATTTCTAGAAAGGTTCTAAACTATGATTTATTTGGAATACTTAAATTTTTGGGATACTGTTGGGGTTAGAAACTAGAACTTTGGCATGGTAGTAATTAATAAGATGTAGATGCTCGTTGTAGAACGAATTCTAAAAAATAGAAAGACTAAACAAAGCGGAAAAAGATCTAAAGACGATCTAAGTAACGAAGAACATGGAACTGTTAGGAATATAAACATGAATATTGACATGGCTGTATTTATCATGACGTAAATTCTCGCAATAGAACAATTTCTAAAAATGTTGCTATAAAAAACAGTGCAGATACAAAAAACTTTCAAAAATTTTCTATTTCTCTGTTACTGCTGAGCCCAAAATTTTGAAATTTTGCTTCGGGTTAGTTTTAAAATATACAATTGTCTCTATGAATGGTTTCTAAAAAATTTAAAATTTAAAAAGATGAAATTAACGGAAATGGATCTCAATTACCATTAATTTGGAATTATTAGGTACAGCAACTTTAAATATTTCATAATGCTGCATTTCCTCCGCAAAACATGCGATTTAAATGCAACAAAACTGATAGATACCCACCTAGCATTAAATAAATTGTGTAAATAGTGAAGACCTGTATGTTGAGTGAGTAGGTTGCCCGAAAATACTTGTTAAAGTGTTCCTTCTCTAGGCTTTTCTCTCTCTCGCCAAGGCCACTAACAGAGGGAAGTGCCGTTTTAAATGTGATATGAATTTTTTATCCGATTCATTTTTCTAGACATTTTATCATAAGGTCATATTCTCAATTATCATTAGTAGATTTTTTATATATTAACTTACTCTGGTGAAATTTTGTAATCGGGTTCATATTGGCGTATGTTAGCTTGCATGATTTGCTGAATAAATATGCATGGATTTGTAAATTACTTCAAATGACACTTTGACAGCTCAAAAGTTATGCAGACGATATATTCAGATCTTGTGTCATACTTTATGTTGTAATCATTGCCGAATTCTTTTATTTAATACATGCTAAATACAGCTCAACTTGTGCAGAATATGTTTGAAAACAATACACTACAGCGTATGTAGTGGCCAGCATACACTCATCATTTAAATCCGATCGAGCATATCTAAAACACACTCTAACGAAGCATTGCATGCCACTTTTGATGTATTCGGTACTTTGATACTATATTAGATTTTGAGAAGAGAATTCCTTAAATGTTATCGACAACCTCATTGCATCCGCGGAAAACAGATATTGTACAATATTAACTATTCCGGGAGAGCACACACCATATAAAGTACAGTCCATTCTATTTAAACATCATATATTTGTCATTTAAAGTTACTCAAATTGGTGCGGAGCGTCTGATTATGCCCTTGACATCATTTTATACAGTTAAAATTCCGATATAAGTAAATTAGTGATCATTTTCTTTTTTACTTTTAATATATTGCGTACTTTCAATTTTATATCCATGCATGGCTGTCTTTAATGGTTTGATTTCCCATTTTTTTAAACAGTGTATATGAATTTATATATAAGATTTTGTAATTCAACAATTCGTTTATTTTCATCATTTCAATTTTTCGCAGTATATGGACAATTAAAGATAACATCTCATTCTCTTTGATTCCACATGTTATTATTAAATCTATGTTCTCAGTAATATCGCTCAGACTAATCCCTCTGAGGGAAGTCCTAGTATATTGATTCCCTTTTTTCTTCTTTCAAAAAACTGGAACAGTTAACTGCGCCATGTTTTGTCTAAAAATCGTAAGTTCTGCTGACTCTAAAGATTTTATTTATTTTTTGGTCATTTTACTTATAGTACTGAAAATGCGACTTTGCATTAGTGTATGAATTAAAAGTTTATTATTTGCAGAACAAATACAAAACAGAAAAATAAAACATTGTTGTTTTTTTAAACATAAAAAATGTAAGTTAAATTGCAATAACAAAAAGAAAACTTTATTTGAAAGAACGGTTTTGAAAAAAATGCATTCTTCTTCGCACGCACAATTTTTTTTGACGCAAATCATACTTCAAAAATTATACTAGTGCCAACCGATTAGAATAATATAAGTTATTATATGAGATTAACGAATTAGGATTTGAAGCAATCTCCATATTTTGAAGGCACATGACCAAGAAAATGGGTAGCTTTCATATTACATATTTAAAAGCCAGCTTATTTTACTCAAACACAGGAGACTCAAATTAGTGAAACACGAATACAGGAAATTCAGCACTAGTTTTCCTCAATATGCAGGTGAATTTGTAAAAATTGGTCAGCTATATCCAAATGCGTTTCATTTAGAGTGACATATGATTGGTCAATATATTTGGAGATATCCTGAAGTGCCTGCAAGTTAAAACAACATGATGGGAGAAGCTAACCAAAGATAAAGAGTTGATCAAGACTTTGATAAGTCCCGTGCACATGTACACACACACCGAAATAAGTTGATATATATTAGTGCTGCCGCGTGAGAAACATTAGATTGTTTCAAAAAATCAGCCACATTAGAAATTCAAACTGCTATACTTCAGCCACTTTTTAAGCTAAAGACGAAACAGAAAATGTTGCAGAATCCTTGTATCAAGGTTAAACAGTTAATTAAAAAAAATTTCCAATTTCCAATATTTTTACACCCATTTATTATTATTATTATTTTAATTTTAAATGGCGACCATTTTGAAATAAGTTGGCGGATTATTCTCTTGCTTTTACTGCCTGAGAGAGACTGCTCAGACTAAGAATAAAGTCAGCGAAGCATAGGTGATTCTCTCTGTTTTCGTTATAGATGTTAAAAAAAAAATACAAAATTCCTCCAAAACCGAGTCCGCGGATAAGCGCAACTGAGTGCGGGAGTGGGCTGTACAATATGCAAATAAATGCGACAATAATATAATTTACAAAATGACAATAAAAAAAAATATAATAATAAATGTAATATTATTCAATGTTGCGACCCGACACTGAGCACTGAATGAAGAGGGAAATGAGCCACAGGCTCAGAGATAGAGTAAAATAGAAAGGTCATATAGGGAGGTAACGATTTTTTTAAACTTTGAGAGCAAATCAGGGCACGATAAAATATTGGCTAGCCAGCAATTTGGAAGAACAGGAGGACAGCGAATATGCCGAAGGGTTTTTAAAGAGAGGGATTGTAATGAGAGGCAATAGTTTTATCAGCGCGCGCACAAAAAGAAAAAAAAAAGGCTCTCTAGAACTTGAAGACGGATGACCCTAAAGTTTCTTTACCATGACTGGTAAGGAAAGAAAGAAAGAAATAGTGAAAAGAGTGAGCAGGGGAAGATCCAAAGAAATCACCGGGATCAGATCATAGCCATATCTACATTCTATACTTATTTGATTAGTTCCAGTTATCCTGCCATTTGTTCATAAAATGAACGCTATGATGTCTTTTGATGTATGAGTGCTGTATTAGGAATGATAAAAACAACTGATGATCTAGCAGTTGCCTCCTTTGCCCACATTTCTGCCGTTTCATTTCTCAGGATATTCATGTGTGCTGAAACGTGGCCTGCTATTGTCCGACAAGGAAGAGATTGTCTCAAAATGGCAGCCACACTAGAAATTAAAACTGCTGTACCTCATTTAGGTTTTTAAGATAAAGAAGAAACAAAAATTGTTCTGAAGTCCTTTTATGAAGAGAAAACATGCAAGAAAAGAATCTTGTTCAATTTCTAATTATTTTGTACCCCATTTTAAATTTTAAATTTTAATTTTTTTATGGACGCCACTTTAAAACAAGACGGTAGATGAAGCTGGCAGACGATCACGGTCGATACATCGCTATACACTATGCGCATGCTTAGCCAAATCCAAATCGGTTAAAAAATACGCATGCTATCGCGTGACAAAAGTCGCATTCTTTCCAAATGTCAGCCACAATAAAAATTAAAAGCACTATATATCACCCATTATTAAAGGTAAATACAAAATAAAAAATACTATCGAATCCTTGAATGAAGGTGTAATAATTTTATAAAGTCCTTTTCAATTTGTAAATTTTTGTACGTAATTTAAATTTCAAAAAAAAAAAAAAAAAAAAAAAAAAATGGTCGTCATTTTGAAACAAGATGGCGGATGAAGCTGGCCAACAAACTCGGTAGAGACATTGGTATGTACTATGGACACAAAATTTACATCAGCATTGCTTCATAAATACCAGAGTTAGAGGATAATTACCCGGTATGTATAATATAGACATACATATATATGTATGGATATGAATATATATCTGAACGGAGAGATGATCGGTGAAAATATACGAAAATTTTCTGTACGTTTTCCTCCTGACAGCTTGCAATAGGTATATTTTCACTAATGAAAGCTACGTTAAAGGATCCAACATTCTGTTTTTAAATGGGAACACACACTTTTGACACAATCAAATTAAAACGGAAAGACATGTTGTTTTATTAAAACTTTAGTCAGATTCAAAAGCATTGTCGGGTATATATCATATATGTATCCTTATCTTTAAAAAAAAATTATAATAAAACCTGGAAAACTTTGTAAGGACTTTTATTTTGTCAACGATACATACATATATATATATATATATATATATATATATATTTAAATTTACTTCTAAAATAAATTTTGAAACAAAAATATTTCGTAAGTTCGTATATTTTTTCATGCTTTCCTTCATGCTTCCCCTTATCATTTTTCATGCTTTTGTGACTATTTTTAGTTATGTTAACGGACTGAATGTTAATTGAAACGGACTGAATTGAATGTTAACGGACCTAAAGGACGACCATTGTACCACATAGTTGTAAAATTATATTATTATAGTTATGTATTTTACAGCATCATTTATTTTAAATTAAAAAAAAATATATACAGAAAATAAATTTTTAATGATTTTCCATTTACTTAGTATATTTTATTTTATTATTAAACGAAAGAAAAAACTAACGGTGATGAAATGTTAAAACCTGTGATTAAAAACCTTCAAAATATTCCTATGTTTCTCTTCAAAAGTGATTACGTACAAACATTTTAAATAAACTATATATTTTTTCTGCAAGCATTTTTAAACCAAATTTTGGTAATATTTCATTTGATACGCTTTGTAAGGTAAGCAACTATTATTATGAAATTGAAGTTATCTAGTATTTAAGTGGTGACATAATCATCCAAATCTCACTCCGTTTTATACCAAGAAATTTCTTTTGTGAAAAATGGTTAAAAAACACTCAGTCTATAAATAATTTAAGTACAAAACTTATTTAGTTGCATAAATATCATATTTTGATTGTGGGACTTGGTTTTTGCAAAAAGCGGGTATTGTCAAAAGCGAAATGAAGTTTTTTAATTAACAACTGTAAATAGAGAGAAATCTGAATTGATGAAATTTATATTACAAATGAATGAATAATTTGTTTTAAATAGTATCATAAAAGTAATAGGTTTATTGAAAATTTCCTTTAGTATATCTGTAGTTGCCATGTAAATTTTTAATGTAATACTCTGCCTAAATGTTTAAGAAATTTATTATAAGAATATCCATAAAAATTAAGATTCATATTCCGCGTTTAAAAATCCGTAAGGGGTCTCAGGACTCTTAAAGCTCTAAAATTTTCAAAATTTTAATTTTTTTATATGTTAAACTCCAATCTTTTTCTGAACATTTTGATATAATTTTTTCCTTGAAATTCCTATTAGAACTGAAGTTATGGCTTTTACATTTATACACGTTCAATAACTGAAGCGTCGTTTCGGAAACTTTGAAGCCATTTTTCTTCAAATGACGTTTTTGTGCATAACGCGCACGATATCTCAAACACTTATGAATATTTTTTCATGAAATTTTCAAAACATATGTTTCATGTTAGTCTGTATAAACTGAACCTAAAATTTCGTTTTTATTGTTCAAAGCAATTTTTTTTAGGCGATTATACTGTTGAAATTTTCTTAATTTTGCATTAGCTAAATACAACTTTGTATTAAAAATATAAAAAGCTTTTAATACAAATTTATTTAGATTCAGGGTAATTATTACGGACAGAAGCATAAGTAGTCATCAAAATTTTCATTCTAGTTGCAATACTTATTTTGTAATCGTGCGCGTAAATTGTTATGCCGATTTTTTGCTCGTGAAATGTCCAACAGTTTGGAGCCCCCTGTAAATGTTAATTCTGCATCTTATAATTTTTTAAATACATGAAATGAAAGAACATACTTATATATATTTTTTTTTCTAATTAAAATTGTATCTTAAAATCAAATACATTTTAAGATATTAAATTTTGAAAATGGTCTTTTTTTTTTTTCATTTTTTCCAATTTTAAGAGTCCTGAGACCCCTTAAACAATTTGTAAAACTTATAATTGTTTTAACTGACAAATTATTTTTATAATCTACGACTTTTAAAAAAGATGTCTTATGAATAAAATTTACACTGTTAATAATAATCCTAGCGATTGTGAAAAGACGTTTCAAGTGATAAATATTTCTTTCCTATACGAGTTATTACATAATTTACTATTATGAATAATACACATACACACTTATTATGGGAGTGTAAACAATTTATAATAAATGTAAACTTTTCGAAGGAATTTTGAAAACTTATTTTCATAAAATGAAATTAATTTTTTTTTTTTAAATGTACAAATTTTATTATGAAATTGTAATTTTCTAGCATATATTTAAAAGATAGACACAAGAATCAAAAACACATTCGTCTTATCATAAGAAATCCCTTTTGCGGCACATCGCTTGAATGTAGACGGTCGGCTAATGCTCTTTTGATGTAATTATTATAAAAACGTTGCCAAATGTTTTTTTTTTTTTGAGTGGTTATCAAATGTTTGTACATCTCAAATCTTAAAAGTGTTCTGCTATTGCGGAGAAGAGTGTTTTAAGGAACCTAAAAAAGATTTGTTAAACTTTATAGCTAGATTTTTAAATTCTGAAATACTTGTCAGAGAAAATGATCTGATATCTCAAATGCAATGTACAAATAGATTATATTTTTGGAGAAATATTTATTTATTAATTTATTATATCTATTTTGTTTTAGGATTATTAATAATGTAGGGATTCGTTTCAGATATTACAATACTTAAAGGTTTTTGTAAGTAATATTTGTATAATTATTATAGCTATAATAATCATTTATGAAACACTTACTTTACAAAGTAAATTAAAAAGAGATTGTATGTGCAAAATTATTTAATTTTGATTAAATACATCAATAGGTTTTCTTTCGTATTCTATCATTATTTTACATTAAACATAAAAAGCCTGCAAAACATGCAAATATTAAAACATAGTATATTACTTAATTTTTTTTAAATGAATTTTCGTATTATAAATACAGAATAACCCCAATATTGAAAACAACAATCACGTGCTTAAAATCTTCAGCTCCACTTTTAAACACAATTGCCCCCCAAAATCTTGAATTCTATTTGTTTCATAAAATACTTACGTTTACAAAAATTCATTTAAAATACTGAATATTTAAACAGAATTTTTCACACGTCTCAAAATTTTAAATTATCCATAATAAATTATAATATAAAGCTTTTTTTAACTTGGAAACTTAATAAGAAGCACCTGTTGATTTTTTATAAAAAATGAATATTGAAACGAAGCATCTAATTCAGAATAATCAACAATTGTTCCTTTGACGTACTTATTGTATAGAAATTACTAAAGGATTTTATAAGTGGCTATCAAATATTGGTGATTCAAAATTTCCAGAAAATATTCCGGCAAATAGGATGTTAAGCTTATTTGGGTCTAACTAAATTAAAATTAAATATACATTTTAAATACAAGTTTTTCCGGTAAAAATATTTTGTTTTTCAAAACAAATTTAATCATTTTTAGAAACTTACCACTTACAGCAAGTAATAAACAGCAATGGTCCAGCTACATTATATTAATTTTTTTCAGAAACACATTTTTTATGTAGATTTCGTATGAATTACTACCTATTGGGATCTGTCTTATGTCGGAATTTCGGAACATTTTTTTTTTGCATATCTTACGCCGATCATAGCGATTACTCCAAAATGCTACAAGTAGATTTTAATAAAACTGAGACGCAATTTACAACACATAGTAAGGTATAAAATAACATTAAAAGAAATTGCCAGACGATTGTGGTGTTTCAGAAATTAATACAATTATAAAATAAACAATATAAATGTCTCAGTTTGGTTTATGAAAAGTGCCTTTAATATGGAGTATGTTCACACCTGAAAGTACAGCACATACAGCGAAGTGTGATACTGTCCATTATGCGATAGATAAGTTCGCTGGGAAGTGCAAGCCATTTCTCTTGTAAAGCAGTTGTAAACGTGGCAAGAGTCTGAGGAGGGAGATTGGGAGCAGCGACCATCTTCCTAAAGCATCCGAAAGATGTTCGATGGGATTCAAGTCCAGTGATCGCGTTGGCCATTCCATGCGCTGAATTGTCTGGTGCTGAAGATACTCTTCTACGATGTGAACCCTGTGCGGCCGAGCGTTATCGTACTGTAACACGAAATCATTACCTATTGCACCGGTATAAGGGTGCACATAAGCATCAAAATATCATCTCTATAGGCGTGAGCATTCACAGTTCAACGTGCAAAGACATGGAGGTCTGTACGGCCGCCCAAAGAGATACTATCCCAAACACAGACACGGCCTCCTCCATAGGAACTCTTTTACGAATGTTTCATGGATGATAGCGTGTTCCCTGTTCTTTCCAATTCAAACAATGCCTACTAACGCTTTGGAGGCTAAACTGGAACTCATTTGTAACGAGAACACGCCTCCATTGATCAGCCGTCCAGTGAACATGTTGACGTGCGCCCTTTAAACGTTCCCTCCGGAGACATGAGGTGAGCGGCACACAAATATCTGGTCGCATCGCGTAAAGATCACCTTCATGAAGCTTTCTACCCACAGTAGACATTGAAACCAACCTTCCAGTGGCTGCAGCAAGGACGGATTTAAGTTGAGAGGGGGTTGCAGTTCTATTCCTTCGTACACATAACCGCAAATATCGGTCATCGGTGCTTATCGTAGCTCTTGCTCGTCCTTCGCTGAACCTTCTGGAGGCCGTACAAGTGTTTTGAAATTGTTTTCAATGCCTATGAGCAACAGAAGGACTCACATTTAGCCATCTGGCCACCTCTTTCTGACTTTGCCCTACATCCAATCTTCCCATAGCTCTATATCGCAGTTATGCGAACAAATGATACCTCAAGGTCATATTAATGAATTGGCTATCTCAGTTTTCTTATCTCATAATCACAGCGACACCAGCAGCCATACTGTCTAGCATGCATTTTTATGTTCCGCACAGATGACGCAATCCGATTGCAGCGCCACTAATTTGCATTTTGTAATTTTAATCAGCATTCTTTAGTTAACAACATATCCAAATTTCATACTCTGGCTTTAATTTTTGAACAAGTTATCGCTCTTTTTGTGATTTTTCCTTAATTTTTGGAAACCAGTGTATGTTATTATATTCTTCTTTTTTAAAGGTGTGAAACTACATTTTTGATTTACAGTCATTGTAAATTCTTTTAAGACTTTACATTTTCGAAATTGAGATATTCACGGAGGTGAGGAACATACTCTAAATATTATCCTGTATATTTATTTTTTGGAGAAAAAATATTTTTGTTCTGTAAAAAAGCATCTATTGATATTGTTATATAAGTAATATGTAAGCATGTATCTTAGTGTTGATTTAGTCTCCTTGAATTACAGTTCACGGAAATGAGGACCTCCAATATCCATGTTTGCTTTTTTATAAGAAAATCTAACACCTGAGTATAAAAACAAATTTCCGATCTATAATTCAACAACAGCTAAGTTTAGTTTTTTCGTGCGAAACAAAATCTCGTGATAGTTTCGCCATTTATTAACATGAAAATCCAACATAATATTTGGTTTATGGAGGTGCACTGTAAAAAAAAAAAAAAAATCTGTAAAGTTATTTAAGTTTTTCTAGGAAACTGGAATTCCAAGAAACTTTTATGTAACGGCAACAAGAAAAATTCCTGTAACAGACGCTGTAACAGGAATTTTTCTTGTTGCTGTTACATAAAAAGTTCTAGGAATCTCAATTTCATAGAAAAACTTTAGTAACTTTACTGTTTTTTTTTTTTTTTTTTTTTTTTTTTTTTTTTTTTTTTTTTTTACAGTGTGAGAACATTTTGCGTGGCACTACTTTCCGTACTCAGAAAAAAAAAATCAAAGAAAGTAATTAACTATGCTAAGTTACTTTGCTCTTGAGATAGTAGTAGCTGGAATGATAATTATTTAACTATTTTTTTCCTATAAGTAATCACAAATTTTCCTTAGTAACATTGTGTGTGTGACATGACACGGAGGTGAGATCTCACATACTTTGATCTAAGAAATAAAAAATATAAAGTAACTATAAAAAATGTATGTAAACAACACATTTATTCTTCTTTCATTTTTAACAGAAAACATAAAATAATTTTTAAATATTAATGCCAAATACTGAAAAAGATTTTGTGACTGGAATTGTACAATTTTGGGAGAATGACCCATTTTGTCTTTTCATCCAAAAACGTACAGAAAATTTCGTAATTGTTTAAATGAATAAAAAATATTTTTGTAGATGTTTTTCTTTTCTTTGTGGCTATTTTAGATCATTTGCTTGAATTTATAAATCCAAACAGAAATGTACTCTTTGTTTGATATCAATGTAATATACGGCTACTATTTGGAGGCTCTTATAAAATTCCCGGCATTAGCAGATAATATAAAATTCTCCCAAGCAATAATGCAATTTCAGATATCATAAATATTAAAAATAAAGTATGGTATTTTTATCTGTATGCCATATCCTCGTGTTGCACGCGCATCCCGACATTTGAAACAAGCTAAGGGGAAAATTATAACAGTGTAGTAAAAAATATTTGAAACATATTTTATTCTAATGAAATATAATAATTAATACCAAAATTTATTCACAATGTAATGCTTGATGGTCTCGGAAATTTCGAAATAAAATTGCTGCTAAATGGTGTAATAGTGATATGTATATATGCTTTTTCAACTTTCATATACATATGTATGACGTTCAATTAAACATAACGAACATTTACAAGAAAAACATCACAGCTTACACGAAAATATTTTTTTATATTTTTTATTATGAATGAATACAAAAAATATATCCATTCTGTAATCACAAAATGTACCTTAAAATTCGAGATTCTTCCTGAAGATTATGCTGCTTGACTAAAGCTTCTATCACACGCTGTACCATTAATTATTTCTGTGCGATTTCAAATTTATGCTAGTGCTTCTCACTTCAATCGATACGCTATTTCGTGCTGCAAGTAAGGTAATTTCCAATATCGAATCCTCTAATTTATGCAAAGAGCAGAACATCTGAGTGCGATTACAGCTAGGAGTTTTAAAATGTAGTGCAAATCTAAACAACTGAGAGCAACTAATTAAGAAAACACTGATTGGTGGAACTAGAGTTAATATACGTATATCGTACATACAGCTACCAGTTGGTCATTATGGAATTTATAAAAGTGCGCTATCTCCGATGTATTTGCGACTGTTTTTATCGTAAAGTCTGTCAATAAGAAAAAACCTTGCACTGTTTATGATAGGATAGGGCGCATGATATACGCTTTTTTTATAATCATTCAAGAATAAATTCTTATTGTGATACAAAAAATATTGTACATTTGGAAGGGGAAATAAGTATTTTTTCTCAACCCACAGTAATTTACGTTCCCGTGTAAATACATCGAAGTATATCGATTTAACGTGTATATTGTTTCCCTATTAAGCATTCATAAAAATATTTAGGATCGAAAAGTTTCATATACTCAGACCGATTTAGAAATAAAGCATAAAAAATAATTTTTTTGTAAGATATTTTAAGGCATGGTCATATTACGTTCCGTTTCTCATGTAAATAATTTAATAGTCAGTTGTGCATAACCAATTTTATTTTTTTTTATCTTGATATTTGTTACGAATATATATATATATATATATATATATAGTAATTGATTGATAAGAAGTTAAATTTGCTAATAGTCAAACGCCAATTCTATTGAGATCTAACATTTGAAAATATTTTTTATACGTACTTAATAAAAATAATAAACCTGTGAGAAGGCATAGCATCCTTAAGATCCAATAAGGAGAAATGTTAAAGGGAATTTATTAATTATAATTATTATACTCTTACTGCATTCTGATTACGATAACAAAAAATATAAAACAAATTTTCAAAATTCCATACAATTTTAAATATATGCCACTCAGGGTAAAATCATTCTGTATTATGTCTCCTTGGATATCAAATATTTGCATAAAAAACAAGGGTTCAAAAACATAAAAAGCACATTTAAATGCATAGGCCTTAAACTCTATATTATGTGGTATTTTCGCTGACATTTTTTTTATTAACTCTCGGAGCTATATTTCAGGAAAAGGTTCTTTAATAAGTATCTTGGAAGCCGTTATAAGTAAATAAAAAAATAATATTTAAGAATAATTCGTTTTTTTAGTAGGAACTTTCAAAACGTCACTATAAATGAACTATAGCAGGTGACCTTTAATATAAAATATTGAACGTTTCTTTCAAATACGTTGCCTAAAAATATACGGAAATGCTGATAATAATGAGACGTCCAATCAAATATTAGTATGTCCAAAAATAATAGCTAATTCTGGTTTTATAAATGGTATTGAGACGTCCGATTAAATGTAAAATAAAATCTTCAAAATAATAGCTAAATTCAGGTTTTATAAATGGTATTGAGACGTCCCACTGTGGTCCCACAGTCGTCCCAAATCGCGATTATGTGGCCAAAAATCAGAAAATTTAAGTTTCGTATTTCGAAATGAAATAAATTCCACAGTATTTAGAAATATATGAAGATTTATATTCTTTAATATTTTGGTTTTATAAGCTCACATGAATTCGCATTGCTTATGTGAAGTTAGGACTTTTCAGCGTTTTCTGCTGTTGCTTGAATTTCAGGAAAATCCGCTGCATTCGCACCCTAACTAAGACCTTTTCAGATAGTTTGTCGTTTTTTTTTCTTCGCACTTCTCTGAAACAACATTAAATTACATGTGTAATTTGATTTTTCGATTGCAAAAATCTCAAAAATTAAAAAAGAGGTATATATATTTTTTTTTAAATACATAGTTTTAAGGAATTTTTATACGTAAAAAGTGATATATAAAAAAAGTCCTTCCGAGTTCCTCGGATTTTTATAGTACATAATGTAGAATGAACCTTGTAAAATCATATCCCAGGATATTTATTGCAACTTTGTGAGAACGAGCAGTTTGAAGTTGGACATTGGATATTGCCAGTATTAGTCCAATATCAGTAATCGGGTTTAAAGTCAATCTAATTTTCGCACTGACTCAAAATTGTCAGTATTTATATAATGCAACATTCTAAATAACATAACACTGATTAACATAATTTCATTTTTTTTAATTCGCGGGGGAAGAGGGGGGGGGGGGGGGTAAAGAGTTGGAGATAATTTTTTAATATATATTTTTTTTAAATTTGTTTTTATAATTTTTCCCTAGCTTTTTTTTCGAAAATTTTGAAAGTAATCTAATTAATGAATTGAATGTTTTTATTATTAATTCATAGTCAATAGATGTCGAAAACTTAAAAAGTAGTAATAATATTTTTAGTTTTTCCTATCTATAGGGGTAAATGAAAAAAAAAGGAGATTTCACGTGTGTGTGTGCCGGGGGGGGGGGGAGGCAATATTTAGTTGATTTATTATTGATGTATTAATTTCAAATACTAAAAGTTTGTAAATTAAAACTTTAAAACCAGTAAAAATACGTTTATTTCGACTGTTGACACGTTTCGACTTACCCCGAGTCATTTTCAAAAAACAAATAAATAAAGCTATTCTAAATATTTGCACGGTCTATGACACGCCATAATTCAGTTTTCCACGTATTCCTTTTTATTATGCAGTTTACTTTTTTTTTTTTTTTTTTTTTTTTTTTTTTTTTTTTTTTTATGGATGTTTATTTTAATTTCACTAGGGGATCGAACACGAGCTCCTCGGGTTACAGAGTATAGGTGAAAACCATTCTTTTTTTTATTGTAATTATTATTTTACATGTAATGTACATTTCAGATTGCCCACTAACATCAAAAAGAATTTTTATCTGAAAAATATCAATTACGCAATCAAATAAAGTTTTAAAATTTATTAACAGCGATACTTTCACATGTCATCGTATGCCAGGAGTTATTAGCCCAAGATTTTGAAACTTGCGGCAGTCTTTCCGGTCATTTCAGTGCTTTAAGCGCGTAGTTCAATCACATGTCTGTTAAATTTGTTTCTTATTTACGTTATTTTATTTATTTTTCTACAGAGGAAATTTTTATTTTGTTATAGAACATTAGACGGAAACAAATGCTGAATTTTTTACATTGTTTTAAGTTCAAGCGGATTAATCATTCGTAATCGAGCTACACGTGATAGATAATGCTATCATATGCTATCGTATGCTATCGTATGCTATTGTATGTGACACAGAAATCGCGGTTATTTGTTAATTGTTTAATGGTAACACCTGAATGAAACGCATCTCATTGGTTATTGTGCAATATTTTTAAAAAGGGAATAACAATAAATAAAAAAAAGTTTAATTAATAACTATAGAACAAAACAATTTATACAATAAAAAAAAATAATAAAAGTAAATAAACAATTTATTAATAAATAAACAACCACATCCGGGTTACCATATCAAGCAAAATAACAACACTTTGGTGCCAGTTAAGTACCCCGGTGCGTATATGACATTGGCGTCAGAAAAAAAAATCGCACCAACGTGGTGCGTATATGACATCTGTGCCGTCTTTCATTCATCTCATTGAAAATACAATAAATAAATAAATAAATAAAGGTATTTTTCCAGTATAGGTACTTGGCGAAATAGAAAAAATTTCATGGCGTGAAAAGAAATTTCGCAACATTTTCTGGCAACACATTTCATCATAATACTTTTTTTCGAATAAGATCACATAAAAGTTGCTATGGTTGCTAAAAGTTCGTACTTTTATGTTAGCTGGGCACAATTCTCGCCAATAGCGTTTTTTAACTCGCCAGCAGCATTCTTTCTTTTTCGAGGGGTAAATTAAAACGACACTTTGATGTTGAAATTAAATAATTTATTGTGTCATTTTTTTTTTTTAAGAATTTTTTAAAGTGAAATTCGTGAATTTCAAATGTTTGAGTTTTAAATTAAAGTTATCCATTTTAAAATCAAAATGAGTAAAATGATTATATTTTAATCTAAATTAATGAAATATGAAAAATGCTGCGGGTACGATGTTTGGCGATTTATCACCTGTGCCCGACTAACATAAAACTACCGAGTTATTGATTTCTCTATCAGAATCTTCCGATTTGGCGAAGGACTGAACAGGTAAATTAAATGATGAAAAAAAGTAACATGATATAATGTTAGAATACATTTAAGGGAGATGAAACTGGTCGCCACGGGAGTCTAGTTATTTTAAAAATCGTAATAACTCAGTCAATTAACATACAATTTTCAAACAAATTGCATTTGAAAAGAAGATTTTTTTCTCTATTTGACGGCCTAAAAATTGAAAATGTGCGATATTTGGAAAATTAAAAAATCACTGACATAGCACGCATTGTAATTTCATTTTTTTTTTTCAAATTTTATGGGAAAATGGCAACAAAATGTACAGTAATATATTATTTTCTTTCCTCCGTAATTATTTTCACTCTACTTTCAACCCTCCATGACTTTCAACAGAAATGGAGTACTTCAGTTGCCACAATTACAAAAAATGTATTAAAAACTACTAAAAAATTAATGTCTCAAAATTAAACGAAGATACAGCTTTCAAACAAATTGCATTAAAAAGTATATTTTTTTTCCTTATACGACGGTGTAAAAATTTAAAATGTGCGATGTTTAGAAGTTTAAATTTTTGCAGTAGCGAAACATGCAAAACCAAAATTTTATTTCAAATTTCAAAGTGTTGCCATTCGCAAAATGACGTATGCGTTACGAACAGATATGTTTGTCCTTTATAATATAGATACTCATTGAGTAGCTCGAGCCATATTTTTGGTAAGTTAAATGATGCTTCATCGTTACATATTAGGTTTTTTTCGCGTTACCTCTATGGTTTGTCTTATAATGGATGGATAGTATAGACTGGACGGGAAAATTATTTTTCTGTTATTGAAATTCACTTCGACGGTTTCTTCTTGAAAAAATCTTGCTAGGGATGTGATTTTTGTATTATATTTAATATCAGCTATATGCTCCTTTTTTTCTATACTTAAATTTCCTGCTAGTCATATCAATATAGCAATTCTTTCATCCTTCTGCTCTAATAAATGGTATTTTATACACATCAGAGTAATTCTCAAAACTAATTGGGTCAATTTTAGCGCAAATGATATTCGTCAATTTCTGAGGTGGTTTTACTACTAAGCAGATATTGAAACGTTTAAGGCTAGATTTTAATTTCTCAAAAAAGCTTGAAATATATTGAATAGTATAAAGTTTGTATTTTTGCGAATCAAATTTACGCTCAGGCTTCTTATTTTGGCAATCATATTCATATCATATCATATCATATCATATCATATCATATCATATCATATCATATCATATCATATCCATACCATATCATATCATATTCATATCATATCATATCTAATTCATAGCATATCATATCACATTCATATTATAACATATAAAAATATTTAAGTATTTTATTCCTGTATTTTCATTCCTGTCGAAAATTCCTATAAAAAAAGAAATTTTAAATTTAATAAAAACTTGCCTCCCTCTATTGCCCCCCTTCAATCTCCTGCCCCGGAACCCCAATTACATTTAGTTTAAATTCATAATGTAAGATCATTTAGAATGTTATAAAATTAAAAATGAATCATATTTAACTACTAGGAAAGCCAGAAATGATTTTTGGCCACTTGATCGCGATTTGAGACCACTGTGCGTCCGATTAAATGTTAGTATCTCCAAAAATAATAGCTAATTCAGGTTTTATAAATGATATTGAGACGTGCGATCTAATGTTAAAATCTCCAAAAATAATAGCTAATTCTGGTTTCATAAATGGTATTGAGACGTCCGATTAAATGTTAGAATCTCCAAGAATAATATCTAATTCAGGTTTTATAAATGGTATTGAGACGTCCGATTAAATGTTAGTATCTCCAAAAATAATAGCTAATTCATGTTTTATAAATGATATTGAGACGTCCGATTAAATGTTAGTATCTCCAAAATTAATAGCTAATTCAGACTTCATAAGTTATGTATTTCCTTTTAGGAATAAAGCAATTGAATTACTGTATAAGTAGTATAATTTTTGCTTGAATATACAAAACGATCTCATAAATTAAGCTTGCTTAAAAATCGTGAAAGTTAATTGCATTTTCAGTCATACAATTAATTACTCATATGTAAATATACAATGGTTATAATATGCATATGCGTTCCTTTTATAGAAAATCTGTCTTACGATATTCACTTCAGATAGCCTTGTATGTACAAAATTAATATTTAAATTTTAATTTTTTAAATACATCAGTCTAATATGTGATTAAGTGCTGCGAGCGTGATAAAACTCTAAATTATGCATATAGAAAACGATTTTTGAACAAAATGGGATCATAAAACACCTACGTCTAACTTAAAACTAAAATATACACAAAAAGGTTTCTTTAAAATTTAATTTTATCTCAAAATTTCAAAAATTTCAAAAAAATTTCCAAGTTTTTCAACTGCAAAAATATAAATAAGCAAGATATGTGTAATTGTTTGGTTGTATCATGTAGACTATAGAGAAACACATATTTGGTTAATTTGTTTTAAGCTGTAGCTTATATACAAGTAGTTCAGAAATAACAGTGCGCGCAACCTCCAAATTTACTAATCTGAGAAAACTCCTTTCAAAGTTTCAATATCTACGGACATTCAATGATACTCACCGTCTATAAATGATTATAACTCAACAAATAACGCAGATTTTTGAATGGGATTTTTTGCATTTTGTTGAGAAATTTTAAAACATTCAGAATAAAACAAATACCGAAAACTAAATTTTTGAAAGTCCTGTGCCCTCTTTAACGACCTTCAAAAAATTCCCTTTCCCATTTTGACGACCACCACTGGAATGTCGCGTCGTTTAAAATATTTTTTCTGCCCTTTTCGTTGCTTTGTATAAATAGAAATAAATTGCATAAAAACATTTCTCTCTTTTTCCTCTCCGTTTGACACTCCAGATATGAAATTTAAAAATCATTAAAGCTCTTTAGTTTATACATTTATATGCGCGTGTGTATTATTTTCATGAAGCGATAATCAATCATCTCAATCTATTTCCACACAAAAGCCACTGCAAATATTGTTTGAGTGATATCCTAACACGTGGCTCCAAGCCTTATTAAAAATTAGGGTTGAAAAACTATTTTGCTAGAATTTTCGATTCAGAATATTATAGATACAGAATTTGGTATAAAAATACTAACCTATTTAAATACAGAATTACAGTTATTTCACCTTTGTCTTTTTTTCAAAAATTGTATTAACATTAATCTAAAAAATAAAACATAGGTAAATATTTTGCTTTTTTTTTATGGATTCTGGTTGGATATGTATTTTCGCATTTCTCACGATTAATGACTTTTAGTAAATTTTCAATCATTTGCGTCAAGCGTAAATTTTATATAATGATCGCTTTAATATTTTTCAAGTATATGTTTACTTTTTTTGTTCACAAGAGAGTGATTTCAAATGGGTACAAAATTCACGTATTTAATACCCAATGATTTCGGGCTTAATTTCAATACTGAAAATCTAATTTAAAAATACTTATAAAAATTTAGGTTTTAAAAGGGAAGGATCCAAAAATTTAAAAAGAAGCATTTTGTGCCATTTCTACTGCTGACGCAAAAAATTAAAAAGAAGCCTTCTGTGCCATTTCTACTGCTGACAACCTACAAGATCATATAAAATTGAAAAAAACACTACTAAACAGTACAAAATCAGTAGATGTAGTTAAGTATTTATACTGGAACAATTTACTAACGGTATTAATAAAGAGGGGACATGATTTAAATAATAGGTACATATAATACTGAATATATAATACGTGAGTTATCATATTGTTAACGATGCGTAGAACCAGAAATTGGGAAAAATGTCCTAGGCGGGAATCGAACCAGGAACCCTTTGGAATAGCGCTCCAAGTGCTCTACTATTTGCGCTACAAGGAAGATGCACAGCTTAGCGTTCCCCATATATGGTGGTAAGGCTGCAACTGCAGCACAAGATGTAATAATCTTCATGAGCACACAATCTTGCAGCGAAATATGAGACATCAACAAACCTAGCATCGGTGAACATATATCTAATTTTAATTAACATTTCAATTTATTCTCATCAGTGAAATTACGCTCGAAATTATTGGATATACAGGGTGCAATATGTTATCTATCGCCGACCTTTAATTTCTCAACCGGTGGTCGTAGACATATAGTTCCAATTACAAAAACGTTTGAAATGAGGTAAATATCCATGTTGCGACATTATTTAAAGTAAAAAATCAATTTTATAAAAATTACGAAATTTAACTTTTTATACGGTCCCCCCAGTCCCTACAGTTATACTTAGTAAAAGTTTACACATGTCATAACAGATATAGCACAAAAAGTTTGACATCTATACTACAAAAATTGACACAGTTATTAAATTTCAAAGTTTGAGATTTTTCCACATGATTTTGTCTTTCATTGAGGGATCAGTTAAAAGATGAATTAATGTAATTTGAGATCAAAATCAGAGTGCAATGTCCTTTTCATGGCGAAAACACCTTTAGCCGGTATCGTCGGCACGTTTGAATATTGTTCGACCCATAAAAGTTAGCTCAAATTTTTAGGTGAAATAACCCTATTTGAAGATTCCACAATTATAATAAATATTACAATTATAATATTTTTTATAGGCGATACTGGCTAAAAGTGGTTTCCCCGTGAAAAGGACATTGTACCCTGATTTTAATCTCGGATTACATTAATTTAACTTTTAACTGATCCCTCGATGAAAGACAAAATCAAGTGGAAAATCTCAAACTTTGAAATTTAATAACTGTGCCAATTTTTGTAGTATAGATGTCAAACTTTTTGTGTTATATCTGTTATAATATGTGTAAACTTTTACTAAATATAATTATAGGGACTGGGGGACCGTATAAAAAGTTAGTTTTCGTAATCTTTATAAAATTTATTTTTTAATTTAAATAATGTCACAACATGGATATTTACCTCATTTGAAACGTTTTTGTAATTGGAACTGTATGTCTACGACCAACGGTTGAGAAATTAAAGGTCGGCGATAGATAACATATTGCACCCTGCATAATATTATATATACAATACTTTCGAGCGTAATTTCACTGTCAAAAATTAGTTGTAAAATTAATTAAAAATAGAGATGTAATATTTCCCCCCTATTTTAATATTGATGTTTCTGAACTAGTGAATACGAAGTGAAATTACACAAATACTTCTTTCAAATATACATAGAAATTAATTTTGTCTCTTAAGATTAAAAAGTTAATTTCATTGTAGTAAAACATTAGAACTTTTAGTGAATTATCATAGAGTTTCGTTTAAAAAGCATAGGAATATATAAATATTTTTACCAATCTTTAATTTGTAAATATCGAATATTTAATTTGTTTCATAGATTTCTGATTTCGCCTGTATATATTATTTTAGAAAACGTTTTTGAAGTATGTAATATAATTTCATTATATCTTGCTAAATGTTCTCCTGTCGTTAATATTATTATTTATATCTGAAGAAACAGCTTAGCTAATGTCGGGGTACGAGAAATTGGCTTAATTCCAAAAGAAAACAAAAGCATGTCTGCTATTATTCTGTATTCTTTAAGAAGATAAAATTTATGTGTTTCATTCTGAATTTTATACTCGTAATTAATTTTTATTACCTAAAGTTTTCTTATCACACAATATGCTGTTATTATATTGAATAAGGAAAAAAGAATGTAAAAAGTATCAAATAATATATTTTATCAGTGTTATTAATGATGTAATTTCTTTTTCATTTTCTGAACTCTAAGCAAATTTAATATATTTTGGCATCTATAATAAGTAGTTGGAACATTAGAAATAGTCGCGGATTTTCTCCTATGGATCGATTTATACAGTACAAATGCTATATGGAGAACAATTTCATATTAATATTCATACATTAAATTTCAATAATTTTTTATTTTTGAATTTAGTTTACGTTTATTGAATTACATTTTTCTATTAGACAGATTAATTTTATAAATTATACTTTGGAAAAGTAAATGAATATACTAATATTATATATAGTACGTGTGACTTAATTCATAATTAATCATAAGTTAATGGTTAGTTACGAAAATCTAAAAAAAATGTTGTAAGTTATAATATAATGATTATCATAACCAAAAAATATAAATCCTTATAAAATTCTAAAAAAAGTTACCTTTTCCTTTTCAGTGGAAATTGATTTTTCACAAAAAAGAAAGATATTCGACATAACAACAAGTATAATAATCACTTATACACTGATTAAGTTAAATAATGCTATAAAAAGTGAAAAAAAATATCTTTATTAAGATTGACATTTTCAAAATCATTCACGATAGAAAATATTTTACATAATTTAAAAACAATAAACATAATAAACAATGTCAGGAGACATGATACATAATGAAAAACTATTATTCATTAGGAGTATATCAGGATCAGGAATATATAAGGGAATATATCAGGAGTATACGAAATACCTTTCACCAAAGAAGATGGAACAAAGCAATTTTATAAAGGTATGACAAGTAGATAACTTAAAACTAGAATCAAAGAACATATAGCAGACATCAAATACAACACAAGAACCACAGCTTTGGCCAGATTATGCAACGAAGAATCTTTACAGATCGATTTTAAAAATAGAAAGTTAATTTATACATCAAGATTTTATTTACCATCCATAATCCGAGAATCAATAGAAATATTTTTACGCAACAAAAATATTTGCAATGATTCAGTGCCCCTTGATTTACCTAAAATTTGGAAAGAGATGCTATGTAATTTTAGTTACAATAGTAAAAATTAACCCACTCTATAAATAGCCAAGATAATTTTATTTTTATATTAGGTTTTGCAATGTTTTTCATTATGCATGTTGTCTCGTGACATTGTTTACCATGTTATTGTTTTTAAATTATATGAAAATTAATCCACGTTCGCAAATAGCTAATTTAATTTTAATTTAACTTTATGTTTGCAATGTTTTTCATTATGCATCACGTCTCGTGACATTGCTTATTATGTTTATTGTTTTTAAATTATATGAAAATATTTTCTATCGTGAATGATTTTGAAAATGTCACCGTTTGTGCGACGAAACGATCGTCAATCTTAATAAAGATATTTTATCACTTTTTGTAGCATTATTTAACTTAAGAAATTCGACATTTTTGGTGTATTTTTTCTGTCTATAAGACGCATCCGAAAAAAATAACAAACGTTTGCGTAAACAAGGAAGAAAAATAATGTCCACACCTAATTAAAAAATAAATATTTTTATTCCAAAATGCTGTAATAGATTTTGAACAGTACTCTGATTATTATAACTATCAATTTAAAAAAATAATCAGTAAAAGAATGTTGAATTTCTGAATTTAAATATGATTCTTTAAACATGAACGACGTTAGTCAATATAACTATTTTTAATTCCGTTTCTTTATGTATATAGATTTAAAAAAAAATAATGTACATCGTGTCACAAAAAATGACCTACTGCCCCCCCCCCCTTAAATATTGATCATAGACCCATATTATAAATTACAAAGTTAAGAAAATAAAAGTACAGAATTACATGAAATCGATTAAAATTTTTAGGGGATTAAATTACAAGAATTAAAAAATAATAATACATTTTCATACGATCTCCGCACAAAAATTTCCTAGTGAGTAAAATGTTTCACGTACACTAGTAAGGTCATGTGCAAGATTTCAGGATTTTATCATAAAAAGTCGCAAAGATATGTTTAAACAAATTTGATAAGGGGTTAATCACTAATTAAAATAGAAACGCTTACAGCTAGAGAAAAAACATTGTTTTCTTTAGTAATTTATGTACGATCCCTGAAAAGCGAACATCCTACATTATTTTTCCCTTTTCCGAACTCATATTCAAGATCGAAAACTTGTTTCAGTCAGCATTTAATTATTTTCATATATCTGCAACCGTTTACAATAAAATACTGAAATTTTGTACATTATTATTATTTTTGTATTTTTAGGGTATGGGGCACATTTTACTCACTGGGATTTTTTTTTTTTATCCGAGATCCGTGATAAAATTTTAAATTTGTATTTCTTCACCGAAAATTGTAATTGATTTCATAACACATCCTGTACCACAATTTACGTAAATTTGTAATTTATAATACATAAGTACGATCAATATAAGCTATAAATTCGACGTCAATATTTTGGGGACACCCTGTATATATATATATATATATATATACAGGTATATGTGTGTGTATGTACGTATTTATACACATATATGTATGTTATATGTATACATATCCGCGTGTTTGTGAGTACATACCTATATTATAAATGTAAACCTTTCTCTTGCTATTTCTCATTCTTTTAAACGAAAAACATATCACTTAATATGTTATTTAATTTAACAAATGTATACATTTAATCTGTTTTTTAACCGCTGCTTTCGGCACCACAGAAAGGGGGAAAAATACGAAAATGCGGGGGTAATGGCTGTTTAGAAAGTGTAATTATAAAGAATACTTTTAGAAATACGCTAGATATATCTTTGATGCGGCAGAATGCGCCATTGAGTAGGTGTTCAAGCAAAAGTGCTTAAGATTTCTTTCCTCGATAAATGTGTTCGGAAAATGTTTGCTAATAACTCACTCTGTCATAAGCAATAAATACTTTCACATTTGTTTTCGCATTGTATTTTTATATATAAGCTACGTTCCAGAAGTAAAGGAAAAAAAATGTTTATTCATATGCATTATACTTTGTTTAACAAAAATATTCCATTTGATAGTAAAGTACTTACTGTTGTATAACTTTCTCTTTTTTTATTAAATCAATCTATTAATACTTTCACGACACATATTTAGATGAAACTGAAGAAATTTTAATAAATCATCACTGCTATTTTATGAAATGACGAGGATTGTAAAGAATTAATAAGAAGTATAATTTGACGAATTTTATTTAATTTATAAAATGTAATTCACTTCTATCATTAGTATTTTTCGAAAATTCTTCACCATATTATTTCAAATTTATTTCTTTTGAAAAATAAAACTATCTAGCTCCCTCTTTTTTTATATATATTTAATAGACAGTTTTACCAGAAAATAAAATTAATGTTCTCCAGAATTTGAATATGAATATTGTAAATATACTATAATTTTTTTAAATTACCTGCATGACCTTCTTTACATTTATGCATACGAAAGTGTTAAAAAACATATCATCTATTTGACATTATTTACTCTTCAGAGACGAATGAAATTTTACTAGATATATATCACTTTGTAAACAACATTTGAGACATATTTAGATAGCTTGTGTTCTGTGTAGTATAAAAAATATATTTGTTGGTATTTCTTTATTTATTAAAATTCATATTTATTGGAGGAAAAAACGGAAATTTTCTCAGCTTTTTTTTTAATCTATTGGAGGAAGCGAACTGCAATTTGACTTCGACGCTCACACAGATTACAGTTATCAATTTTTAACGTGTAGAGGTTTATTATAAATAGAAATTGAATAGAAAACATCGCATCTTGTATTCTCAGCATGTTATAAAATTCATTATAAAATTCCTAATATTTCATTACTGCATTGATAACCACGTTTGTAAAAAAAACTGAAATATTGTGTCAAAAGTGGGTATTAAGATTATGAAAAAATAGTTAGCGTCTTTGTAATATGTACCCGTTCCTTCAAATCCTAATACGTCTACGTAATTTAATAGTATGCATTAATTACCAATCGTTTGACAGCAGTATCATTTTTGTATATCCGATCATTTCACATAGAATTATGAGAGTGTTGTACTTTTTCCATCAATATTCATTAGATTCGAAAGTTTACTTGATCATAATTTTGAAGTTATTTCTTTATGTAATAAGTAAATAAATACAATATCATTTGTTTTTATTATGGAAATGTAGATTATTTATTTGTAGTGAAATAATTTATAATATAATTTATTATTTTTAGTTCAAAGAACCATTCTACCAATTTTAAATAATTAGAAATTATTGTTTTTATTAGGTTTGCTTTTTTTCGGATTGGAAAATCCATTTTTAGGGATCCGTATATAAAAAGTAAAAATGGAACTATTATAAGATGTGTGTTTCTGTCACAGTCATTTTTCTCGTAAACTATGGAACGAGGAAAGTTCAAAGTGATTGAAGTAATAATAGTTACTGAGCCACAAGTTTATAGATTATTAACAATTAACAAATATAATTAGGGAAAATGTAGAGGTCTAATTTGGTTACTTAAAGAAAAAATATATATATATATATATATATTTGTATATCGTGTGAAAGCATTGGTAACAAAGAAAAAATAGACTTCTTTTAATTTTAGGTATAAGGTAAAGTTAGGAGAATCTGCGCACATTTGAAAAGAATAATAATAAAAAAATCTAAATATTAATATTTTGTTAAACTATGCATGAATAACTTTGACTTTATTTGTTTTACATGCATTTCCACTGTTATTTTGTTGTTATGCAGTAAATTGATAGAACAGCAGTAATAAAACCAAGAAAACTATTTCGCACAATACCTCCTTACATGATTGGTAAGATTGCGCACATGGGTAGGAGAAATTGCGCTTATAGGTAGAACAGATTGTTATTAATAATAACTACAATGAAATTGTTAACAATATTAATCACACTTAATCGACATTGTTCTACAGTTTTTGTGAGTAAATATTATTGTATTAGGAGTCAATATTTCAACCAAATGTTTAAATGATAAATAAAAGGAAGAAGTCTTACAACAATTAAAGAATTTTAATTTAAGAAGAAGATTAAAATATAAGAAACAAGCAAGCCCTACTAAGATTACAAAATTACATTAATCAACATGATAACATGTTTAACTTTATTACAGCATATTCATTTCCACAGTTTCATTGTACCTCGTTTGCTAACCAAAGTTGTCGTCGTCCGCAATCGATGCACTTATTGTTGTAAATCGCGCATCTTTCCTGCAATCACCTGCAACAAGCAATACATTGAATCCGGTCACTGGCCGAAGTTCGTGTCCTGGTAGAGTTTCGGACATTCAATGCACTCATCCTCATTGACCTTCGTTTTTTTCCGTCAGTTTTTTATCCCACGAATCTGGAAGCAACTTATCCTGAGCTTCCTCAGCTGTATTTTTTTTTATTATTATTATTAGTAGCGGCATTCTTCTTAAGTATTTTTTCTTTATATTTTGTGGATCAGTAACATTAGTTGCACTCTGTCTCCTTTATGAATTCGATGGCATTAAACTACTTGGAATGAGTGAAAGCTTTTACAAAACATTGTAGGTGTTATTAGAAAATTTACTTTCGTTTCAAAATTAATTTAATTCAGAATTAATTGTTCATAAATAAAAAAATATATATATAAGTATTTAATTAATTTATTAACACATATATTATTAATTTATTAACAAATATATTATTAATTTATTAACATAAATGATTACATAAAATTAATTTAATAACAACGGTCTTACTAATTTATTAAAATATTTGTTATCTGCAAAAGTTTTTTTTTTTTTTTCAACTTAATTTGATGCCAAATTTAGTTTCGACAAATGTGTTTTTACAAAATTATTTCAAAATTAATTCATTCATATGAATTACACGTAATTTGCAATTCATGCAAATTTACTAATAAGCTGCGTAATCTCTCCTAGCAATGAAACTTATGGGGGAAATGCGCCATCTCTCCTAAGTGGCAGATGGGCAAACTCTCTTATTTTGGTAGAAGAGCCTTTTACTTCAACATGGCCACTTCTAAAATGAATTGTTGGTGTTTGCATCTTTAGCCTAGGTTAGTATTTTATATAAAAAAAATAAATTAAGTTCAAAATATTTTGTACTACTGATATTCTATAAATATTCTGAAGAACAGACATGAAAATTGAAGCACTTACTTTGAAAAGCAAAACAAAATAGTAATGATTTATCCAAGATGCTCGGAACAATGAATGTGCACATTCATGTAGACACTGCACTAATGCTATGATGACTTTTTGCTAGAAGAGATGGCCGTTTGCGTTTATAAGATTGCGAGAATTAAGAAACACCAGATCCTATTAAAAAAAAAACTCCAATTCAAGTAAACGAAGATTTAGTTTATTTCCATGATGAAAGTCGAAGGGAGAGGTACAGGGGAAAAGCAATAAGGAGCCTCTTTTAAGACGTCATCACGAGGCTAGCGAGAAAGCAGGAATGATAAGAATATACAGTTACAACTTTCTTGCTTGGCGGTCTACAATATCGCCAATCTTAAAGTATTTTTGCGCCATGCACAGGGGGTAATAGAAACATTGGCTGGTATGTTCGCCAAAAATGTACGGTAGGCTTCTACCATATTAATTGTGTAGGGGGGGGGCAGATTGTGGGCTGCATACATTCCTGAGTCATGATAGACTGAGCCTCATCTGTACATTGATACAGCTGCGGTTAAATGTAAAAATAAAAAGTGTTATCTGGAAAGGGCATAGTAACAGACAGAGTTCGTTAGGCTAAAAAGCATGAGGCTGTATTTTTCTAGACCAGATGTTAGATCAAAGATACACCGCTTTACCACAAAAAATGTAGAAATGCCATACATCTGAACAAAAGGGTGTGAAGCGAAAATAATTCTAATAAGTAGATTGCATGTAAAGTGATTTTGAATGATGAGTTATATTCATGCCCAAATAAGGAAATGACCGAAGTTAAAATGCGTTTGAAACTAACAGTCAGCCGTAACGAATTTTGTACAAGGTTAAAGCGTATGTGTGAAAGAATCA
This sequence comes from Maratus speciosus, assembly GCA_963932465.1. Classification (NCBI taxonomy): domain Eukaryota; kingdom Metazoa; phylum Arthropoda; class Arachnida; order Araneae; family Salticidae; genus Maratus; species Maratus speciosus. The sequence continues at coordinate 545,507,531 of OZ010786.1, read as the reverse complement.
GAAAGTGAAAATAGAGAGTGATTCACTGATTTTATTTTATTAAAGAGACGAGTACTTAGAATAATTTGATTTAAATGTGAAGGGCTGTTAATACAATCGATTTAGTTTTTAAATGTTGAATTTAATTTAGGGGCTGCACTGTTTGACTATAGTGCACAAAATAAATAAGTTATTAAACAGAATTTTAATTGAAACTGTCTGTGGGGGGGGGGGGAATAAAATGCAAACATATATAACGAGATAGTCGTTATATATATCACCTGGGACACCGCAAAAAAAAAACTTTTGTTGACCCGTGTGCATGGGCAAAACAGCAAGAAAAATAGTTACACATATAAATATATCTTCAAAACATAAAAGTTTTTTTTTTTAAAACAAGTTGCTGTCATGAAAACAAACAAAAAATCTCTTTCATTAATAGTTCAACAGTCCTAAGAGATTTTATGAATTAATATTTTCTAAATTAAGTTTATGGATCTCCACCTTCAGTAAAATTTTCTTCAAACTTGCATACCATGGTATATTTTTTTGACTGAGTCGACTCTGACAGCAAATATTTAAGCAGCATGTAACTAGACCCTTGGCTGCACATCATCAAAATATTGATCCTGATTCGGATCATTTTTATGAAAAACAAACACAAGTAGTAACAATAGAAATATAATATATAAACACAAATGCAACACTAGAAGTAAAGAATAAGTAATAATAAGTGAAATGTGTAATTGTAAACTAATAATCAATTGTAATATGATTTAAAAGAAATTGGACATGGTTTTAAAAAAATGTAATATTCATGCATGCAGCATAGGATGACAAAAAAAAAGAGGTGCCTGAAGCACGCCCATGAAAAAGGTGTCACCCTGAATCTTGTGTAGACCACAAGTATTATGGCGTCAGCTTAGGGCTTCAGCCTTATGTGAGGAGGGAGTTTTTGAGACTCATACAGCGCCCGCTTATATGAGTCCCTGCTCCTCCGAAGACTCTAGCGGTCCTCTAAAGGAGCACACGTCGGTTTACAAGCAAAAATTGATTTTTTGTGAATTGGAACACCAATTCCAAGGGGTTCTCTCTCAACACAATGAAGTTTTGGACCCTAAGGGCAATAATTTTGAACGGGAACAAAACATTCGAAAGGGAGAATTAAAAAATAAAAAAAAAGATATATATTTCACATATATATCAAATCAAAAAGGGGTAGACAATCCTAGAGTGAAGAGAGACATAAAAAAAAGAAAAAAGTCATAATCAGGTTAAATAATGCACAAGTCATATATTTAGAAGGTAACTAACTGGTTGCCAAGAAAATGTTATCAAATTACATGTGAAAAAAATTTTTTTTTTTTTTTTAAATAACTGCAATTATTAAATGTGTTAGTTATCAGTTTTAACTGAAATGTAATCGTAAAAGAATGAAATGTAAAATAAATGTTAAACTGTAAATAATAGTTAAGTGTATGTAAATAACATAAAAAGTGTACAGTAAAATGAAATGAGTGTAAAGTGATTCAAAATAATGTTCACAAGAGATCTTCGAAGAAAACAGTCATGGGCCAGCCATAATGTTGTCAAAGTTCTGTTGTAAACAACATACATACAACCTAGGCCTCTGGTTGTACACTTAGCTTCACAATACCTGTCATAAGAAAAAAATGTAAACAGAAGTATATTATTTTCTGTTTCTTAAATTGTATGTATGTGGTTGATAAACATTAGGGAAGTTGTGATTGTTTAAGTGACATGTAGCATCGAATAAATGTCCATATCGAGGTGGTGCAAGAAGTAACCTATCAATGTGCACCCGAAATGCTGTATTATCAGCAGCATACAATCTCTTGATCGAGAATGACACAGGTGAATGTTTGAAAGTTACAATATATGGTCCAGTGTATTTAGGTTTGAATTTATCAACAGATTTTAAGTACACAATATCTTTGAGACAAATGGTTCTTAATTTAGCTTTCTGACCGTAATGTTTATATCTCTTATCCTGTGCTGTTTTAATGTTATTGTAAGCCTTGTCATATATTTTGTGTAAATCTTCAAGTAGTTTATGTATTTCAGTATGTTTGTCTAGAAAAGGTTGATTGCTATTCTGATCAAAAGTGTCAAAAATTAATGAAAGTTCACGTCCAAAGTGGAGAAGATTAGGAGTGAATAATGTAGTTGAATGTTTTGAACCATTATAGAGCGACTTGTGTATAAATATTGCATTTTCAAATGAGTGACCTTCTTGTAAAAGTATATTAACAGAGTATTTAATAGATTTATTTATTCTCTCCGAAAGAGCATTGCTTTGTGGTCTCGAAACAGAGCTGTGAAGTACCTTAATACCTAGAGTATCATTAAAAATGTTATATATTTGAGATGTATATTGGGGTCCTAAGTCTGATAAGACAACAGAAGGTCTCCCAAAGGTGGTTATGTAAGAGAATAAACATTTAACGACTTTAGCTGCAGATGTATCATTAAGTGGAAAAAGTTCAACATGTCTTGAAAAGTGATCTGTAATAGTTAAAATATGTTTACCATTAGAAAAAGGTCCAACGAGATCTGTACTAATAGTATGGCCAGGATATCTGGGCGTGTAGGTGGGTTGTAAGGGTGCAGGAGGGGTTTGATGATGTTTACATTGAAGACATTTGACACATGAAGCTACAAAGTTTAAGGTGTCAACATACATGCCTTTCCAAAAATATCTTGATGATAGAAACTCATAAGTTTTATTAAAACCAAAGTGAGATAAATGAGAGATTGTTAAAACTTTGCTTTTAAGAGAGTTAGGAACAACAATGTGATATGAAAAAGTGTTGTTAAGGTTATTTTCTTTTTTTAACATTAAAACTTTCGAATCAGGGTGTATGAAGTAATTAGGATATTTTTGAGAAGGTCCTTTCTTTAGAATATCTTTGTAAACAGTGGACAAGGTGGTGTCATTTTTTTGTTCAGTGCAGAAAGTTTCATTTGAAATTTCTAATAAAGGATCTGGATTTGTTTGTTTACCAGATACAAGATAGTTTACATATTTCTTAGTGGCGCTTGAACATGAATTATTACTGTCTGGTGTATCATAGTCAACAATAGGTAATGGTTGAGGGTCATGGATAAGTTCAGGGTTAGTATCCAGAGTTTGTTGATTGTTTTCAAAAGTACAGCGAGATAAATAGTCAGCAAGAACATTTTTCTTACCAGGGATATGTTTAAAAGTGTATGAGTACTCTGAAAGCTCCATGAGCCAACGAGAGATAATATCAGCTGGATTAGTAGTCTTGTTATATTTTTCTAAGGGTTTACTGTCAGAAAGAATTACAAATTGTCTGTTATATAAATAATATTTGAAAGCGGTTACAGATTTATAAATTGCCATGAGTTCTAATTTAAGTGCAGGGTATTTTTTTTCTGATGGCTTAAGAGATTTAGAAAAATATGCAACTGGTAAAAGTTGTTGATCATGTTCTTGTAATAAAACACCAGAAATAGCAACATTTGACGCATCTGTATTTAAATAAAATGTCTTGTTCCAATCAGGTAATCTAACCATGGGAGAATTAAAGAAAATTTTCTGTATTGTGTCCATGATTTCTTGATGTTTAACTGTCCATTTAAATGTAACTTTTGGAGTAGTTAGGTTTATCAGTGGTTGTACTAACTCAGAAAAGGATGGAATTAGACTCTTATAAAATGTAATGACACCAATGAGTCTTTTTAGTTGACGTTTAGTTGTAGGTGTGGGAAAAGATGTTATTTTTATGATATTTGACTGAATCGGGGAAACGGACTGATTTTCTACATGAAATCCCAAATAGTCAATACTAGATTTATGAAAAGTACACTTGCTAGGAGACAGGGTTAAGTTGTATTTGGTTAGGATAGAGAGAATTTTTTTAATTTATTACACATTTCATCAAAAGAGTTTGCACCTACAATGAAATCATCCTGATATGTATATACACCATCTAATTGTAACTCATCAAGCAAAGAATCCATTAAAGCTTGGAAAATAGAAGCACTGTTTTTTAATCCGAACACTAATCTCTTGTATCTAAAAGAACCAAACATAGTAGTAAATGTCAACTGATTTTGGAATTTTTCCGGCAAGTCAATTTGATGATATGCCTGATGAAAGTCAAGAGAAGAAAAATATCGATACTGAGAAAGATTTGAAATGATGGTTTGAATTTTAGGTAGAGGGTAAGATGATCCTTGAATTACAGTATTTACCATTCGAAGATCTAAGGCGAGACGAAATTTTTGTTTACCAGTTCCGTCTGGTTTCTTTTTGACTAAAAGCATGGGGCAAGCCCATTCTGAACAGTGGCGTTCAATAATTTTGGCATCAAGCAGATCTTTAATTTGTTCTAAAGTACCTTTTTGCAAAGATTGGGGAAGGGGGAATGGAAGAGTTTTTATAGGGTAATCATTAATAAATTTCAACTCAGGTACAATCTTATCAGTATGTCCAAGTGTATTTAATGATTTTGAAAAGGCCGGGTAGTAATTAAGTAATAATTTAGTCATTGTATTTGCTTCATTAGAACTTAAATGTGTAAGATCAAAATCGGTAGCTGCCAAATCCTCTTTCCTCTTTTTTAATGTTTCATTAGATGCCTGAATAAAATTTAGGAAGTGTTGTTCTGAGTTATGATGCTTGTCCAAATTATCCGAGGGGTAGTCAAGAATTTCCTCAACTTCAGATAAATGTCCAATTTTTGTGTGTTTAGGGAGATGAATGGTAGCGTCAGAATTATTTTTAAGTGAAATAGAAAAGAAATGATTTAATTGTACAGGCTTCTTTTTGCGTTTAGTTTTCTTATTCATTTGAATAATGGCATCATGACTTATTACTTCTTTTTTATCTGCCACATATTCAAATGGATAATTTATGTCCTGTTTGATATTATTGTTTGTGTAAACTGAGCACCATGTTTGCTCTTGGGGTTCTAGAATGACTTTACGGGTTAAGAAAACTTTTTGATTTGTCACTACATCACATAAGGTGTTACACTGATTACTTTCACTGACTTTAGACTTAGTGTGTGATGTTTCTAGTGGAATAGTCAAGTTGTTGTTAATGTGAATGCATTTATTGAAAGTATCAATGATAATGTTGAATTTACTAATGAAATCAAAACCAAGAATGCTTTCAAAACTGGAGGATTCAGGAATATCCACTATATAAAAGTGGTGCGAGAAGGATTTTTTTTCTAATTTAATGGATGCTTTAATACATGAAGAAAAAGAAACATCCGAATTGACGGTTTTAATATTTATGGCTGTTGATAGTCTCTTGTATTTTAATACAGGTTTAAGTTCATTGAATAAATTTTGTGAAAGTAACGAAATGCTACTTCCAGAGTCAGCCAATAGGGTGATTTTATGGTTTGCAATAGTGGCCTTTACAAGAGGGAGTGATGGAGAATGCGTATTAACACTACAAATGATGTGAACAATTTTATCGCCTTCATTTTCTGTTTGAGTAGTGATATTTCTTGCAATTTTAATGTGATCAGAAGTTTGTGACCCGGTTGAATTGACTGATCTTTCTTTAGAGATCTTTGGTAATGTAGGGTCAATAGGAAATGTTGCTGATGTTAAGTCACATGGTTGAGACACAAAATCATCAGCATAAAAATTGTGTCTCTGTTCTAGTTTTCCTGAACCTGGTAATTGTTGCGTCTGTTAAAATTTTCCCTTCTCTGTGTATTAACTCTTTTCCATTTAAAACACTGATGTGCCTGGTGGCCATTACGGAAACAGAGTTGACAAGTTACAACTTTTCTTTGTGGACGTTTGTGAGGGGAAAAACGTTTTGGGAAATTTCGCGTTTTGAAATTTTTCCTATAGCGCATCGCATTTGCGTTATACTTTGGGCTACCTTGCATGTCATTTTTTTTAGTTTCAGTTTTGGGTCCAGGCGGTGCGAGTGTTAATGCATTTATTTTTTCCGAGAGTTCCTTCAATTGCTCTTCAATGTTATTTTGAGATTTACTGACAGAGGGTAAGGAATGTAGAATCTTTTCGTTATGCAGAATTTCGTGTAATATCTGTGCTCTTTCAACAGCAGCACGATATTCATTCACGCCTTCTTCTTGTAACTTTATTCGTATGTTAGCTGGCACAGCTTCCATAAATTTCATAAGTTTAATCGTGTTACGGGCATTTTCGTCTTTAATATCTGAATAGACAGTTGCAGCTAACACGTTTAACCGATGTGCCAGGTTTTTAATTGACTCCGCTGGCAGAAGAGATAAGCTCGAAAGTTCAACGCCAGCCACGCACTTGCTGGGGGGTGAGAAAAATGCGGCAAATTCTTTTTCAAGCGTATCTAGATCATTAATTTTTTGAATTTCCGGATTCTGAGCATAAAATTTTTGAGCGGGACCAATTAACTTGCCTACAAGTACAGCAATGGTAGTCTGAGGGCTGTATTTGTTAATTTCAGCGACCGACCTAATTTGGTTAAAAAAGAATTTAAGCAAATCCGGATCTCCGTCAAATTGGTTAATGTTGATTTGAATTTGTTTAGCGGACATGGTCAATGTTTTACCTAACACAAATTCTCTAATCAAAAATTGTTACTGAAATTCTGCATACATATCTAACACACATAAACAAATAAAATGCAAAGCAACTAAAATAATGAAATAAAATAATCACATAAATAATCACATTAAAAAAAGTAATACACAAATATAAACAAAAGGTCTTATTTTTTTTAAATCTTATATAAAAAAAATAGAGAGAAAGAAAACTTATCCAGGGACAAAATTGTGTTTCCCAAAGTAAAAATAATACCGTTGCTTATTTTAAGCAAAAGAGAAACAGAAAAATATTTCGTAACAGCTCCTATTTTATTTTATTTTATTATTATTTTTTAAATGAATGAAACATGTAAGTCTTTCAAAATAAAACTGGTAGGAGCAAGCAACTGAATTAAAAACTTATTTTATCCATTTTAGCAGAGAGAAAAATAAAACTTGCTATCTGTCCTTATTCCTCTAAAAGGACAGAAATTAAAAATATTTCTCAAATTAAAATATTTTCAAGCCAAAAGGCGAACCAGAAAAATATATGGCACTAAATATAATCTTCGTTAACTCTTTTTGAGAGAGAAAAAAAAAATTAATATAATTTAATATGCCTTAAAAGTTAAGCAAAGGTGAATGTGTATCTTAATAACTAAAGATATTGGAACATTCAATGCAATGGGAAAAAACTACTTATATTATATTTATAAATATTATAATAGACAACACAAAATAGCAAAAATAGCAATATCACTGTGTTTTCGTATCCTGTACAAAAACACAATAATGTTAATAAAATTAAATAAGAAGTACTTGTGAGTACTTATGGAGTAAGAAAGCATACAAATGGAATGAAACAACTTTTAAAAATTTTAAAACAAGGTTTCCAGAATTAACTGAAAAGAAAATTAAGCGAAAGGAAAGCAATTAAATGGGGGAATTAAAATATGCTTTCGTACTCTAAAAATGTGCTATTTAAGGGAATTAGCACTATATATTTTCACTTTTTACTTTCTTCTATCTTCAATAGAAGAAAGTATTGTAATCGAAATTTTTTTCGACTTCCGGTTTTCGACGGATTTACACGTTTTAGGGGTCAGAGATCCCAAAAAACATGTTTATAGAAAATGTCTGTCTGTCTGTGTGTCCGTCTGTCCGTCTGTCCGTCTGTCCGTCTGTCCGTCCGTCCGTCTGTCCGTCTGTCCGTCTGTCCGTCTGTCTGTCGCCATTCTACCATCAAAAAGTGTATGAAGAAATGCATAGAATTGAACCAAATTTTTATTTTAAGTTTTTGGCTATGGCAAGCAGATCCTCCCTGAATTTGGAAAAAATTCGCCGGTAGGGGGCGCTAAAATATCAATTTTTGTGCGATTTTGAAAATTGTACCATCCAAAAGTGTATGAAGTTATGCATCGAATTGAACCAAATTTTTATATTAAGTTTTCGGATATGGCAAGTAGGTCCTCCCTGCATTTGGGAAAAATTCGCTTATAGGGGGCGCTGTAACAGCGATTTTTCTGCGATTTTGAATATTGTACCATCCAAAAGTGTATGAAGTTATGCATAGAATTGAACCAAATTTTTATATTAAGTTTTCGGATATGGGAAGTAGGTCCTCCCTGAATTTGGAAAAAAGTCGCCGGTAGGGAGCGCTGTAACAGCGATTTTTGTGCGATTTTGAATATTGTACCATCCAAAAGTGTATGAAGTTATGCATAGAATTGAACCAAATTTTTATTTTTAATTTTTGGATATGGCAAGCAGATCCTACCTGAATTTGGAAAAAATTTGCCGGTAGGGGGCGCTGTAATAGTGATTTTTGCGCGATTTTGAATATTGTACCATCCAAAAGTGTATGAAGTTATGCATAGAATTGAACCAAATTTTTACTTTAAGTTCTTGGCTATGGCAAGCAGGTCCTTCCTTAATTTGGAAAAAAATCGCCGGTAGTGGGCGCTGTAATAGCGATTTTTGTGTCATTTTGAATATTGTACCATCGAAAAGTGTATGAAGTTATGCATAGAATTGAGCCAAATTTTTTGTGTTTGTTCTTGGTCATGGCACGAAGGTCCTCCCTGAATTTGGAAAAATTCCGCCTGAAGGGGGCGCTATAATTGCGATGTCTGTACCATTTTCATTATTGTACCATCGAAAAGTGTATGGAGTTATGTGTATAATTGAACCAAATTTTTTGTGTATGTTTCTGGCTATGGCAAGCAAGTCATCCCTGAACTTAAAAAAATTCCGCCAGAAGGGGGCGCTATAATTGCGATCTCTGTGCATTTTCATTATTGTACAATCGACAAGTGTATGAAGTTATGCATGCAATTGAACCTAATTTTTTGTGCATGTTTTTGGCTTTGGACAACAGGTTCTCCTTGAATTTGGAAATATTGCACAGTAAAGGGGTTCTGTGATAGCAATTTTTGTATACTTTTCTTGATTTTTTGTAGTTCTGTTGTCCATCGGCGGCTCGTGCAAAGGCGGGAACTCGCTTCCTGCTAAGCCGGCTATTCGCAAACATCTGATAACAACAGAATAAGCTAAAACTATTAATTTTAGCAAATATCATGATATAGATTAACTCGTTTTTAGTTCGTTTAATTGACTGAAGCAGAAATTTAGATTATGAAAATCAAAGTTGGTATAGTATTGAACTAATAATATTGAAATACTATCATGTGTAACTAGTTTTTGAAATATTAAGATGTATAAGATAGAAGAAAGTTTTGGGATTGGCACATCCAACTAGTTTGTATCTGATTTTGTGAAAAAAAATTTTCTTTTAGGTGCATTTTTTTTTCCGCTTGCCTTTTATCTATGCACCTTTATGACCTTTTTGTCAAAATCCTAAAAATTTGCTAGAAATCTATGCATGCGTTTGAATGAATCTTTAAAACGATTCTTTGGCAGCACAAGACTTTTTTTGAGCTTTTTTTTTTATCACCGAAAACGGCTGTCAAATAATAGGATGCAGGATCTGTAGAACACACGATTCAGAGGCACACTACTCATTTGTCGGAATACTTGCATTTCACAAACAGTTGGTGCCGTATGGTAAAAAGAAAAAGACCCTCTTTGGAGAATATTGAGGAGGCTGGTGAGCGAGATTCATTCATTCACTCGCTGACTCGCTCGGACGTTCCTTCAACGAACACATGTATTTTCAGGGGGTTTTTTTGTGTTTTGCTTTGAAATCAGTATTTCACTGCACCTAACTGATGAATAATTTGTAGTATTTTTCACACAGTAAGGCTTCTCAACGCGCCGTAGGATTGTAGAATTTGTAGGACTTGTGAAAACAGAAGATTATAAAAAAGAAACTAATTGCACATCATTTTGTTGGAAACTTGTAGGCACAGTCGAATGATTGCACAAAACACACGCGCACACCTCAGTAGACAAAAGAGCACACAATTATTTGAAGAATCACCTTTATGTGATTGAGTTGAAAGCTGTTTCCTTAGTAGGGATGATTTATCAGCCGATTAATGCACTGTCCGGTGTATAAGCGAACGTAAAGTCGATGCAACAAAAAGGGCAGGGGGGAATGTTCCGAGAGATAAGTTTGCACGCGGGCAGAAATCTTCGGCACGGGAGGATGTAAGGCAGGCAGATTTCTTAGGCGACGGGAAGGGAGCAGCTGATTCCACAACTCCGGGGGTTGGCAAAGGGGAAAAGCAGAGAAGCAGGCAGGCACAGATATTTTACGGCGAAGAGCAGTCGTCCAGGGCGAAAGTTCACTCCATGATGAAATCCACGTAGCGGGCACGGTGTGACAGCCGGGGGGAATCCATCGCTGCCAGAACTCCATGCAGAAAAAAGGCTGGAAGCAAGTACCTCTCCCTTACATTTTTTTTTGTTAATGGAGAAAAAAAGCTGGTCACGGAGACCAATTTTATATGATGACTTTTTGCTAGAAGAGATGGCCGTTTGCGTTTATAAGATTGCGAGAATTAAGAAACACCAGGTCCTATTAAAAAAAAAAACTCCAATTCAAGTAAACGAAGATTTAGTTTATTTCCATGATGAAAGTCGAAGGGAGAGGTACAGGGGAAAAGCAATAAGGAGCCTCTTTTAAGACGTCATCACGAGGCTAGCGAGAAAGCAGGAATGATAAGAATATACAGTTACAACTTTCTTGCTTGGCGGTCTACAATATCGCCAATCTTAAAGTATTTTTGCGCCATGCACAGGGGGTAATAGAAACATTGGCTGGTATGTTCGCCAAAAATGTACGGTAGGCTTCTACCATATTAATTGTGTAGGGGGGGGGCAGATTGTGGGCTGCATACATTCCTGAGTCATGATAGACTGAGCCTCATCTGTACATTGATACAGCTGCGGTTAAATGTAAAAATAAAAAGTGTTATCTGGAAAGGGCATAGTAACAGACAGAGTTCGTTAGGCTAAAAAGCATGAGGCTGTATTTTTCTAGACCAGATGTTAGATCAAAGATACACCGCTTTACCACAAAAAATGTAGAAATGCCATACATCTGAACAAAAGGGTGTGAAGCGAAAATAATTCTAATAAGTAGATTGCATGTAAAGTGATTTTGAATGATGAGTTATATTCATGCCCAAATAAGGAAATGACCGAAGTTAAAATGCGTTTGAAACTAACAGTCAGCCGTAACGAATTTTGTACAAGGTTAAAGCGTATGTGTGAAAGAATCAGAAAGTGAAAATAGAGAGTGATTCACTGATTTTATTTTATTAAAGAGACGAGTACTTAGAATAATTTGATTTAAATGTGAAGGGCTGTTAATACAATCGATTTAGTTTTTAAATGTTGAATTTAATTTAGGGGCTGCACTGTTTGACTATAGTGCACAAAATAAATAAGTTATTAAACAGAATTTTAATTGAAACTGTCTGTAGGGGGGGGGGAATAAAATGCAAACATATATAACGAGATAGTCGTTATAAATGCTTCTGTACAACTACCTGGAATCGCTGCGCGCGCACTCTACTTCTTCCCTTCGAATCTCTTTGTGCGCGATCTCTCCTGGCTTTATCTCATTTTCAGAGATATCGTCGAAAATGCAATGCAAGTGTATGTTTTTCCCCACTCTATTTCCGAATCTACTGAAACTGAAATTATGAAAAATTAGAAATAGTAGAAATTAATTTAAACCTTACAGAAAAACTATAGCGATTACACTAGGTCACAGAGCTTTTGAGAAAATAACATTTTTCCATTTCACACAATTCAATTGTTATTTGCGGGCGTTCAGCAAAAGAGTTGAGAAACACTGGATGTGCCTATATTCGCAGAAGTAGAAAAGGATTACTAATAATGATTTTTGAAAACAATTGTCGGGTAAAAGAAACAGGCTGCGTACTCGATGCGCCATCGGCTTTAAAAGCATAGATAACAAATTTAATGATGTATTTATGCATGCAATGCCTAGTTACTAATTCATATATTAATTGCGCGGAATCCTCTGTGCGCGAGTAATACTCACATTCGACAGGTTATTTGCTTTTACAGTTTTCTTTTCGCTATAGCGTGTATATTATCCCTGTAAAATGATTTCGTCGACTTCGAAGTTCTTTGGTAATTATTTAGTGCTTTAGCGCAACCCGTGACTAGGCTTATACTATTCTGGAACATTATAAACACTTTTTAAGAAAAATAACCTATTCAAGCTGAGCGGGGTAACTATTAATCCCCTGAAATGCGCCGGTATATAACATATACCACATCAATTTAATCCAAAAACGCTACAGTGACACAGAATTTTTGACTTAAATTTTGAATTTATTGATAATTCTTTACATAAATCCCGGTATCAGTCAATCATTTCGATATTATTCATCATGGCTACGTTGCTCCTGAAATGGTTAAATCAATCTTGGTAATTTTTTGCTTTAATTTGAGGTAATATAATTTATTTGAGCTTTGGCTACTTTCAGCCATTTTTATAAATAAATAAATATTGCTGCCTAAATGTGAAAAAAAGTCTCAGAAATAGATTTACTTTCAAATTGCTGACACTTTGCATATTTTAAGGTTTTTGACCTCAATTAAAAAAAAAAAAATCAAATGTTGAAATGTTATTCAGATGATAATAAATCATATGTAAATTTCTCGATAAATTCACCTTAATTAATGGTGTGACTATTGTACAAGTTTTACTGCCATCTCATATTTTAGTCTTTAATATGAGATGTTTCAGATAAGTCGATGGAAACAAAATAATCCACATATACTTTAGAAACTATATATCTAAAGTAGTAATCTGTATGCAGACTTCCCATCGTAAATAAATTGCAAAAAATTTCTGGAAGTACTGTTGCACCATTTGGATTCAAAACCGAATTATTATATAGAAGTGCAAAATATTGAAAGAGAAAGTACTTTTTTAATATATTATACAAATACACACACACACATACACACACACACACACATATATATATATATATATATTTATTTATTTATACTTTAAATTACTACATTTTTTGTTTTATGCTTCGACGTCACTACTAAATTTGTTATTGAAATTTACATTATATAAAAACACTATTGTATGAATTAATATTCTTCATTATTTTTTTTTATTAAAATTACATTAAATGATATTTTATGCAATTGTTACTCTGTATAGTAAAACCTAGTAAACCTAGTATGTTTAGTAAAATAGGATAATTATTAAAGTCTTTTTGTATTTTATAGTGAGGAAAATGAAAGGAATAAATAAATAACAAAAATGCATTTTTATTAATACCTTAATTATACAAGATATTAAAAAAATTGCATTTTACATTTAAAGTTAGAGAATATAAAAACTTCACTTTGTTTCATCATATTTCTAACATTCGTTTTTGCAGTTGGAAAACAATGTGCAAGAAGGTGCAACCTTCCTACAGTTACACTTACTTTTGCAGATTTTGCACATACATTTTACATCAAACATACTTTTATACAATGAATAGTTTGAAAATTGCAAGAATTCCAAAAAATGACGCCATTTTGAATAACAGCCGCCACCAGGAATTCCTGCGACTTGACGTGATGCCTCCCCCTCTAACATGGATTGCATTAATATAATGTAGATACTCACCAATCGGTATATTCTTCTCACGATTTACAGTTTTCTCAACCGTAGCACCCCGATTAATAGACAATAATGTAATGGAATCCTTTTGAGGGCCCTGTAAAACGACTATAAAAGCTATACACTTCAATTTTTATTCAGAACATGTTATTTTAAACTTCAATAACATACATAAATTACGTGACAATCTGAATTTAAGCGAGTAGCGATATTTAAGCGAGGTAGAGCATGGAATGGTAAGCAGACAGACAGACAAATAAACAGACAAACGGAATTCATAAACACTTTCAACTATGACGGGAAATTTTAAAAACGAAATTTTTGACGTTAAAAACATCGAGATCGACCCAAAACACACATTTATATAATGGATAGTAAGAAAATTCAGAAAATGTCGCCATTTTGATTAACAGCCGCCATCTTGAATTCCTACGACTTTACGCGAGGCCTCTGTCTCTTATATGGATTGTAAAGTAACTCACCAATCGGTATATTCTTCTCACGATTTGCAGTTTTCTCAACCGTAGCACCCATACTAATAACGTAATGGAATTATTATGATGGCCCCGTAAATGGACTATAAAACCTATACACTTAATTTTTATTCGGAACATGTTATTCTAATCTTCAATAACATGTATACATTACATGACAATCTGGGTGAATTTAAGCGAGTTAGAGCATGGAATGTGAAGCAGGCAGACAGACAAACAAACAGACAAACAGAATTCATAAACACATTCAACTATGACGGAAAGTATTAAAAACGAAATTTTTGACGTTAAAAATATCAAAATCAACATGAAACATACATTTATATGATGGAAAGTGAGAAAATTCAGAAAATGACGCCATTTTGAATAACAGCCGCCGTCTTGAATTCCCACGATTTTACGCGATGCCCCCCCCCCCCCCCTCTGAAATGCATTCTATTAATATAAAGTAGATACTGACCAATCGGTATATTCTTATCACGATTTGCAGTTTTCGTGTAGCACTCGGACTATAAACATTTTTATAAATGAAAGAAATATGAATGAGAAATTTGTTGGGTAACGTTTTCAAATATATTTCTGGTTTTCTTTAGAAACAATTTATTTTACATTATTTAAGAAAATGATTACACATTTTTCTTAATGATTAAATTATATTTTATTTTATTTATTTATTTATTTTATTTTTCCACTTTTCGTATAATCTGCATTTGACTCTGATATGCAGTCCAACACTAATAAAATCCCTGCCGGCCCGGCCTTCAGGCAGAGGTAGATTTCGAAGTTAATTATACTAATTTCCCCAACAATAACTAAATCATTATTAGAGATAAACCTATTTTAACAATTTTATCTGGCCGCTTTTGAAGAGTTTTTACTTCATTTTTATATAATAGCTGGTTTTATCAAAATCATGTTAAGGCGGTATTAAAAAAATACATTTCCATGCTCAGCAACTCGAAATTTTCTTCTCACGATTTGCAGTTTTCACAACCGTAGCACCCAGACTAATAACGTAATGGAATTCTTTTGAGGGACCTGTAAACGGTCTATAAAACATATACACTTAATTTTTATTCGGAACATGTTATTGTAAACTTCAATAATATTTATACATTACATGACAATGTGGGTGAATTTAAGCGAGTAGCGGTATTTAAGCGAGTTAGAACATGGAATGGCAAGCAGACAGACAGACAAATAAACAGACAAACTGAATTCATAAACACATTCAACTATGACGGAAAGTTTTAAAAACGAAATTTTTGACGTTAAAAACATCGAGATCGACCTAAAACACACATTTATATAATGGATAGTAAGAAAATTCAGAAAATGACGCCATTTTGAATAACAGCCGCCAACTTGAATTCCTACGACCTTTAGCGATGCCTCTCCCTCTTATATAGATTGTAAAATAGATACTCACCAAACGGTATATTCTTTTCACGATTTGCAGTTTTCTTAACCGTAGCACCCATACTAATAACGTAATGGAAATCTTTTGAGGGCCCTGTAAACGGACTATAAAACATATACACTTAATTTTTATTCGGAACATGATATTGTAATCTTCAATAACATATATACATTACATGACAATCTGAGTGACTTTAAGCGAGTTAGAGCGTGGTATGGCAAGCAGGCAGACAGACAAACAGACAGACAAAATGAATTCATAAACTCATTCAACTATGACGGAAAGTATTAAAAACGAAATTTTTGACGTTAAAAATATCAAAATCAACATGAAACATACATTTATATGATGGAAAGTGAGAAAATTCAGAAAATGACGCCATTTTGAATAACAGCCGCCGTCTTGAATTCCCACGACTTTACACGATGCCCCCCCCCACCCCCCTCTGAAATGCATTCTATTAATATAAAGTAGATACTGACCAATCGTTATATTCTTATCACGATTTGCAGTTTTCGTGTAGCACTCGGACTATAAACATTTTTATAAATGAAAGAAATATGAATGAGAAATTTGTTGGGTAACGTTTTCAAATATATTTCTGGTTTTGTTTAGAAACAATTTATTTTACATTATTTAAGAAAATGATTACACATTTTTCTTAATGATTAAATTATATTTTATTTTATTTATTTATTTATTTTATTTTTCCACTTTTCGCATAATCTGCATTTGACTCTGATATTCAGTCCAACACTAATAAAATCCCTGCCGGCCCGGCCGTCAGGCAGAGGTAGATTTCGAAGTTAATTATATTAATTTCCCCAACAATAACTAAATCATGATTAGAGATAAACCTACTTTAACAATTTTATCTGGCCGCTTTTGAAGAGTTTTTACTTCATTTTTATATAATAGCTGGTTTTATCAAATTCATGTTAACGCGGTATTAAAAAAAATACATTTCCATGCTCAGCAACTCGAAATTTTCTTCTCACGATTTGCAGTTTTCACAACCGTAGCATCCACACTAATAATGTAATGGAATTCTTTTGAGGGACCTGTAAACGGTCTATAAAACATATACACTTAATTTTTATTCGGAACATGTTATTGTAAACTTCAATAACATATATACATTACATGACAATCTGGGTGAATTTAAGCGAGTAGCGGTATTTAAGCGAGTTAGAGCATGGAATGGCAAGCAGGCAGACAGACATACAAACAGACAAACTGAATTCAAAAACTCATTCAACTATGACGGAAAGTATTAAAAACGAAATTTTTGACGTTAAAAACATCGAGATCGACCTAAAACACACATTTATATAATGGATAGTAAGAAAATTCAGAAAATGACGCCATTTTGAATAACAGCCGCCATCTTGAATTCCTACGACTTTACGCGAGGCCTCTGTCTCTTATATGGATTGTAAAGTAACTCACCAATCGGTATATTCTTCTCACGATTTGCAGTTTTCTCAACAGTAGCACCCATACTAATAACGTAATGGAATTATTATGATGGCCCTGTAAACGGACTATAAAACCTATACACTTAATTTTTATTCGGAACATGTTATTGTAATCTTCAATAACATATATACATTACATGACAATCTGGATGAATTTAAGCGAGTTAGAGCATGGAATGTGAAGCAGGCAGACAGACAAACAGAATTCATAAACTCATTCAACTATGACGGAAAGTATTAAAAACGAAATTTTTGACGTTAAAAACATCGAAATCAACATGAAACATACATCTGTATGATGGAAAGTGAGAAAATTCAGAAAATGACGCCATTTTGAATAACAGCCGCCATCTTGAATTCCCACGACTTTACGCTATGCTACCCCTTTGAAATGCATTCTATTAATATAAAGTAGATACTGACCAATCGGTATATTCTTATCACGATTTGCAGTTTTGACCTTATTTTGGTCGTGTAGCACTCGGACTATAAGCATTTTTATAAATGAAAGAAATATGAATAAGAGATTTGTTAGGTAACGTTTTCAAATATATTTCTGGTTTTGTTTAGAAACAATTTATTTTACATTATTTAATAAAATGATTACACATTTTGCTTAATGATTAAATTACATTTTATTCTTTTTTTTATTTATTTATTTACTTCTCGTATAATCTGCATTTGACTCTGATAACCAACAATTCAACAGTCCAACACTAAAAAAATCCCTGCCGGCCCGGTCCAGAGGCAGAGGTAGATTTCGAAGTTAATTATACTAATTTCCCCAACAATAACTAAATCATGATTAGACATAAGCCTACTTTAACAATTTTATCTGGCCGCTTTTGAAGAGTTTTTACTTCATTTTTATATAATAGCTGGTTTTATCAAAATGTTAAGGCGATATTAAAAAAAAAATTCATTTCCATGCTCAACAACTCGAAATTTTCTGCCACATTTTCAGATTCATTTTTAAACTAAAAAAATATGAAACTTGCTGGCGTGATTTTTGAAGAAATTTATAAGTAACCTATGATTTTTTTTTCGTCCAATTAATTAAAACTTGATTTATAAACAATTTATAAACAACATTTTCTCAGTAAGACAATATTTTTCGTTTCTAACACAACCGCTACGGGAAATTCTGTTCAAAATACCCAATTTGATATCCTTTTTTGAAATATATTCTTCCTCTATCAAAAAATCGATGATTACGGTACATTATATAGTGTGTGAACAAAAGAATCTACCAATTGGATGCGTTTGATAGTAAAAATAAATTTAAAAATGAGTAAGAAAATAAGTAATTTTGATTTAAATACACCCTTAATAAGATTATTTATTTCTTCAACCGCTATGTATTTTTAATTTGTTTTTGTTATAAGAATTGGTCCTACCAAAAACTTGTCTACATAAATGTTGTAGACAATATTGAGAATATATATGATAAATTCATTGGGATTTTATATCTTGTGAATTGACGGAGTTATGGATTTTTTTCTTCTTCACCGCCCCCCCCCCCCTTTTTATTTATTTATTATTTATTTATTTATTTATTTATTTATTTTGCGGTACGAATTGGTCCTATCAAAAACTTGTGAATATAAAAGTTGTAGATAATATTAAGGAGATATATAATAAAATTAATTGGATTTGATATCATGAGAATTGACGAAGTTATGAATTTTTTTCTCCCAAAAACCCTATTTTTGCGCCTCTTGAGCCCATTTTTAATTTTATCAAAAATCTGTGATGCATAAATTTTGGGCCTATTTTTAGGAGTAATAAAAACTTTAAACTGATTTGATATGTACAAAATTTAAGAAGTTATCGGGTTTTTTCTGTTTTCACAAAACCCCTCCCTATTTCCATCCCCTTGGCCCGATTTAGCCCATTAACGAACTTGACCGAGATTTTAATGCCCTTGATTTTATGTATGAGTTTGGAAGAGATTTGCGCAGAATTGTGGAAGTTGTTGTGTCCAAAAGAAAGTTATATATATATAGAGAGATAGATAGATAAAGTTTTTTACTGAGGGTGGTTTGGGGTTCTAGGAGTCGTGAACGGTGTAGATCTGCAAAAAATTTTCAGAAATTCCAACATAGGAACGATCCCAATAGGTAGTATTTCATACGAAATCTACTTAAAAACACTCCGGTGAAAATACTGCAAATTGATCAGGTTTAAAATATTATTCATAATCAATCTGCATTTTGTGTTAGAGCAAAAATGGGCCATTTTTGCTATGTCGAAACATGTCAGTCTTCGTTTGCAATAACTAATTGAAACTTTCACTTGGAAAACTAGAATAAATATTAATATTCCGATTCAGACTTTCTTAAATTCTGTATGTTATAATGATTTATCAGAGTGTGGTAAAATACGAACAGTTCACATGTTCGAATCGGCAGTGTTTATCGATATTATGTTAACCTTTATAAAATTTGGTTATACTTTCTTTTACGAATTCGGTTAATCTAAAACAGACCAAGAAACGTAATTATTTTGAACGAAACATTATTACGGCGAACTCTGGAAACATAAAATAATGACAAGTTCAGCAAAATTTGTACAAGCTTTCTTGACAATCAAATGATATTGTCCGAAGGTCTCAAAATTGATATTGATGCACTCTAGTGCATATAGAAATACGGGTTCAGACTTTGGATCACTTAAGACTTTATAGCAGATAGTATATTTATCATGAAAGATATAATTATATAAACTCTGACCAGTGAAACTGCTGTCGAAAAAAGCATTTAACATACTTACATTCAAACTTACATTCAAACCTAAAATTCATGAATTTTTTTTCTTACTGTAGCGATTCCGATGTTGAGGTGTATATTTTCTTATCCTTGTGGAGCAGTATTTGAAAATAAACCTTTTAAATACTTATTACCAGAAAACGCAGAATTTTCTTTTCAAATATTCGAGGAATTATGCATTTAAAATTTTCTTTTCTTGACAAAGACTTAAATATTCATTGACATCTCTTAAAGTTTATAATTGACAGAAAAAATACAGAAGTGTATAACAAAATTATATTTTCTAACGACACTAGGGGGCTCTGCCTCCTACGAGCTACGCTCGCCTACTCCCGTTCAGACACCGCAGACTCTAACAGCACTCTAATTTGATCGGCTTTAAAAAGATTTCGGAAGATTGAATTATAATTTGAATCTGACAATTATAATCTGACGTAATTTTCACTAAACTTTTCTTTCTCTTTTTAATATTCACCTAAAAATACTTTTGTTAGAAATGAAATATTATGATCATCTTAAAATATTAAATAAATGTCTAGCGCATTTTTTAAATTTAAACTGTTTTGAAATGTTATTTTTTGTTCATTTTACGTAATAAGTGTAATGTGACATAAATGTGACGCAAATTCTCTTATTTAAGATTCTAACGCATGTTAATGAATTTATTATTTTACAATATTCTTTCTCTTTTAAAATTCACGTGTAAGTATAGTTTTTATGACGTAATTTTCAATGAGTTCCTGCTTTTTATATTTTCTGTTTATAATAGTCACGTGTAAAATAAATTTTTAATTTGAAGCAAACATTATTGTTTGCGCTGTTTATACAGTTGGCAACAGTTTAAATTAATACAATTTTCTAAATTTGGTAAAAAATATCTCTCAAAATACTGAAAATTTGAATTTAAAATAGAAATAAAACCTCAAAAAATGAGTAGAATTGAAATACTAAATGCGGTCTGCACACCGGGAAATTCTAAATCATAAATTGATCTAAAAATGATTAAATTCCTATGTACAGTTTTTGCTCCTATAAAACTTTTTTAATGGAACGATTTTGTCCAACTTTGGCATTAAATATCTCTTAAAATAATTCTTTTGATTTGAAAACTATTTTCAGCAGCGTGTTTATCAAACATTTCTCTATAATACTACCGATTTTAATATTTTTGTATGCAACAGTTTTTTTTTAATATTAACGAAGAAAGGCCACGATTAAACATTCAAATCGGATGCCGATCTGCCTGGAAAATCTACGCAGATTTTCATTGGTCCATTTCCAAATCAAAACATTTTTTTATATATATAGAAGGAAATAAATTATATTAGTTCTGAAATTAAGTGGAAATTTCACTTTGGTAATGTGTAAAAAATAAAAATTCAAATTGTCGTGTTTAAGTTGTGTTTCCAACAGTTTCTTAAGGTTTTAGAGATAAATAAATCATGATTAGAGGTCAAGGTTATTTTTCTTAATTTAAAACTAAATTTCATTTTTCATATAAGCATGGAGGTAACACATTATTCCATGGAGGTAACAAACTTTAATAATAATGATGAATATAAGTTTTATTGTCCGTTTACTAAATTAGAAAACATTTATGATTGCGATATTAGGTTGTTTTATTGTTTAAAAGGTATAATATGTTATTTAAATGTATGTTAAAATAAAAAGTCAAATAACACATTAAAACAAAAACTGGATTACAATACAGGTAAAGAACACTACTCTTGAGTAACATGTTAAAAAAGAACAAATCTCAAAATTAAATTTTTCATTAAATAATATTGCAGTTTTGAGGGGTTAATCCTTAAATGCCGGGTGTTCCTTTTCGGCAACATACCCAATTTAGGCTTCTAAAATACTATTAGAATAATATTTAAGCTATAATGCCTAATGTTACCAATAAAATACATTCTGAAAATATTAAAAAATAGATTTTTAACATGTAGATGGCAACACTTGTGCTGTTTAAGAATAAAGATAGATTTATTTTTTCAAATGTTGCTACATGTTCTTTTTGTTTTGCTTGGAAGCTTGCGGAATGCCCTATTTTGTTCTGCCGTGAGCAAGTAAAATTTATTTCATAGGATAGTTCTGAAAATTCTTGTGTGTTTAACATTATATAATTTTATCAGAGAAAAATATTTTTTAAATTAAAGGCCAGTATTGCCGATTAGTAACAAACTGTTTTTAGCCGTAAACCATACTTAAAACAAAATACAATTATATTAAAAGTATTTTTTCCCATGATTTATTTAAAAAATGAAAGCCGAAAAACATTATTAAAATGATTTTTGAAAAATCAGGCATTTAAGGGTTAAATCAATGATATATTCTACCCGATTTTTTACTTTCGGCTTCTTGAACAGCACAATTTTTCATATCTTATGATTCCTTCTTGCTTTTTACTGAAAACAATTTTTTCTTGGATCCCGAACATCTTTGCATAAATTTAACTTCTACGTAATCTTCAACTGAGGCCACATTTGATAAATACAGATTGACAGGACATAACTGAAATCTTGTGAATACTGCCGTACTTCTTTATTATATTTTCAGAAAGTACAAGTCCAAAGGCTTTCTTTGACTTCTCGTTTTTTTTTTTTTAAATTTTTTCTCGATTTGAGTGGCCAATGCTGAACTGAATTCCAGTAATTTTTGGACTTTAGGAGAAACATTTTCAGCTTTCAATATATTCTGTACCTTTCCTTTTGGACTATTTAAAAAGACGAGGGACCTCAAAAACCTTAAAAAATCAATTCTTTTTTTTTCATAAATTTCACTTTAAATATTATTCAAGGGTACATTATACGCATTAGGGCATGCATTTATCATTTATATATATATATATATATATATTTTTTTTTTTTTTTTTTTTTTTTTGAAAAAAGAAAGGAAATTTTACTCGTATATTGTTTACATAAATAAATGTCACATCCATGGGTCAATGTCTCATCCATGATACAGCAATGGCCTGGAGGTGACATATCTGAGATTAGGCCTAATATTTTCTAAACTATGCAAAACATTGACATAATGCTACATGGATACAAAAATGAAATAAAGCAAATTTAAATTTAGTTATCAACAGAATTCTGCTATTTTTAAAACTAGCAAAATTAATGAGGTCGTGGAGTTAACATCCAATTAAAGTACACTAGGGTAACTAAAAGTATATAATTAAAACTAAATGAGGTAACAACTTACCATGATTTAGAAATATTCCATCCAATAAGTAGCTGCCTGTAGATAATTTCTAATCCAAGTTCTAGATTATGCTACCATCTAGTAGATTTTTATATAACTATAACTGATATGTCATGGAAGCATCTATAATTCTGGAGACCAAAGTGTTTTGGCCTGTAATTTAAAAAAAAAAATAAATTTTAAAAATTTCCTTTTAAAAAGTAAGTAAAGTGTATCCTTTTTTTTAAATTAATATATTTTATGCGGCTCTTTTCATTTATCTTATGGGATACATTCATGTTGTAATGTAAAAACAGGAATTTTAATTTTATTAAAATAGTTTTAAATTTAAAATTTATTTTAAAGTATTTTTTAATTCAAGTTTTAGATGTGCCTTCATAGATTATGTATTTAGTTGAACAATTATTTACATAAAAGTACAAAAAAATTGATTAGAACTCAAATTTCCACTTAATTTCAGAGCTACCCATATTTGCTATTTTTGCCTACGTTATTAGTTAAACACATTTTCCCAATTCAGCATATCTCTAGACCTTTTTTCTCGAAAAATTTAAGTTTCAAAGTAAATAGACATCATATAAAAACCTTTTGATGCATTGATAGCTTAAAATTATCTCAAAAGACTAATATTTGCTTTTAATTTAATCGTCTAATAATAAAAAAAAAGAAAATCCTTTCAAAAATAATATTTCAAACGTTTCCACTCAGAAATGTTTGCTTAATGAAATGAACACAAGGGTTATAAATTTTCTGCTTTTGACTTAGATATATTTTCGGCATGATACTCTCCATTTGAAAAAGATATTTTAAAAATAAACATTTAAATCGGCATACTGCGAACGATAATAATTATACACAGGGAGAAACAGACAAACGCTTTTTAATATTATGATGTATTTTAAACACTAAAAAGTAGAAAATAAAATATAAAGTGAGTAAAAAAATTATAGATAATACAACTAGAAAACAGGAAATCTGATTTACAGAATTTGGTGTCACCGCTGAAGAAGAAGAAAAAATATATATATATATATGTATATGTATATAAATATAGATAGTACAGAACATATTCTAGTTTTAAGACTTAAAACACGTGCTTTTATTTTATTTAAAACGGTGTCATTTGCATCCGGAGGAAAAATGCATCATTACTAGTCTTAAACAACATTTACAGTGAAGTATGCTTTTGACGTGACTATCCGTGGATTAAAAAAAAAAAAAAAAAAAAAAAAAAAAAAAACGTGTCGTCATTGAAGAAAATCGACAAATCAAAAAGGCTATCTCATGATTCATATGCTTTCGCTTGTTTGTAATATTAAAATGGACACGTAAAATTAAATATAGTTTATAATAGCTCAATGTTTTATGAGATATCATTCATTTTTTTTTTCAAAATAGTACGTATATTAATTTTTTTTTTATCTGTAGATATGGAAAAATGGCAACAAAAAGATATAATTACTGTTTTCCAACTATTTTTTCTTTACTTTATACAGAAATGGAGTACTTGAGTAGCCAAAATGGAACAAATGACACTAAAAACTACAAAAAACTTAATATCTCAAAAATAAATTGAGATGCAGTTTACAAACAAATTCTATTTAAAAGTTTTTTTTTTTTCCCAATACGACGATATAAAAATTGAAAATGTGCTATGCTTAGAAGTTAAAAAAATCGCAGTACAGTATTTAACAGTACAATGATACATCTTCTTTGTTTTACGTCTGTCTTATACAATGGTACTTTATTTTTTAGAGACGGCACTTTAATTGCTGCCCGAATGAAATAGAATAACAAGCGGAATAAAAACAAATCAATGAATACTTTAATATTAAAAAATACACTTTTATCAATTAATAGTTTAATATTATTTAAATTATACAGTTTAATTGAAAATTTTAAATATCCAGATTACACAGTAGGGTAGAACGCTCGCCTATGGAATATTTTTCTCCAAATCAAAATGAGGCGGTGTGGGAAAGTTGTTCTATCATTTTCTCATTCTGAATATAAAATATCTTTGAAAAATATCAATATTCAAATAATATTACGGCACTACGCAGAATAATAAAATCTCGAAAGTCAAGAAATTCTTTACGTACGTTGAAGTTACCAGAGATCAATTTTATAATTTTATAATGAGATAATTTATAAATTGGGGCTGAAGTGACCATGACAGAACCACCATTAACTAAGTTCTTAGATAATTTGATTCTCACAAAGTGTATCCTAAATCCAAAGGCAATATATGAACACATCTTATATAAGATTAAACTTTTCCCTTGTCACAATCAAGCCACTGAAAGATGTGTGAAACTTGTTACGGAGGCTTCTTCTATTGTTTGTGGTCCTTTGACACGCGATGGGTTCATTAAGACTTGACTGGAGTCTCGGAAAAAAATGCAAGTTTTTGAAACCAAAAGACTGTATGGACTACTATAAAATGGTAACTTCATTGCTTCCAAATTGCAATAGTAAATTATTTTTATTTTATTACTATAGCTGTTTAAGAATAATTTGAAATTATATTTTCTTACATAGTTTAAGTAAAAAATATAAAACAATTGCAATTACCCTAATTTCATATACTTAAAAAAATTGTAGTCGTTGAGTTAGTATAATAAAAGGGAATTTGATATAAATATTACATAATTTTACTATAAATGTATAATAATAATAATAATAATAATAATAATAATAATAATAATAATAATAATAATTTGATGTTCATCCTTTTAAATTCAATTAATATTAATGGTTTGTAAATTTCAGGTAAAAAATTGGATAATGCACAACTTTTAAGATTTTTCTCAATATTCAATGACCTTGGGGTACTATTAGTATTAATATTTTTAAAAGATATTTTTAATTTAGAATAGGGATCTGATATAGCAACATTCCAACGCCGCCCCAATTTATTTTGGAAGAAAAAAATGTTCCATACGCGAGCGCTTTTACGTTTTTTCTCAATATTCAATGACCTCGGGTAGTATTTAATATTAATAATTTTAAAAGATATTTTATATTTAGAATGAGGATCTGATATAGAAACTTTCCAACCCCGCCCAATTTTGATTTGAAGAAAAAAAATTCGCTACACAGTTTGAATAATGCATCTTCCTTTCCTGTTGCATTATATGTTACAAAAGGAATAAATCAAAAATTATATAAATCCACTGGTCCTTGCCTTCTGTCAAGCGTAAATCAAAACTGTGAATTTTCAATAATCAGCAGCCGAACCAAATTAACGTATTGCAACGTAATGGTTTCAAAACTACATAACTTGCAGTAATAAAATTACACGTTTTTTTTTTTTTTTTTTTTTTTTTTTTTTTTTTTTTTTAAGATAAACATTAAATTATTAATAAAAGCGTGTTCTTTGAAAACTTTTTTTGGTACTTTTCCAGTGTAAGGGCATTGGTAAAATGGAGATAATGAGCTTCACGCGAAAAATTAATTTCCATGCATATTTTCTAACAACATATTGCCTGTTACATATACACAAGGAAGTTTTTACATATTTATACAATTTAATTATTATAAACAAGTCATTTATCTACTTTTATATGCAATCAGAAGTAAATTGTATATAAAAAATCTATATTAATAATAATATAAATAACATGTTTTTATATGCATACATACCTGCATATAAAAAAGCACACACACACATATATATATATATAATTATAAATTGCATATATATACAAGCAATACAGTTTATTAGATTTGTTTCCATCATTTGGCAACAAATCATACTTTCAGCAGCCCAGATTATGCCATGCTTTTAAAAATACCGCCAAGACCCCTATACTAGATAAGTACACTATGCTTGCATGTATTATTAGATTAAATACTTTCTGTGAAAAAAATAGTCACACCCCCGCTGGTGAAGAAAAAATATGAACGCGTCCGTAGTAATGTTAATTATATCCCTGATGGTTGTACAAAGGGAAAGAGTAATGCTACACTGTAAAAAAAATACAGCCAGTTTTCCGGTAGGAATCTGAAAAAATAGTTGCCCTTATCGTACCGGAATAATTTCCGACCCAGCTCGGAATAACATACGTAAAAATAAGGAAATAGTCAGTAAAACGGTATTTTACGGATTTTATTCCGATTTTACTGATTCTATTCCGAGCTGGGTTGAAAATTATGCAGGTACACTGTAAAAAAAAATCTGTTAAGTTACTAAAGTTTTTCAAGGAAACTGGGATTCCTAAAACTTTTTATGTCACGGCAACAACAAAAATCCCTGTAACAGACGCACTTTTGCGCCGAAAATAAAAAAAATCTGTAAGGTTACTAGAATTTTTTTAGGAAACTGGGATGCCTAGAGCTTTTCATGTAACTGCAACCAAGGTTACAGATAAAATTTTAGTAAGATTACTGTAATTTTAGCACATTCATTTGTACAGTTACAGATTTCTGTAGCTTTACAAAAACTAGTTTTGCAGATTTGCAGATTTTTTTGTACAGTTACAGATGGAAGTTTAGTAAGCATGTAACTTTACATCTGTAGAACTACAGATTTTCTTTTACAGTGTACGATAAGGGCAACTATTTTTCCGATTACTACCAGAAAACTGGCATTATTTTTTTTTTACAGTGTACAAGGAAAAGTAATACTTTTAGAAGACTTACCTTTTAAAATGAACTAGTTTCTTAGGATTCCTACGTGTAGCATTTAAATTCCATTATATATATTTTTAAGTACGAAATCAAGCCTAAAATGCAAGTTACATTCTCAATCCAAATACGCAATTTCGATAACCTCATTTGAAAAAAAGCATTTTATTATTCGACATTTGGACAGTAGATTAACAATGAACTTATTTTTTTAACTTATTAAATAAATTAAAAAAAATATCTATAAACGAAAATATACATTTAACGTTATAGATTTCGAATGCAAGTATTTAAAATTTATTTCTATTATGCAATTTCAGTAATTTCTAATAGGTATTACCTTTCTTCTGAGAAAGTTTAAAATGCGTTTTTGTATAATATTATTTATGATACTTTTTCAATTAAAGACAAAAAAAAAATGTGTTATTTATAAGTAAAACATACCATTCTTTATACTCATAAAAAATATTAATTTTCACGGCTTTAAAAGAAATCATTTACATTAAAAAATATTTTAATGACACAAGAAATTTCAAATTAAAATTACTCTTTTTTATCCGTTTTTCATTTATAGAACAATCAAATTCAAATTGTCTAAGCAAAATACCTATTTTTTATGTATTTTGCTTATCATTGTATATCATCGATTAATTAAGTTTAACTTTAGAAGAAATAAAGATATTCTACAATTTTTATTTTTTCTTGTTAAATAACTGCTTCATTGAAGTTTGTTTTTACGTTATTCATTATTGTATTCTCCGAGAAACATTGAGAAATGTTAAAATTTGAAAATCTGTGAACGAAATGTATTTATCATAATTTATGTGTAGTTTTACATCACATGCAGAGCAAGATACTAGATATGTTTCTCAGTAAAAATATATGCATTCTGCAAAGTCCTTATTTTTTTAAAAAATATCAGCGGGAATTTCACTATATATTCATGAATCCTTGGAAGTTACAATAATATTGTGATTTCTATCTCTCTTTGCAACACACATTCATGGAAATGCGATATCTTCTATTTAGATGAAGATATATATATATATATTAATCTTGGTTATTCTATAGCTTAACATCATATTTTTACTGGTATTGATATTATTCATAATATAAGTTGTTATGAGTGCAGTTTTGCATCCATAAACACTAAAAAATATATAATTAATTTTAATTTCAAAGGACAAATTTAAATTAACCTTACAAAATACAAAATGTGGAGAAAATTGA
The DNA here is from genome assembly GCA_963932465.1 of Maratus speciosus. Classification (NCBI taxonomy): domain Eukaryota; kingdom Metazoa; phylum Arthropoda; class Arachnida; order Araneae; family Salticidae; genus Maratus; species Maratus speciosus. Next base: position 545,478,712 of record OZ010786.1, on the reverse strand, counting down.
AAAAAAAAGAAAGTTTATTTTACATTATTTTTATACATACACTAGAAATGATCTTCCCCCGAGAGAGTCTTTAGGTAATTACACCAATCATATTGTCATAATTTTGTAAGGCACGGTTTATCAAATTTCGTTTCATTTCCAATTCAATACACACAGACATACAAATATAGCCCATACATGTAGGAGTAAAAAAGCTATAGTGATTTACATTTCAATGTATGATTTTATTCATGCATATTTATAGATTAAATAAATAAATATATTTATCTATTCTTGTATTCCGGAAAGTAAAATTATACGAAGTAGACTAATATGAACTAGATATACTTTTTTATACGTTTACTTTATTTTATTTTTATACTATGAAAAAAATGAATTAGGATTGTATTTTATTAGCAAAATTATAATATGCAACTAAAATATATTTTCTTAATATTTTAACGCTTAAGCTAATACATTTTTTGTTGTTCGATTTTAAATAATTTTAAATATTATTATTTAGTATATCAAATACTATATCAAATATTTAAAATAAATTTAATTTAGTTTAATATTTCAAGAAATTACACAAAAATAATATATGGGAATGTAGGGTAAAACGGCATACGTTGTTGTAAGTTGATTCTTGGAAACATAATTTCTAACAAAATTTAGTGTAACTTTCCTTACATATTCTTTTACATCTTTGTAACATACTATCAAGTTGAATAAATAATTAGTTGATCGAAGTTTTATTAATAAACGGTTATTTATAATGCCTTACCCCCATTGCTTGGGTAAAACCGCATGTATATAATATACAGAAATTGAAAATTTAGACACATAAACATATAAAAGTTTTTCTAGGTGCGTCTTAGTTATATAAATACGTAGCAGCTATAGTCGTCGTTCAGTCCTTCTGTCCGTCTGCCTGCATATAACAGAGCAAAAACTACCCAACCGAAAGTGCTGAAACTTTAAATATATAATTTTTGTAATATGTTGTCGAGTCATTTCAAGTTTTATGAAAACCGGATGTGTAGTTTAATTACAGGGGCAGTCAAATGTTTTGCGCTACATGACTGTCAATGGGGAAAAAATATTTCAAGTTCATTTTAATGATGTTACAGCCTTTCGGACAAAATGAAATGTATATGCACTTATTGAAGTATATTAAAATATACATTCAGTACAATATACGGTGCAAAAAATATTTATAAAACTAGTTATAGTACGAACGCACCTCATTTGCCACGCTTGACGGGATATTTCCAGCTTGTTTTATTTAAGTAAGTTATCACACAAAAAAATTAAATAAATAAACAGCTTGACCTGATTCTGTTTCATTTGAGATATAAACCATTATTATAAAAATTCAACATTGATAAAGTCGAATGACACCGGACAATGAAATATATACAACATTCAAAAGAAATACCCACCCCCTATTGTCAATCCTGAAAAGCAATAATGATAATGATTTCATATTTTTTGCTTACGTGATTCCCTGTGTTTAAGTTTTCTTTAAAATATTTATTTATAACCATAAATTTGGAATGAAGAAGGAATACGTAGACTTGTATGGATTTCTACGTATTCACTTATAATAGATTTTCAATGATAATTTGAAATATAAGTCAATTTTATTATATTTATATAGCTTTTTAACAACTTTATTATTTAACCCTTAAATGCGCGATTTTTTATTTTGTTTCGAAAAACATTATATATGATTCTCTGAGAGGTATTTTACAGAGGAAAAATAATGAAAAAAATCAGAGATACATTTTTGATATAATACGTCAATCTTTTCTTCTGTTGCGCACCTGCAATACAAGTAAAAACTACTGCGTATAGCTGTGTTGTGCTAAAAAAGTGTAAATTAGTTAATATTTTAATAGGTATGTGTCCAAATACCTTACTTTATATAATTGATTATTTTATAAAATTTTACCTTTAATCCTTTAATTCCCATGATAGAATACGTTCTAGAAATTACGTAGTTCAGAGAAGCTAACTTTACACCAGAAAGTTTCAATGGTTAATTTCGCTTTATTTAAATACAGAATGTCTGTTATTAATTAAAACAAATATTGCTATTTTTTTTTTTTTTTTTTTTTTTTTTTTTTTTTGGTGTGAATTAGGTATATACGAATAAAAAAAATCTATTAAATTCAAAACACTGTTGTTTGCATATATGGAAAGCTCCGCACTAAAGGGTTAATTTTATTATCGAAAAAAAAAAAAAAAAAAAAAAAAAAACATCAGAGAATCCATGCACGTAGAGAGTAGAGATTTAGTCTGTAATGATACACTTTCGATTCTTACAACAACCTTATTAAAAATTTATGGTTGGAATTACTAAATACTAAGTATTTTAAAGAAAATTTGAATATCAGGAGCCACGTAAACAAACATATTTAAATCCTTATCTTTATTACTTTTCAGGATTGACTTAGGGGAGGGTTGTGTTTTGTATGTTGCATATGCTATTACATTTTCCTCTATCATTCATACTGATCGATGAAGAATTTTTATGATAATGAGTTTTCTTTTTCTCTAATGAAACAGAAACATGTCAAGTTGCTTATTTGTTCATATCTGTATTTTGTGTAACACCTTTTTTAAGTTTTTTTTTTTGGGGGGGGGTTCATGAAAAGGTTATGTTCTATTTTTAAATTTAAAGGAAAAAAAAACAATTTTAGAATAAAAAAATGGACTTAGTTAAATATATATATATATATTTATATAATGAATTTTTCTCTCTATAGTACTAATACAATTTCAATTACAAGTCTATTGTTTAAATATTTAAAGGTAAAAGAATAATTATGCCCACTATTTTTTTAGAAATTAGAGAAAAGGAGTACACCTCTTTATTTTCGTTATTAAGATGTCATGTATTTATGCAGTTTTATCTTTTCGTTATCCATGAAATATTTCAGTTCTAGATATTGCTTTCAGGAATTATTTTTTATTCCACATAGTCTATACACCACCTTCAAGTTATTGTGGATTGAAAAGCGAGTCGTAAAAAAATCCCTTGCTAAAAAGGCCGTGCATCGGAAAATAAAATCAATACTAAATATCCCATACGCAATAGTAGAAATGTTTTAGTAACTTCAAAATTGGTCACATTTTAAAATATTTAAAACTAGAAAAATGTAAAGTAACAAAATTATAATATAAAATTTCAATCCCAGAAACCACACAAATATCCCTAAGGAGATAAGATTAAACAGAAATAATATAAGGGAAATTAGCGGAAAACAGCATACTTTGTTAGTAGTTGATTCCTGTACCAATAATTTCTAGCAAAATTTAAAGTAACTTTGCTTACGTACTGTGCTACATATTTGTACGATACTATCAATATGTATATATGAATAGTGGATCGAATTTGCATTAATAAATTATTATTTATTATGTCTTGCTCCATTGCTGTGTTAAAACCGCATGCATATGATATGCAAAAAATGAAAATTTAAACATTGTTTTATACAGCAACAATATAATGAAAAGTAACAATATTCAGATTTAACTATTAAGAAAACTAATAGAATTTAACTTAATAGTCTAATTTTTAAATATACAACCTCTTTATCTTTTATAACAAAATGTCATGCAAACTTCGCTACGCTATTTTCCACTGCATTTTCTTCAGAAAATGATTACGAGCTTTTGATTATTCTTTTTTATCCCTCTTACTATATAGGTTACCAAAGACCAGAGAATTTGGACTTAAAGCAAGCAGTATAAACATTCTTATCAGTAACGAGATGTGGTAGTTTCCGTTCGCTTTAAGACCTAAAGTGAAATCATTTTAACCGTTAACCGCTGGATGATGTTCAGTTTATTCCCCATGTTTTGCCTTTCGAAAAATTAAAAAATTAAAATAATAATAATAATATATAAAGTGGTGATATATACTCTCTGGAAAATAAAAAAAATAATAATGCGAGTTATATAATATACATTAATAACAGAAAATGGAAGGCTGCTTCCCTTTTTTGAGTTATAAATCGATACTAAATATGCTACACATAATAATATAAAAAAAAAGTTTTGTTAATTTATCTTCAGTTCTTTCTCCTGTTTTGCATTTCGAAAACCTAAAAAAATAATATTTAAAGTGATTATATATACTGTCACGTATCTAAAACGCTGATGCGAGTTAAATATACATCCATTTATATTTTAAGAAATTAGAAAAAAATAAAACCTTCTATTTATCTTTTTTATCAAAATGTCATGTATTTGTCTATACAGTTTTAATGGCCTTTTATTCAGAAAATGTTTACCAGCTAGTAATTATTGCTTTAAAGTTTTCTTTTTTATCTTTATAGTAAATCGTCCTTCTCAATATAATGTCGAATGAAAAGCAAGCCATAAAATACGCCTCTTTAAATGCTAACAGCTGTGTCATCGTGGGAATAAAATCAATACTAAATATGCTATTCATACTATAAAAAAGAGTTTTTGTAATTTCAGTATTGTTCACAATTAATAATATTGAAAACTAGAGAAACGTAAATCAGCAAAGGTACAAAATAAACTTTTAATCAGAGAAACTACATAAGTATGAGTAAGGAGTTATTGTAGTTTCCGTTTGTGTTATCGTTTGTGTTATGACCTAAAGAAAGAGCATTTTAATCATAAACCACTGGATGGAACCTTCGGATAATCTTTAGTCTTTCTCCTATGTTTCAATTCGAAAATTAAAAAAATAGATTAAGTTAAATACTGCTATAAAAAGTGAGAAAATATCTTTATTAAGATTATATAACACTAACATATATTAACACTTATATATTAACACTTTTTTACAGCATTATTTAACTTAATCTGTTTATAATTGATTATCATATATGTTGTTATATTTAAAAAATATTAATAATTTGTAAAGTGGTTATACATACTTTCACATAAATAAAAAAAATAATGAAAATTATAAATATGCATCCATGACAAAAAACTGGAAACAATTTCTTTTCTTTTTGTAGTAATTTCACATATTGTTTTAAGTCATGATGCAAGATAGAATTTGAATACATTTATATATTTTTTCAATTAAAATATGAATGTAACTTAAATCTGTAAAACGGTTTCTGATATATTTTTGATCTGTGTTCAATAGTTATAAAGTAACTAGCCGCCCTTGGCAACCAGTTTTTTCTCCCTTACATATATGCTAAGCATTGTATCACTTTACTTTTATACATTAATTTAATTTACTTGCTCAATCCTTCGCCAAATCCGCAGATTCTGATACAGAAACCATGAACTCACCAATTTTTATGTTAGCCGTGCGCAGGTGATAAATCGCCAAACATTGTCCCCTTCGTATTTTATTTAAAATATAGTAATTTCCCTCATTTTATTTAAAATGCATAATTTATGACTCTCAATTATCGCTTTAAAAAAAAAGAAAAAAAAAAGATAAATAATAACATAAACCATGACATTTAATTTCAACATCAAAATTTTGTTTTAATTTACCACGCGAAAAATTGTTTATGACAGTCGCATGAAATGGGCTATTATAATACTGATGACTTGATGGCGATGAAACAATATTTGGTGATTTATCACCTGCTCCCGGCTAACATTAAATTATCAAATTGGCCGCTTGGCATAGAAAAAGCGTAGCGGTCAACCCGGAACTGTTGATGACAGTCACATGACTTAGGCTTTTATTATATAGATAATTCATCGGCGAAGGAACATTGAAGAAAGCACCTTAAGATCATATGAACAATTCCTGTTTTTAACATATTCTTCAAACATGAAGTAATTTCACATATTGATTTGAATCATGATATATACGAGATGTAATTTGAATACATTTATTTATATTATGAATTAAAATAATAACGTAACTTAAATGGTTTAAATCTATAACACACCTTTTTGATACATTTTGAAATTTTTTTAATAGTTATAAAATAATAATTTATAAGCTCAGGAACATTTAAGAAAACACTTTAATATCATATGAAAAATTCATGTTTTTAACATATTCTTCAAACTATATGAAATTGAAAGAGTAATTCTCAAAAAATTATACTTAAGACAGAGAAGAGGAGACAAGGGTAACAAAGATTTATTGAAGTGTATATCCTGTCACGATTTTCATAAAAACTGAATGCTGCCTTGTGTTTAAAATATACTTCCCAGGTTGAAACGTCTTACATTTTAAGTATATCTGAAGCAAATTGTCAATAACAAAAGCTAAACAAAAAATTCTAATATTCTGTTTATTAAAATGAAAATTAAAAATTGCTTTAAAAATGTTTTACATAATTTTTAAATTTTAAATGCACAATATCATAACAGCCATTTTTCTTTTCAAATATTTCGAATTTCAGCGTAAAAATACTAGGTTCAAAATATTTTTTATTTCATTTAAATTTTTTTCAGCAACAGATAAACATGTAACTTTTAGGCTACAGCTTGAAACCAACGGGTAATTTGTCTATAAAATAATCTAGAGAATAGAAATAAATTGTATATTTAAAATGTATTTCTATTCAGTCAATCATCTTTTATCCCTTTGAAAATGAACGCGTGTGTGTTCGAAAGATATCGGGTTACATTAAATAATATTTTTATATGTTTTGATATGTTTTTGTCACTTTTTAAGTAGTTATAAATACATTATAAAGTTTAGAAATAAACCATTGGTTAACATTTTTAACGCTTTCCAACAAATTTGAAAATTGTTTATGCTTTTTGGTTTGTCTGACTGTCAGTCCACGCTCTAACTCCCGTAAATATACACGTATTTTCATAAATTGATGAATCTTATTTAAGGTCACCTAGGCATGTTTGGTATTGTATATGAAGTATGTGGTATTAATAGCACATTTACTGGGGTACCCAATAGAATTCCATTATACAGGGTAAGTCCAAATGAATATAGCGATTACAAACGGCTATAACTATTTAGTGGAAAAGAATTTATCGATAAGATTAACACAGAATGTAAACGGCAGTGAAGCGGAAGCCTACGCATGCACGAGTTGAAACTTCGAAACGACAAGAAACCTGTTCATTGCAGGCGTCTCATTAGTAAAAAATGGCGAGTCTGGTGCAGAAAGCATCCTGCATGTTAGAATTTAACAAATGTCATTCTGTTATCACAGTGCAGCAAAATGGAGCACTCCCACACTGGAGTACGGAGGTTCGCACACTTTTGACTCAAAGCGTTGGATCGCTCGAATTGGAGATGCCGACGATGTCTTCTACTCTTGCCACCAAGATCTCCGAACTTGACACCCTGCGATTTTGTGCTTCCCATGCCCAAAACAATCGAAGAACTCAAAGTACGCATTTCTAATACGCTTGTGTCGGTGACTGAACAAATGCTTCAGAATGTATGGCGTGAAATGCACTACCGCTTTGATGTTATCCGTGTGACTAAGGGAAGTCACATAGGACATCTATGACGTATGTATACAAAAATTTTGAAGTTCCGTCTACATTCTGTGTTAATCTTATCGATAAATTCTTTTCCATTAAATACCGTATATACTCGCGTATAAGTCGAGGAATTTCTGACAATTTTTGGTAAGCAAATTGGGGGGGGGGGGGGGGGTGTCGACTTATACGCTAGTCAGTTAAAAAGGAAAAACCAAAACTTCGAATACTGCAAAAGTTTGGCTTTTTATGTGTATGAATAAAAAAATAATACATAAAATATACAAATAATAAAAATTTACCATTTAAAAATATTTCAATGATTTGTTTTTGTTTACTTACTACCTTTTCACATTGGTAAGTGGAATTTTTGGTTTGATTTTGTGCAAAATTGAAGTAAAAAGTTAGGGGTAGAGTTATATGCGAGTTTTTGATTTTTTCCAGAATTTGCATTCGAAAGTTAGGGGGTTGACTTATACGCGAGTTGACTTATACGCGTGTATATACGGTAGTTATAACTGTTTGTAATCGCTATATTCATTTTGACTTACCCTGTATTAGGATGCATGATGTAAAACCGTTTACAGAGTATTTTAAAGACATTCCGCTATTTCAAATGTATTGAAACTTATATAAATTATTGAATATTCACTACAAGATGTTTACGATAGAACAGTGCATTCATAGCAATTATGGTTCATTTACAGGCACACGCAAAATAAGTCGATTACAGTACTGTCTTTGAATAATAATTGCTTGAATTGGTATTAAACTTCGGCATGCGCTTTTAAATTTAACTATTTTAATTTAAATATTTTTTTTTGCCTTTTACTAGTCGTACATAAATTCTATACCTCATATACAAGGCTGCACAAAAGAATTCACGTACCTCTTTTCCTTGTTTCTAATTATTAGCAGAAATTCCTGAAATGCAAATTTCAACTAAATTATACATGTATTTCTTAACTGAACTAAATTTTTGCATGCGTGTAGTTAATAAATACGCATCTATATATCCTATACAGGGCTGCTCAAAGAATTAGGATATTTTTCCGATTGTAGATGGTGAACAGCTGAAATTGTGTTTTCAAGTGTTTGAATTAGACATAATATTTTAACTTCTTAAATGGTGCAGTTTTGTTACAGTTTTCTAAATGTGATGGAAAGAGTTTCATAATCTATGTTTGAAACGTGGTTTATTTCTTTCCTGTTTTATTTTGTAAAATATCCTATTACTGACTAATATATGTATAATTCTTCTTAAATGTCACAAACTATTATATCAAAATAGAAAATTTTATTAATTTTTGATTGAATTTTCATTTTGGAACATATTTGATTTATCACTCTTATATTCATTTATTAAAATAATTTGTCGTTATATCTATTGCATATATTAAAATTCACTGTATTTTACAGGATTTTTGTTTATGTGTGCGGTGATGTATGTAAAACATTCGGGGAATCTGCATTGAGCACGCGTTGTTCAGTATAAACAAATTTTTTAAGTAAAACGTAATAATGTATAGTCGGATGATTTAAAACTCCGTAGTACACTGTAAAAAAAAATCTGTGAAGTTACTAAAGTTTTTCTAGGAAACTGGGATTCCTAGAACTTTTCATGTAACGGCAACAACAAAATTTCATGTAACAGACACACTTTTGCGCCGAAAATCAAAAAATCTGTAAGGTTACTAAGAATTTTTTTGGAAACTGGGATTCCGAGAACTTTTCATGTAACTGCAGCCAGGGTTACAAATAAAAGTTTAGTAAGATTACTGAAATTTTAGCAGATTCATTTGTAAAGTTACAGATTTTTGTAGCTTTACAAAAACTAGTTTTGTAGATTTGCAGCTTTTTTCGTACAGTTACAGGTGAAAGTTTAGTAAGCATGTAACTTTACATCTGTAGAACTACAATTTTTTTTTTACAGTGTAAGGTAATTTTTTTTCTTCAGTTGCTAACACTTAAAAGACGAATACAGCTATATTCACGACAACTAAATTGTCCAAATGTGTTGCTATCAAATGTTTAATTAACTGATTAATAATTAAATAATTTATAAAAATGTTAGTTTTCAAACGTGGTGCCACGGAAATAAAAGGGGAATGAAGGATACAGTGGCAAGTGAGGGCAAAGTTACCTTTTGAGTTTTGTCCGCTGAGTAGTGACCCCGCCACGCGTGAACTGGCCGAAACAGTCGTCACAAATGCTGGTAATATTGTCTGAGATTTTGAAGCGGAAGGTTATAGATTATAGTTTTTTACTCATGTTATTTTTTTTCATTTTGGATTTTAGACAAATGACCCAATTCATTGACTATAGCTAAACTTGGAGTGTTACAGTTATTTGTTCTTATACTGTTTGGTCAGTGTGAAATTTCGTTTAAATGGTATGTATTTCAAAACGTCAAGTCATGCAGATTAGATGCTAGGCCACATTTTTTTATTTTTTATTATATATATATATATATATATATTGTAATGGCGTCATTCCAGAAAAAAGAGCAAAGAGATAGGGCAAAATGGCCTGAGAGCAAATTTGTCTAGAAACGATTTTTTATTCATTGTTCATAACAAAATTTCTACTTAAAAGTATTTTCTTTGAATGGAAGAAGACAGATCGGAAAAAAACTTCTTCAGAGGACGACCTACTCTCGACATTTGCAATCTGCCTGTCTGCTAGGGGAACTTGTACTCTTCCATTCATCATATTTATACTCATTACTGCTTACTTTATTTTATAACGATTTAATTAATAGAACATTACATAACGTAATACTTATTCTTAATGCATGATAATTTTAGCTTGTATTGGTTAAATATGCATCTTGGATCAAACTGATTTGTTCATTTAACTATGCTGGCCACTTAGTTCAGCCTAGTCGGACAAAGTGGACATTTTGTAATTTTCTTTTAAAGTAACGTTTGCATCTTAACATAATTTTAAAAAATGTAAAATAGCAATAGATATTATTTCCATTTGTTTCTACAACTTTACTAAATAAAAAGGTACAAAAATTCATGAATCCTTAGGGTGGCTATTTTACATTTCCTTCCCTACTTGGAAAAAAAAAAAAAACATTTTGACAATATAAATTGATTGTCGCGAACATGACAGTATCCGTTAATTAAGGGTTAATTTTATTCATCTATAAATCTACCATTGATAGTCAACTATAATGTGCTATAGTAAAAATATTACTAAAAATCCAACTGCAGAGTTTTTTTTTTTTTTTTTTTTTTTTTTTTTTTTCAACTGCGTGAATACTTTTTAAAACCTTGCTAGCTCTGACCCAGGCGTTGCCCGAGCCCATGCTATTATTATTAAATAAACCCTAAATTTGTGTTATTTTATATTTTCTGCGCACTTGCTGCTCAAATGATTTTATCAAACAGCTGCCGCATAAAAAAAGCCCGGCAAATAAAAAAAATTTAATTAATGTATATTTGTTAATTGAGGTCGGTTTTCAAAGAAAATTAGATATTTGGATTCGTCGCTATAAAATATGCATGCATAGGTGTACTAATTTCAAATCGATAAAAGGAATGTTAAAAAAATATATAACGTCCCTTAAAAATTCCTTTTGTACTTTGAAACGTATTACTATGGTGAACTACAAATTCTGGTAAACCCTCCTTGTTTAACGAAGAATTTGAGAAATAATTTTCTTTGCGGCCCGATTAAAATTTATGCTTCTCCCTTCCGCAAATCGCTAGCCTCAAGGCTATTTCAAGGAGAGCGTGTTGATAGGACAGTTGTGCTCGTACTTATACAGGGTGATTCAAAAAAGATGGGGAAAATTTTAAGAGGTGATAGTACACACCCAAACAAACATTTTGTATCACATAATGCATGGTCGAAAACTAAACGTAAAAAAGTTAGAGGGCGCCAAAAGTTATGTTCTTATACGAGGCAAAAACACACAATGAACGATTAAGTTAAGTTACGAAAACAAATTTAATGGCATTTGATTACAATAAGTGCTCAAAACATTGACCGGCAGCTGTTATGCACGTAGTACAACGGCGAAGAACCGATTGGCGAATTTTCTTAAACACACCAGGCACCACCGCGCTCGCCAGATCTTTCATGTCTCGATTTTTTTTTGTGGGGACAGCTAAAGGCTCTTGTGTATGAGACTACCATTGAATCCGCAGAAGAACTTGTCGCCAAGCTTTCAGCTGCTGTAGGGGAAGTTCGCGATATGCCTGGTGCGTTTTAGAAAATTCGCCAATCTGTTCTTCGCCGTTGCATAACAGCTGCCGGTCAATGTTTTGAGCACTTATTGTAATCAAATGCCATTAAATTTGTTTTCGTAACTTAACTTAATCGTTCATTGTGTGTTTTTGCCTCGTATAAGAACATAACTTTTGGCGCTGTCTAACTTTTTTACGTTTAGTTTTCGACCGTGCATTCTTTGATACAAAATGTTTGTTTGGGTGTGTACTATCACCTCTTAAATTTTTTCCCATCTTTTTTGAATCACCCTTTATAAGAAAGAAAAACTTATTTTTATTGGAACGCTTGATGCGTTTTTAATTAATATCCTTTCTAATTATAAGAAATTTAAAATACTGAGTGTCAGATGCATTATGACGGGACTTGGATTATCTTCATAAACACTTTCAGCCTCCTACGTGATGTAGATTTCGCTAGGTATTGCAGACACACGCATTGAAACACACTGACAGACACCCAGAGCGAATATTCATTTTATTAGGGCAGATATATATTTTTAATACTCTGAAATTTCAGTTATAATGTGTGAAATGCATTTAAATTTTACATTTTCTTGCTATCTAAGAAGTACAAAATGGCCGACCTCTAGGATTTCCCACTATCTGGTAACGAACTAAAGTTTGGAACACACGGATATTTTCATGTAACATCAAACAGCTGGCCTTAGCATTTACGAACAAATGGCTGTTGTGTAAGAGTACCGAGCCATACCACTTAATGGTTTTGGAGTCTTTAATGTAAAGAATTTAGCGTGGTGCGACCTCCGAAAGGCGCATGGAGTTTTCTTTGCGAATTCGCGGCTGTTGTTGTTTTCCGATGACCGTTGTTTCAGAAAAGATATTAGACGAATTATATTATGAGCAATAATTTTTAGGTTGATCCATGAAAAGTCTATTTTTTGAAGCAATATTTTCATAAAATAAATCTTAAGATCTTTCATAAATTTTCAACGTCTTTGCTAATATATAGTATTAAATTTAAAATTTGAAATGTATAGTAACCTGAAATTTGACGCACGGCTCTAATGATACGGTTTATTAGTGTCACTAATTTCTAATAGAGATAATTGCCTTATTTAAACGCAGAATTATGCAACAAAATAAATTAAAGAATGATATTCCGAAGCAGTGATTGCATAAACCCATAGAATTTGGCAGAAATGATAATAATACAAATTAAATGATGTATTCGTACTTTCTTCATGTGCAATTATTTTGACGGATACACTAGAAGCAAAAAAAATTACATTTGTATGTTTCAATTGTTTCACATATAAGATAGTAATATAGATTTAATTTAAAATAATACTGCGTAAATGAAGATTACTCAAAACTAAATTATAAAAAAATTCGTAAAAATTCGTTCAAATTTTATTGTCGCTCTAATGTTAAATATTAGCATGTTCTATTAAAAGATACACTTGAAACCTCTCCAGAATATAATATGCAGAAATATCTTATTCCGTTGAAGTTGAAAATATCAGTTCACGGATATAAACAAAATTTTAAAAGTATAATGTTTTTTTCTTCTTGTTTATAAAACAATCCAAACATCCCAGTTTACATAAAACATAATCTCAAATTTTAAAATTCATTTTGTTCAGAAAACTTCTTTTCTGAATTGATAAACAGTGGAAATTATAAAAGTTTTTTCATGAACAGCACAATGCTACAAATTTTTAAAGAGTTTAATATAAAATAATATATTTCCCCCAATACGTGAGTCTATAAACTGATATTTTATGGATTCTTAAATTATACTGTGTACACTCTTGAAAGCATTTTCTTTTCTTTGCTCTATAAACATTAATTTGCACTTTAAACTACAATTTTCCTAAAAACAAACAAATAACCAAAGAAGAGGTTTTTTTTTTTTTTTTTTTTTTTTTTTTTTTTGCGAATTCCAGTTAAAAAGAGTGAATATTTACTTAAGAGAAATGTAAAAAAAAAATATTTTAATTTAAAATGTAGTTATAATACGTATTCTTAGATTATTTTTTTTTTTTTTTTTTTTTTTTTGTAAATTACAATATCTAATTAAAGTAATACGATACATATAGTTTCTTTTTCACTAATTATGAATTATTTTGATGTGCTTTGTTGAATTAATGTATTAAATGATGAAAAGCAACTACTCTACACGATAGTGAAAATTGCACTACATAAACCGGTGAACATGCTAGATCCTTCTTTGTATATTATTTATTTTTTTGGTTTTAAAAGTTAGCTATGCTAATTTTTTGCTATACATTTATATAAAATAATAGTCCCAAGTTTCGAAACAAAAAGTTACATTGAGTTACTTTTATTGAAACAATGATGCACAGACAGCTGCAAACTTAAAAATCAGCATCAAGACCACGGTACGGCAAGGAATTTCATGGGGCATTTTGACCTCTCAACATCGTACAAAACTTATTTATCTCGTTAGCATTATTATAAAATCATGCAATGGGATTTTTCACACTATAAAAAATAAAAAAAAACACAAAAGAATATCTACTAAAATAAAAATTATTATTCAATTACTTAAAAGTCAAAATTATATAAGAATGCCTCTTTTATCATTTCTTCCAAAATTCAAGTGCGATGATGAGTGCCTAAAGATATTAAAAGGTTTAATTCATCATTGAGTTACTTTTGTAAGTACAAAAAGAGACTTTTACGGGTTGCCATTATTAGGTTTGGTTATTTTTTTTTTCAATATTAATTTAAAAAATCTTTAATTTTTATCATATTTTTGAAAATTCAAGTGCGAATCGCACCATAAAGATATCAACGGATTTTATTTTATTACTGTTATTTATCTAATAACAAAAGGAAAGTTTTCCGCACTATTAGAAAATGATCTGAGCTACATACTTAAATTTTTGATGAAATATGAGCATTTGTAAATTAAAATACATTTTAAGTGCGCAAGCCGTGACAGAAAAAAAATTGTATAATTTAGTAGCCTATTGGATAAGGGAACTCATACAAGAAAGCCAGATTAGACTATAAAAATTAAAATATATAAGAAAAAGAAGAAAGTCAAGAATACAAATGAGATAGAATTGAAACTCTACGGGTTCACGTCTAATTAACAGCCTGTCACGCAAAAAGGAAATAAGAAAATGATAAGATTATTACAAAATATGTTTGTTCAGATTTTATGAATTTATAGTCAATTACAAATTATTAAGTGTTATAGAAAAAGAATATTATTATGAAAACTAATGATATTGTTAGTTAGTACTACTAAATATCTTGAAATGCTCTATTATGGTTTAGAATAAAATTTACTGATTTTATAGAATTAAAATTTTAGCACATGGTATTTTTCATTATAAGCATTAACGATGCGCAGAAAAAAAAATAGCGAAGCTCTAATTTTTTTAACATCCTCTTTCCAAAAACTACCTCAGTGAAAGAAAACTTTTTAACATTTAGTGCAGTTGTTCTTTTTTAACCTTCTCTTTTAAAAAAATTACCTCGAAATTACCAATTAATTCAATTTGACATGTCTTACATTTAATGTTCATATATTCAGAAATGCTAATTAAAAATATTTTTTATCAATGCATTAAAAATTATATATGAATAATTCAAAACTTTGTTTTATTTTCTAAACCACTAACTAAAACTAAATTTAATGGCATTCTAGTATCTATTATATGGTCGTTTTATACTAATATTAAAAATTCGAAACAAGGAATTTGTAAAAAATGATACAGATTCTAACAAATTCCGAAAGCTTTTCTAGAAAAAGAACACATTCATTATCTTTAAATTATACATTATTATGATAATAACTCATTGTGCTTTGATGATACTTCGAAATTTACTTCTTCTATTTCAATAAAAGTAATGCAAAATCACCATTTATTTTAACTAGATTGAAGCTTTTCTTTAGGATAAAGACAAAGGTTTAATGATTGTGTATGTTAAAAAGGATTAATGATAGAAACAATTTTTGAATTTTTATACAATGTTGCGAAATGTCAACACTGGTATGTACACAATTCTTACGGAATGTTTGACAAACAGTATTTGATTTATTATAACAAGAGTACCAAAATAAAAATTATCTGATCATGATAAACATGATTTATAACATGAAAGGGATAGATATTAAGTTAAATAATGCTATAAAAAGTGAAAAAATATCTTTATTAAGATTGACAACAAACGGTGACATTTTCAAAATCATTCACGAAAAAAATATTTTCACATAATTTAAAAACTATAACATATTAAACAATGTCACGAGACATGATGCATAATGAAAAACATTGCAAACATAAAATTAAATTAAAATTAAATTAGCTATTTGCGAGCGTGGATTAATTTTCATATAATTTAAAAACAATAACATGGTAAACAATGTCACGAGACATCATGCATAATGAAAAACACTGTAAAACATAAAATAAAAATAAAAATAACTTGCCTATTAGTGAGCGTGGATTAATTTTGATTATTGTTACTAAAATTACATAGCTTCTCTTTTCAAAGTTTAGGTAAATCAAGGGACACTGAATCATTGCAAATATTCGCGTTGCGAAAAAATATCTCAATTGATTCTCGGATTATGGACAGTAAATAAAATCTTGATGGATAAATTAACTTGCTATTTTTAAAATTGATCTGCAAAGGTTCTTCGCTGCATTATCTGGCCAAAGCTGTGGTTCTTCTGATGTATTTGATGTCTGCTATATGTCCTTTAATTCAAGTTTTAAGGCCCCACCAGTGGCTGAGAGGTTCTGCTCTCGAAGCTGGTAGAAGGGAGGTGCTGGGTTCGAACCCAATCGCGCCCGTCGGCCTAACGTTTCGGAGTTTTCGTGGTTTTCTTCGAAGCCTTGGATTTTCCATGCGTAAATACCGGTTAGGTTCCCTTAGAAAGACCCCCACGAAGGGCACTCCCCCTAGGGCCTATATCCCTCGAGTAGATAATCGGCCGTCAACAATCAACTCAACTCAAGTTTTAAGTTTTCTGCTTGTCATACATAACAGCTTTGTTCCACCTTCTTTGGTGAAAGGTATTTCGAATACTCCTGATAACTGGTTTTTATCAATTGGATCTATTTTCTTGCATACTATATTTTTTAATTTCATGGAAAGTTTTGCGACTAGGAAGATATTGAATTTATTGAGTTTAAATTTCAAGCGTTCGAAGAAACCAGGAAAATAGTGTAAAGTGGATAACATGGAATTTGATGGATTGAAATTTCTTTTCTTCTTATTCTTCTTTCTTTTCTTCTTATTCTTCTTATTCTTTTCTTCTTCTTCTTCTTCTTAATTAATGTTTCTATGGTGCTTTCTTTGTATCCATTGTTTCATGCAATATCATATATTTTATTTATTTCGTTATTTAACTGCTCGGGGTTCAAGTTGTGAATGCTCTATGAATAGAATGTCTAAATGCAGAAACTTTGTATGAAGAAGGTGCTTGAGCATTAAGTGGTATAATGGATTGACTAGCTATGGGACTTCTGTAAATAGTGTGTTCTATTCATTTGGGCGTCTTGATTAATAATACATCTAAATAAGGTAGCGTAACATTTTGTTCTATTTCCAATGTAAATTTAATTTTAGAATCAAGACTATTAATCTGGTTTAAAAAGTTATTGTACAAGGTGTGGATCCCATATTCCCATATGATGGAAATATCGTCTACGTATCTGATCCATGCATGGGGGGGGGGGGGTATAATCCAATTTGTATATATCAATTTCAAGAGGTCGTGATATGAATTTAGCTAATAATCCTGATATAGGAGAACCCATTGGAGCTCCTATATCAGGATTATTAACTAAATTATAGCTGAATTGAAGAAGAAAGTAACCAAACGAAGTAACGAATTTTTTATTAATAAATTTCCCATTTGGTTTATTTTGTAAACAGTACACCATTTTATTTATATCCATTCCGAATAAACTGAAAATTTAAGAAAAATATCCCTGAAACAATGCATTGGATAACCTTAACGTAATGAATGAGAAAACTTTTTTGTCAGACTTGAAAACTATTACAGAACAACATTAAATAAACTATTATGTAAATGATTCTAATTGTCATTCCTACAGTAAGAAACTACGAGTCAGATTTAGCCGAAGTCATATATATAACCCACCATGCGTAGAGGCTAATTGTTAAATGTCTTTTTAATATGACAGGCATTGTTTTTTCTTTTTTTTAAAAACTTAGTTACTTAGTTAGTTATTTTCTACTAGTGTAAATGCCCGTCCTAGGATGGTGTGTAAAAATTTTGTTTTCCATTTAAAAATTTTTTAAAAAGAGGAAAATAACTGTCAATATGGAAGCGCTTAGATGAGCAAATTTCGGCTTATTTATGTTCTAATAAACACATTCTTAGCATTAACAATACTTTTGGGTAGACCAGGCTTTTTGGCTAATATAACATAAGAAAATTAAGAATTCTTAGAACAAAAGTTTAAGAAACATGCAATAAACCCCCATAATTACCAAATTCTGCTGCAACTATTAAAATTTTTTGATGATTTGTTTGGTATTAAATCTTGGTAAGTGTGTTGTATTTTTTGCAAAAAAAAAAAAAAAAAAAAAAAAAAAAAAGAGGTACTTTTTGGTTAGCCGGGCGCCAGTGTTATATATATGTACATATATATACATCTAAGTTTATATAACATATATATGCATGTATATATATATATCTGTGTATAAATATATACAAATATATCCATTTATACATATATATACAATATATATTTGAATATATAACACTGGCGCCCGGCTAACCGAAAAGTACCAAAAAAGATTTAGGAAAAAAAAAAAAAAAAAGGTTTAGCAAAACTTTTAACGGCTGAATAAGCATGTGCACAACTTTTTGAGTTTTAACTTACTGAACATATAAATATTAAAAGTGCGCACAGAAACTGGGGATCAGCAGCAAGAACATAGAATTTGCTTCAAAAAGTTATTGCATCTAACAGCGATATAAGACATCCACCATGTAAAAGTTTAGATGAGAAAGTTTTGTTTTTTATGGTCTAATAAACACACTATTAGCATTTACAATACTTTTTTTTTTGTAAAATTACAAAAAAGTGATAAAATATCTTTATTAAGATTGACGATCGTTTCATCGCACAAACGGCGACATTTTCAAAATTTTGAAAATGTCGCCGTTTGTGCGATGAATCGATCGCCACTTTTAATAAAGATATTTTATCATATTTTATAGCATTATTTAGCTTAATCTGGAAATGCAATGTTTTCCCGTGATCCTTTAAAGAAAATCACACTTTTTTTTCACAATCCTTTAACATTTATCGTAATTATTTTTTCGATCCTTAAAAAATTTTGCGTTTTTCCCGCGATCCTTTGAAGAAATTCGCTTAATTTGGCACAGTTGGTTCTCGCGTTTTTCTTGTATTTCTTCCGTTATTCCCCCCCTCCCCCCATAAAAATGTCAACAAATTTTAATGCATATTTGCATAGATCCACGGGATAGTAAAATTCAGTGCCAAAAAAGCACAATTCCGCAAAAAAGTAACATGTCAGTAAAATGGATTTTGCAGGTTTAAGTCAGGTTCTTTGTATTATATAGTTCTGTGTTAATGGAATGAAAAAAAAAGAAAAAAATAATGGAACAGAATATTCAGCAAACAAGAATCTTGTAAATGCATGAATTTTGTCTATGATCACTGTGGATTATAAATGTATGTAGAGAAATTTCTAAATCGCTCTTGTGAAGGGAAAAAAAATCGAAAAATTCTCCAATTCGTTACAGTAATTCTTCAATTGGTCATGCCGAAAAAAAAAAAAAAAAAAAAAAAAAAAACGCAAAATTTGTCAATCTATCGCTTAAGAAACCACAAAATTCATTAATCAGTCGCAGAGGAAAAAGAAAAATCAACAGTTGGTTGTGAGGGAAAAATGAAATTTGTCACATAAAAAAAACCCACAAAAATTACCCAATCGATAAAGTAAAAAGAAAAGTACTGCAAAATTCATGAATTGTGGGGAAAAGTTGCAACATTCTTCAGAAAAAATCGTGAAGATTGCCAGTTGATCATCGGAAAAAACTCAAAATCCTTTAATCGGTTGCTTTAAAATATTGTGAAGTTCATATGTAAACTATCGGAAATTCCTCAAACAGTCGTTGGAAAAAAAAAAAAAAAAAAAAAAAACGCAAAATCTGTCGATTTCTCGTTCTGGTTGATTGGGAAATGTTTTGTCATTTCAATTTGTGACTCACTGGCAAAATTCACAATATTTTTCTACCTTCATTTGAAGAAATTCAGAAAATTTTGCAAAATCGCGCAAAAGAATAAAAATCCCTTTCTCGGGGGAAAAAAAAGAACGGTAAGAGTCACATGTCTGTAGAAAAAATTAATGAGGCGGAACACACAGCATTTTTTATTATGCAGCACTTTCCTATTTTGGGAAAGATCCATGAAATACTGCATGGGATTGCAAATTTTGCCCTCCACTAAATTGTGCTCGCCTCACCCCCCACCCCAAAAAAAGAAAAAAAAATCATGCCACGTTGGACAGCGTTGATAAAATACATTAAATGTTTTCCCACCAACCGAAACACTGATAATTTTATTGTCAGTGTTATGTGAATGAATTTCTACCTTTTTGGAAAAGGCTTTTGTTTTGAAATTTATTCACTCTGACTTATTGGGAATTAATCATGAACTTTTCTTTTGATTTAGTAATCTTAATGGTCTTCAGATTTTCAAGTGGAAATTGTTTAGAAATCTATTGGTATGTATCATATGATAGGGCATAGAGAATGTTATTTTGGTGGTTTTTAACACAAATCGCAATCGTCCGTCAACAAAAATTGGAATTCTTAAAATGAATTAAAATTTCATTTTGTTTAAATTTGTTAATATTTAAACTTATTTTAGTTAAAACATTGTGATTAAGCATACATTGTATGATATCTGCTTTAAAAATTTATATTTGTCTCAGCCTTTCCAAGTATTAAGTTTTTCATGCTTAATTTAACATATAAGTTTTTTAAGAGAAATTTTAAAGTATGAAGCTATAAGGTACACTGTCAAAATAATTACTGCTGGATATTAAAATATTTCTATCGTAATCAATATGTAAACAAAACAAAAGTACAGAAAATTTATTTCTGTTGCTCTTTTCAGAAAGCATTCAGAAATTTTCAACTATGAAGCCATAAGGTACTGTAAAAATAATTACTGATGCTGGATATTAACACATTAAGAGATATTTCAAGAGAAATTGGACAGTTCGTAATATCTACATAACAATAGGGTTAAAGTTTCCACTTGTTAGATTAAATAGGCGGAAAATACAAAGAACACATTAAATCTAAGTAAATCAAAAGAACAGTTAAAAATGGAATCACAACAAATCAGATTTAAAAAACAAACAATAAATTAACAAAATACCTAATAATGTGTAATCCAAAAAAAAAAAAATTATATATATATATATACCCAGAAGACAGCAAAATCTCAGTAATGCTGAGATCAATGAATACGCGTCGCGTGACGATATCTGTATACAGACAGGAATAATACTGAACTCCCATTGGAGATCGGTCTTAGCACATGCGCTGTTTATCCGCTGTTTATGCTTCATGGCCGAAAGATGAACACTGTATTTGATTTGCGCCATAGCTCAATGTTTTATTTTTTAATTTAATGAATCAAGTGAATGACTCGCTATCGCAAATAATCTGTGAAATCCAAATAATCTGTGAAATCTACAATGCACTTGGTTTACAGAAATCTGTTACTTTTGTTCCTACTTCTTACTCCCTTTGGATTTTAAGTTTTCTTTCTTACCAATGGAGAAAAAGCGATATTTAAAAAGGAAAAATGCAATAAGTATTATTACATATCTTGAAATAGACACTTATCTTGAATTAGATCTTATACAGTCAACTCTGTGAAATCCGCTGATGTATAATTTAAAGTGTCTGTTATCTGCACGTCACATTGGAATGTAACCAATGAAAATTGTCAGTAATAGTTAAACTCATAAAATTAAATTTGGCTTTTTTTTTTTTTTTTTTTTTTTTTTTTTTTTTTTTTTTTTTTTTTTTTTTTTTTACGAGCTATCGATTTTCCTATGAATAAATATTTATTTAAATATAAACATTGGATGTAAGTAACTTTAAAATACATTTTTGTTTGATTTATGTTTAATTATTATTCTCTCTTACCAATGGAGAAAAAGCAGTATTTAAAAAAGAAAAATGCAATAAGAATTTATACAGTCAACTCTGTGAAATAATCCAAACGAATAATCTGTGAACTATCCAAATAATCTGTGAAATCTACAATACACTTCGTTTACAGAAATCGGTTACTACTTTTGCTCCTACTTCTTACTTCCTGTGGATTTTATGTTTTCTGTCTTACCAACGGAGAAAAAGCAATATTTAAAAAGGAAAAATGCAATAAGTATTTATAAATATCTTAATCTGCTATATACAGTCAACTCTGTGAAATCCATATAATCTGTGAAATAATCCAAATGAATAATCTGTGAACTATCCAAATAATCTGTGAAATCTACAATACACTTTGTTTACAGAAATCGGTTACTACTTTTGCTCCTACTTCTTACTTCCTGTGGATTTTATGTTTTCTGTCTTACCAACGGAGAAAGGCGATATTTAAAAAGGAAAAATGCAATAAGTATTTATAAATATCTTGATCTACTATATACAGTCAACTCTGTGAAATCCATATAATCTCTGAAATAATCCAAATGAATAATCTGTGAACTATCCAAATAATCTGTGAAATCTACAATACACTTTGTTTACAGAAATCGGTTACTACTTTTGCTCCTACTTCTTACTTCCTGTGGATTTTATGTTTTCTGTCTTACCAACGGAGAAAGGCGATATTTAAAAAGGAAAAATGCAATAAGTATTTATAAATATCTTGATCTACTATATACAGTCAACTCTGTGAAATCCATATAATCTCTGAAATAATCCAAATGAATAATTTCTGAACTGTCCAAATAATTTCTAAAATCTACAATACATTTCGTTTACAGAAATTTGTTGCTTTAGCTCCTACTTCTTACTCCGTTTGGATTTTATGTTTTCTGTCTTATCAACGGAGAAAAAGCAATATTTAAAAAGGAAAAATGCAATAAGTATTTATAAATATCTTAATCTGCTATATACAGTCAACTCTGTGAAATAATCCAAATGAATAATCTGTGAACTGTCCAAATAGTTTCTGAAATCTACAATACACTTCGTTTACAAAAATTTGTTACTAATTTTGCTCCTACTTCTTACTTCCTGTGGATTTTAAGTTTTCTGTCTTACCAACGGAGAAAAAGCAATATTTAAAAAGGAAAAATGCAATAAGTATTTATAAATATCTTAATCTACTATATACAGTCAACTCTGTGAAATCCATATAATCTGTGAAAGAATCCAAATGAATAATCTGTGAACTATCCAAATAATCTGTGAAATCTACAACACACTTCGTTTACAGAAATCTGTTACTACTTTTGCTCCTACTTCTTAATTCCTGTGGATTTTATGTTTTCTGTCTTACCAACGGAGAAAAGGCGATATTTAAAAATGAAAAATGCCATATACAGTAGGGTGGGTCGAAAAAAACCGAAATTTTTATAATCGAAATGTAATAGCGCGGAAAAGTTGCCTTTTGTAATACATTATAAATTTCTAAAATATTACATTGATCGGTTAATATCTTTTACCGCCGCAAGGGGGCCAAAGTTTCAAAAAATCGCAAAAAACATGTTTTTTCATCATTTTTTTTAAATTATCCAAACATACCAATACAATTTTAATAGAACGCAATAGCTACATGAAGTTATGAGAAATGTCCCGGTAAATGTTCATTATGATGAAATCATATCTTTATTTGCCGCAAAAAGACCATATTTTTTGTAAAAATTTCAAAAATTTCAATTTTTCATTTTTTTTTCAAAATTTTTATAATTTCTATAATATATCTAGAAATAAATAATATTACTTTATATCTATTAATATATCATAATTTTTTATAACTATTTGTAATAGACTTGAAAATAAAATTAATCATTTATTTTTCTTGATGATCGCTTCATCTACTGATGTTTTAGTATTTTATTAATTAAATGTTTTAGTATTTTATTAATTAAAATATAGAGATGTTTAACCGAAACTGGTTAAATAAACTTAAAATGAAGAAGAATTTAATGTAAATGAATTTTATAATATAACTTGCTTTCAGATGAAGCCATTATTTCTCGAGAGGCCAAAACTGATCAGATGTGATCCTCCCTCTGTTCTAGTAAACAAACTTTATCAGTGCTTCAATGAATAATTTCACGCATCTTTCTAGTGATTGAGTGGGACAAGGAAAGTTATAATAGCTGGTATCTTTAATCGAACAGTTTTCAGTTTTGCCAGTAGACTAAAGCCATACAATTTTAAGCTTCAGTGTTGAAGTCTGCTATGATAAAGTGACGGACGGCACTATTCTAGTCCACAGAACTTCATGCTTTTGCAAGTTTATTCATGGCTGGGGCCCTGATGTTCTCTTCCTCATATGCTGTCATTCCAAAGAGGCTATTTGTATGATTTGCGAAATAGTCATTTCGTGAAAATACAGGAACTATAATCTTTCGTAGATTATCTGTCAAGTAACGTAAGTTACTAACTATAGTGCACAGATTCTAGAAAACATGAGTGATTCATTTTAATTGTGAACCAACTGATGCAGTACATTTTCAGGATGTACTCAAAGAGTATGGCAAGTTAAGAAGAGGGTTTCTTTGTTCCAACGTAGTCTCAAAATTCGAATAGCAGTAATGATCCACCTTGCGTGAAATATTTGTCCAGGGACTCGGCAAAAAAGGTCAATTGTATACACGCGTGTTGAAAGAGCTTGCAATATTTCAGAGATATACTTCTGGTCAGTTGACAAATCATCTTTATCAACAGCTAGGTGATCAGATTAAATTGGCTTAAATTTTGCAATTGGTAATAATAATTCGCAAATCGCAAGAGATCAATCAATTGGGCCACAATATGATAGAGAACCTGTTTTTTGTCATCAAGATGTTTGAAAAGATGTCTCAGTGGAAGCTCATTGAAGTGAGGTGAAGGAAGCCAATAAAGTGTTTTTTTAAAAGTTGTTCTCAACTAATCCTACTATAACACCACCTTTGCATCCTGTTTTGAAGGCAGTTCCGCGAAATTCAACTGCAATTATTATTCCAGTCGGGATTTCATTTTTCTTCAAAAAATCTATAATGTCATTGCATATAGAAGTCGCCTTGCCAGACGATGGGGTCAAATGACGAAAATAATTCAGACCTGGTTCTAGTACAAAGAGATATGTTCCTCCTTCACTTCGGAAAGATGAAACTTTGCCACCTCTTTAACCTGGCAGATATTTCTATCTTTAGGGCCATCAAAGTACAGAGTAAAAGTAGTACATTACAAAAAAAAACGAACAAAGGGAAACGTGGCCAGCGAGAAATTAATTTTACGTACTGGCAGCTGCAGGTGTTTCTATCATTGAGAAATTTTTTTTTATAGAATTACAGTGATAATGGTTAACAATGTGCATGAAATTAACAACATAAAATGCCTTTCCCAGCCTATTAGAAATGTAAAAAATCTGAAAACATTACAAAAGTTATGAAAATTAAAAAAAATGAAAAACTGTAATTTTTAAAATTTTTTAGAAATTTTGGGCCTGTTGTGGCGGTAAAAGCAACGATGTCACAAAAGTGAAATGTTAATGTTACATTACTAATATCTTGGCGTGGCTATTGCGTTCTATTAGAAATTGAATAAGTATGTTTGGATAATTTAAAAATAAAAATTGCTAAAAGTATGTTTTTGCGATTTTTTCGAAATTTGGACCCCTTGCGGCGGTAAAAGATATTAACCAATTGGTGTAATATTTTACGTATTTTATCTTTTTTACAAAATGCAACTTTTCCGCGCTATTACGTTTCGATTATAAATATTTCGGTTTTTTCGACCCACCCTAATATACAGCCAACTCTGTGAAATCCGCTGATGTATAATCTGTAAATGTCTATTATTTGCACTACACATTGGAATGTAAACAATGAAAATTGTCAGTAACAGTAAAACTCATAAAATTATTATATATATTTTTTTTTTTACTAGTTATCGATTTTCCTAGGAATAAATACTTAAATACAAACATTGGATGTAAGTAACTTTAAAATTTGTTCCTACTTCTTACTCCCTTTGGATTTTAAGTTTTCTGTCTTACCAATGGATAAAAGGCAATATTTAAAAAGGAAAAATGCCATAAGTATTTACAAACATCTTAATCTACTATATAGTAATACTTTTAGTAACTTTAAAATACATTTTTTGTTTGATTTATATTTAATTATTATAATTATCTTAATTATAGATGTATGCTTTAACTGAGTATACATATTATACCATGGTGTAAAATAGTTCATTAACAATGTTTTAAAATAGCATTAATAGTACTAATTTGCATGTTTTTGTGAAATAGTTCTTCAAATTTTGTGAACTACGATCACATTGATTGTACATATATATACTATAATGATATGATTGGCATTTAATCTTACACTTTGGCGACAGTTTTAGTCAATGGGATAATAAAATAGTACCTAATTTTCTGGCAAATTAGGTTTGAATGAAAAAGGGTCTATTTTTATAACTATTTTACCCCAACTCACTCTATTGGTCAGATCGGGATAAAATTATTACTCCATCATTCTTTTTATAGTGCAATTCTATATCATTCTTTTAAAAATGCAAACACGTCATTCTGACGGGCTATCGTCTAGTATCTACATAACAATAGGGTTAAAGTTTCCACTTGTTAGGTTAAATAGGCGGAAAATACAAAGAACACATTAAATCTAAGTAAATCAAAAGAAAAGTTAAAAATGGAATCACAACAAATCAGATTTAAAAAACAAACAATAAATTAACAAAATACCTAATAATGTGTAATCCAAAAAAAAATTATACCCAGAAGACACCAAAATCTCAGTAATGCTGAGATCAATGAATACGTGTCGCGTGACGATATCTGTATACAGACAGGAATAATACGGAACTCCCATTGGAGATCGGTCTTAGCACATGCGCTGTTTATCTGGAGTGGGAAGCTTCATGGCCGAAAGATGAACACCGTATTTGATTTGCGCCATACCTCAATGTTTTATTTTTCAATTTAATGAATCAAGTGAATGACTCGCTATCGCTTGTTTACATTTTACGATAATGTATGTTTTGAACTCGTTTTCTGAAATTGTTTTTCAACTGCGCAAATCATTGAACGGTCATCAGTTTTGAATCTTTTAAAGAAAATTATGTTGAACAGATGGGATTTCAGGTAGAAAAGATTTGTATTTAAGCAGATAAGTTTTCTCTTACACATCTGAAATAAATATTAAGCCTAACGTGGCTCCTTCTTTTCGGCAAAATCGATGGGTTCGTCCCGGACGCGTTACAATGACAATTATTATATAGTGATGGTTTTTCCAATTTTAGATCGAGTGATGTGAAATACTACCTTGTTCATTTAACCGCTTAGTTTTATTAGAAACGTGCTGTGGTCGACAAGATTAACCAATTGCAAAGTATGCATAGTTTTACCTTCTAATGATATTTGTTTTGTGATATTTATAAAATTACTAATTTAAATATACTTTAGGAACATCTATTTAATAAAATATTTAAGACTTTCTAAACTCGATCTAAAATAGCCCTGCTTACAATGAAACTGCATTCTAAAACAGAAAAGTTAGTACCGTCAACAGGGGCTATTTTGGCCCACGTTATACTTTGGTCCATCTCATAAAAAAAAGTTTTTATTCTTTGTATTGAACAAACATTACAAGATAATTTGGAGTTTTTGCCCTTGAAAAATATACCCTACTATAGGGTATTTGAATAGTTTGGGAATAATTTAAAATTTTTTAGTGACAACATTGGATGTGTTTGCAAACAACACTTATCGTGTGTAAATTTTGACTCTCTAAACTTTTTATAGTGAAACAATCTGGATAAGAGTTACATATAAGATGAGTGTCAAAATAGTACCTTTAGCAACCTATAACACATGTGTGATCCCAGTTTTTCCTTTATTTTTTTATTTTGACAAGAAATGTTTAAGTTTTCATAAGGCTAACATGAAAATTAGTATTTTGGGGCTACATTGTGCCAGGGCTTTTTTGGTTCGAAAATAGCTCCAATTATATTTAGAAATGCCTTTTATACAACCAAATCTCTTAAAGCATGCTTTAAGTAACGTTTTCTTTTCAACTGTTACTGTAGCAAAATGTTAGATTAAATGTTTTTGTTCCAGTTGCTGAGTATAACATGACGAAAACTGTTTCTCGTTTCTATAATATTAACAATTGGTTTATTGTGTTTAAATGTAAAAAAAATAAAAAATAAATAAATAAATAAATAAATAAATAAATAAATAAATAAAAAACAACAAAAAAAAAACATTTGCTTATCGAGTTTGAGTATTAATTTATTAGTAAATGCTATTGCAAGGGTATTTCAATAAAAATGTATTCATTTACATATGGAATGTATTCATTTTATATGAAATTAAATGAATGGACTAAAGAAGCCCCTTGCAGGGGCTACTTTGTTCCAAAACTTTAAAAATAGGTTTTAAAAATATTCCTCCTTAAAACTATAGAATTTGCTTCATTGTTTCATATTAATTGTTTACAACTCCATCTCGACGTTGCAAAATCACATATAATATTTGTTTAATAATTGAAATATGAGTGGAACCAGGCAATAGCCGGCCCTAAGTAGTCCCGGTTGACGGTAACTGTTTTTCCACCTGTTGAAAAATGAATTAACTGTCATATATTATATTTTTTTATTTTTTTTTATTTTCAGTAAAAGGTGTTATATGATGGTAAATTTGTTACTAGATATCCTTAAATATATTGTTAATATAATTTTATTAGCTAGCCCTAAATTACTGTTTCATAAATTAGAAAAAAGGTTTATAGTAGTGAGTTTTCATGAGTATTAGAAGTGGATGCTTGAAATGATTTCCCGAAATTCAGCGGAAATGGAATATTAAAAACATCTAAATACTACAGCTGAAACATTAGAGCCGCATTAACGTTGTGAAAGTTCTGTTATAACTTTACTGCTTACAAACATTTAAAAGTAATTCTGTGTCATTATATTTAAAATTCTTAAAAAGTGTTATATCATTGTAAATGTTTTACTATATCTTCTTAAAAATATAGTTAAAGTGTTAAAGATAATTTTCTTAGTTAATCATACATTACTATTTTATAAATTATAAAAGAGGTTTATTGTAGTGAGTTTTCATGAGTATTAGAAATGGATGCTTGAGTGATTTCCCTAAATTCAGTGAAAATGAAACACTAAAAAAATCTAAATACTACAGCTAAAACATTTGATCCGCGTTAACATTGTGAAAGTTATGTTATTACATTACTGCTTACAAACACATAAAAGTAATGGTGTGTCATTTTAGTGAAAAATAGTAAAAAGTGGTATATCATTGTTAGTAAATCATGTTTCATTTCAATCATCATCATCAAATCATTGACCTGATTCATTCACAAATCATCAATTCAAAGTCATTGTTATCATGTGTTACTAAATCTTCTAAAAAAATAGTTTAAGTTTTAACGGAAATTTTCTTAGTTTAGACCTAAATTATTATTTCATAAGTTAGAAAACTGGTTTATAGCAGTGTTTTTTCATGAGTATTAGAAATAGATGCTTGAATGTTTTCCCAAAAGTCAGTAAAAAAGAAATAATATAAATACTACAGATGAAATATTAGACCAGCGTTAAATTGCGGTAGTTCTGTTATAACTTTACTGCTTACAAACACTTAAAAGTAATGTTGTGCCATTTTAGTAAAAATTCGTAAAAAATGTTACATCATTATAAATGTGTGAATAAGTCTTCTTAAATATATAGTTTCAGTGTCAAACATAATTTTCTTAGTTTAACCATAAATTACGATTTCATGAATTAGAAAGGACGTTTGTAGTTGTGAGCCTTCATGACTATTAGAGGTGAATGCTTGCTTAAGTTCCCGAAATTCAGTGAAAACGAAATATTAAAAAAAACATAAATACTGCAGCTAAAACATTAGACCAGCTTTAACATTGTGAAAGTTCTGATATTCCTTACTACTCGTAATGTTTTCTCATTTTAACCCAATAGCTGATTCATAATAGTCCCATTCGGTGGAGCTATTACGAGAGAGGTTTTTAATTTTATAAATTTATTTTTATCCCAAGCAATATTATTTTTATATATAATCTTTTAAAATGGAAAGGTCACAAATTATGGTATTTTTTTCTTAGACCTAAAATAGATAGAAAAAACAACAGTAAAAGTTTTGAAATTTACCGCATGTTTGCTCCGATTGATCCTATATCTATACTCCTATTATAAAGAGGAAAAAATTGTTTATTAGCTATATATTAGTTATAAGCTCCGGAACTACCGAACCGATTCCAAAAGTAATGATATCAAAATGATGGTGTTCGCCCAACTTTGAACATAGGCTATATCTTATGTCGGTGCCACTACCTCAAAGGTGGCGCAAGAGCAAAAAACGTTCTAAAAATGCGATTTTTGAGTTAGTGAAGGGGCTAGAAATATGAAATTTGGAATATTAGTTACTTATAAGATATAAATGGTGTCTAAGAACAGTTCTTAAACAATTCGAAATTTAAAAGGGGTGAAAATGCACAAAAAGCGTTCTAAAAAACGTTCTAAATGGTAGTTTCTACATAATCTCAGGAAATACCAAACCGATTTCAAAAGTAATGGTATCAAAATGATGGTGTTAGTCCAACTTAGAACATAGGCAATATTTTATGTCGCTGCCACTACCCCAAAGGGGGTGCAGGAGCAAAAAACGTTCTAAAAATGCGATTTTTGCGTTACTGGAGGACCTAGAAATATGAAATTTGGAATATTAGTTACATATAAGATAAAAATGGCGTCTAAGAACAGTTCTTAAATAATTCGAAATTTAAAAGGAGTGAAAATGCACAAAAAGCGTTCTAAAAAACGTTCTAAATGGTAGTTTCTACATAATCTCAGGAAATACCAAACCGATTTCAAAAGTAATAGTATCAAAATGATGGTGTTAGTCCAACTTAGAACATAGGCTATATTTTATGTCGGTGCCACTACCCCAAAGGGGGTGCAGGAGCAAAAAACTTTCTAAAAATGCGATTTTTGCGTTACTGAAGGACCTAGAAATATGAAATTTCGAATATTAGTTACTTATAAGATATAAATGGTGTCTAAGAACAGTTCTTAAACAATTCGAAATTTAAAAGGGGTGAAAATGCACAAAAAGCGTTCTAAAAAACGTTCTAAATGGTAGTTTCTACATAATCTCAGGAAATACCAAACCGATTTAAAAAATATTGGTGTCAAAATGATAGTGACAACGTTTGCTCCAAGATAGGCTATGTTTTATGTCGGTGCCACTCCCCAAAGTGGGTGTAGGAGCAAAAAACGTTCTAAAAATGCGATTTATGTGTTACTGATGGGCCTAGAAATATGAAATTTGAAGTATCAGCTACTTATTAGATATAAAGGATTTCTAAGAACAGTTCTTAAACAATTCGAAATTTAAAAGGGGTGAAAATGCGCGAAAAGCGTTCTAAAAAACGTTCTAAATGGTGATTTCTACACAATCTCAGGAAATACCAAACCGATTAAAAAAATAATGGCTTCAAAATGATGGTGATAACCCTTGCTCCAACATAGGCTATGTTTTATGTCGTTGCCACTACCCCAAAGGGGGTGCAGCAGAAAAAACGTTCTAAATTGCGGTTTTTGCGTGACGGAAGGGCCTTGAATCGTGAAATATAGAATGGTAGTTAGTTATAAGATATCAATGATCTCTAAGGACATTTCCTAAAAAAGTCGAAATTTAAAAGGGGGGGTCAAAATGCGCAAAAAGCGTTGTAAAAAACGTTCTAAATTGCGATTTCTAGCAATCTCAGGAAATACTGAACCGATTTCAAATATAATGGTGTTAAAATGATGGTGACAGATCTTGCTCCAAGATAGGTTATATTTTATATCTGTTTCCACTACCCCAGAGGAGATGCAGGAGCAAAATGAGCGAAAAGCGTTCTAAAAACGCTCTAAATGCCGATTTGTCACCAATATCTCAGGAAGAATCAAACTGATTTCAAAAGTAATGGTTTGAAATTGATGTTGACAGCCTCTGCTCTAACATGGATGCTATTTTAAGTCGGTACCACTATCACCTAGACGTTGCAGGAGCAAAAAAGCGTTCCAAATTTCGATTTTTGTGATCGGTAGGGGCTAGCAACTTAAAATTAGGGAAGGTACATATGTATTACATATAAATGATCTTTAAGAACAGTTTGGAAGAAATTGGAAATTTAAAAAGGGGTGAAAATGCGCGAAAAGCGTTCTAAAAACGTTCTAAATTGCGATTTCTACTCAATCTCAGGAAATTCCAAAGCGATTTCAAGAGTAATTGTTGCAAATCAATGGTGACAGTCCTTGCTATAACATAGGTTATATTTTATGTTGCTGTCACTACCATCTGAGGGTTGCAAAAGCAAAACATGTTCTAATTTGCGTTTTTTGCATAACTGAAGGGTCTAACACTTTGAAGTATGGCATGGTATTTACTTACAAGATGCAACTGCTTTCTAAGAACTGTCGAAAGAAAAATTCAAACTTAAAAAGATGAAGTGAGCGAAAAGCGTTATAAATTACAATTTTTATATGATCATATCAAATATCAAACCAATTAAAAAAATAATCATTACAAATTGTTGGTGATAGAACCTGCTTAAACATAAGCTATATTTTTTGTCTGTGACACTACCATCAGTGGGTTGCAGTAGCTAAAAACTTTCTAAATTGCGATTTCTGTGATACTGAAAAGGCAAGAAACTTTAAATATGGCATGGTAGTTACTTATAAAATATAAATGCCCTCGAAAGACTGTCGAAAATAAATTCGAAATAAAAAGAGGTGAAGTGAAGGGGAGGTGCGAAAAGCATTCTAAAAAAGTCCTAAATTACGATTTCTACGCAATTTCAGGGAATATAAACCAAATATAAAAGTAATAGTTGCGACTCAATGGTAACAGTCTCTGAACGTACACAGGCTATATTAATGCCGATGATTCTACCACCTGGGGTTCACAGGAACAACAGACGCTCTAAAAAAGGCCTTTAAAAGCTTTCTAAATTGCGTTTATGTGGAATATTAGGAAATAACAAACCAATTTCAAAATTAATGTTGGCAAATAATGGTGACAGTTCCTATCTCAACATAGCCCTTTATGTTGGGAGAGGTGGTAGGACTTGGAATTTGACATGATGGTTAATTTTAAGATGTAAGAAGATGGTTTCTAAAAAATTCAAATCTTCAAATGAATACTGAAATGAGCGTATTAATTGAGCATAAAAGTTTCAAAATATTTTCAAAATTATTATTTATTTAGTTTTATTTCGTTTTATTAATTTAAGTCTCATTTCTGCCTTATGCAGTGTAACAATGATGTTTAATCAAACTGTGTTCTAAATAGTAAATTTTTTAATTAATCCTAAAATTAATAAGTCCCTTTTAATAAAATAAAATATTACCTTTTAATAAAATAAAAATTTAGTTAGTACCTTTTAATGAAAATTAAACATATAAATATCACTTGGCATATTTCAAATATTACGCGAGCAAAGACGCGGGGGTTGCTAGTCTATACTCATCTTATAAAGAGGAAAAAAATGCTTATTTGTCGGAGATAAGCTCAGGAACTACCGAACCGATTCCAAACGTAATGGTATCAAAATGATGGTGTTCGCCCAACTTAGAACATAGGCTATATCTTATGTCGGTGCCACTACCCCAAAGGGGGTGCAGGAGCAAAAAACGTTCTAAAAATGCGATTTTTGCGTTACTGAAGGGCCTAGAAACATGAAATTTGAATATTAGTTATTTATAAGATATAAATGGTGTCTAAGAACAGTTCTTAAACAATTCGAAATTTAAAAGGGGTGAAAATGCACAAAAAGCGTTCTAAAAAACGTTCTAAATGGTAGTTTCTACATAAACTCAGGAAATACCAAACCGATTTCAAAAGTAATGGTAACAAAATGATGGTGTTAGTCCAACTTAGAACATAGGCTATATTTTATGTCGGTGCCACTACCACAAAGGGGGTGCAGGAGCAAAAAAGTTCTAAAAATGCGATTTTTGCGTTACTGAAGGACCTAGAAATATGAAATTTGGAATATTAGTTACTTATAAGATATAAATGTGTCTAATAACAATTTTTAAACAATTCAAAATTTAAAAAAGGTGAAAATGCACAAAAAGCGTTCTAAAAAACGTTCTAAATTTCTACATAATCTCAGGAAATACCAAACCGATTTAAAAGATATTAGTGTCAAAATGATAGTGACAGCGTTTGCTCCAAGATAGGCTATGTTTCATGTCGGTGCCACTACCCCAAAGGGGGTGCAGGAGCAAAAAACTTTCTAAAAATGCGATTTATGTCTTACTGATGGGCCTAGAAATATGAAATTTGAAGTATCAGCTACTTATTATATATAAAGGATTTCTAAGAACAGTTCTTAAACAATTCGAAATTTAAAAGGGGTGAAAATGCGCGAAAAGCGTTCTAAAAAACGTTCTAAAGTTTTATTATTTATTTAGTTTTTATTTATTTAGTTTTATTTCGTTTTATTAATTTAAGTCTCATTTCTGCCTTAAGCAGTGTAACAAGGATATTTAATCAAACTGTGTTTTAAATAGTAATTTTTTTTAATTATTCCTAAAAGTAATAACTACCTTTTAATAAAATAAAATATTACCTTTTAATAAAATAAAAATTTAGTTAGTACCTTTTAATAAAAATTAGACATATAAATATCACTTGGCATATTTCAAATATTACGCGAGCAAAGCCGCGGGGTGTGCTAGTTGTTTATATTTATAAACGTTCATTCATATCCTGATTGAATATAGTATGATTGGTATAAACAAATTGCAAATAGTACTAACGTGGAAATTTTTATTTTCAAATATATTGTATAAAATCTAATTAACAAAATCAATACCTTTAAATGCTGTAGAAGCTAAATAATCAAAGATAAAGCACAAAATAACCTTTCATACTTGTGTGAATGAATGTGTGAAATGCTATAGCATAATTTATTTGTCTAGAACGGGGTACATTCTTGGCACTACCATAAACAAAAAAGAACAAGGGATTGCATGATCACAATCCTTACGACAATGGTACCGGAATTGAGAACTAAGTAAGCTGCAAGATTTTGTCCAGCACTAAGAAAACTACTGTTATTAGAGGACACAACAGAAATTTTACTAATAACTGAACAGAAGACTGTTATAAAATTCGAAAATTGTTATTCTACAATTACATCTCACGTCATTTTAAGCCTTTTTAATGTTTGTAAAATTTCAAAACCTTTATACATGTAGAGTTATTTTTTTTATATCAAGTCTTATTATCTGGATCTCTAACTAACAGTTTCTAACTAACAGTTTCTAACTAACAGTTCGCCGATACTCTTACTCCTATTATTTTTTTTTCACTTTATTACTAGTCGGATAAAAGGTTATTCCATAAAATTACAAAGTTTATAATTATAAAGGAATATATTAGTTCACAAATAAAAGTAAACAGTTCAATTAAACATTGTGTTTTTATAGTTAATTGGTTCAAAAAATAATTTAGCTTCATAAAGCATTCATTTCAAAATCTTGAAATCATTTAACACGCTCACGCCGGCGCGGTGGTTCACACTCGACTGTCTCAGAGCTCGCAAGTCTCCGGATTTTTGGATACCAGTATTTTAATATAGAAAATGTTATTTTATTTAATTAGAACAATTGGGAGATTTAAAGGAACAACAGTTTCTCTAAAATAACAGTGGTGTGCAAAAAGCCGGAGACTTGACAACTCTGAGACAGTCCAGTGTGACCCACCGCGCCGGCGTGAAAGTGTTAAGTTTACAAGTCCCACGGAACAAAAAAAAACTTTTTAAATTTTGATGTTGTATATATTTTTATAGTTTTGAAGATTTAATTGTAAATATAATTCAAAGTCTGTCATTTGAAAAAAAAAAAAAAAAAAAAAAAAAAAAAAAAAAAAAAAAAAAAAAAAAATTACTGGAAGTAAATTATAATGGTAGATAACAATAAATGGGACATTCTCACAATCATTTGACTTTCGGGGAAAAAAAAAATCTCGTGAAATTAAACTTGCTTAAATAACATTTTTATCTGATAGACGAATGCCTTAATGATTAAAAAAAATGGTCAGCAGCGAACGAAAAGTATTTTATTTAACTGAGGTTTAAGTTAAACTTGCGAGTTTAATTTCCTTACAATTTTACCACTATAACTTTTTATTTTCTTTTAAATTTTTACTTATAATAAATTTGCACAGTACCCACAGGACATTCAAATAAGTAATAATAAAAATGTAGTAATTTTAATACAGAATTTTTGTATAACATTGTCTTAAAGGGGTATTAATGAAGGACAGTAAGGTAAAAAAGGGACGGTAAGGATGGAACGGTAAGGAAAATTAGCACCTATTTTTAGGCAAATCATGTTAAGACTAAGTGATAGCCAGAATGTTGATTGATTTTTAGAAAAAGTTGTTAACATTGGATTAAATTACTTTTTTTTTATTATTTACCTCGAAAAGTGCATGAACTTTATAAGCTTGGGGACGGTAAGACTACCAATAAAGCCACGATCTTGAAATTGATATTTAAATGCTGATTTAAATTTTGAAGTAAATTTCCCGCCAAAGATTTTCAGGCATTCTTTCTCTAACGTACTTCTGCATGAAAAAAAAAAAAAAAAAAAAAAAAAAAACCTTAAAAAAAATTCTGTGCTTGCATCTGAAGTGATTTTTTGGATAAGTTTAGCAAGAGGGACGGTAAGGATGAAAACCTAGGGACAGAGTTAAAAAAATAATATCTACCATAAAAATGTGTGCAGGTTAATTTTTTGCTACATATTTGTATAAAACAATTATCCCAGTTTCGGAAAAAAATTACATCGAATTACTCTTATTGAAACAATTTTATACAAACAGCTCCAAACTTAAAAACCAGCATCAGGGACACGAGAAGGTATAGGAGTTTTCCCGGTATTTGGAACCCCAACATTGTCCAAAACTTATTTATGACGTTAATTTTGTTATGCAATCATGCAATGGGATGTTCCCGAGTATATGAAATTAAAAAAAAACACAAAAAGTGTATTAAAATAAAAATTATTATTCAGGGACATGAAAGTCAAAAGATTGCAAGAATGCCCCAAACATATTTTATTCAGTTACATTCATAATAAGATCCCGGTGTTTCTTAATTTTAAATTTACGTTGAATAAAATGTGTATATATACCTTATTCAGTTCGATATAAAATAAGACGACAGCGTTTCTTAAATTTAAATTTAAGCTATGCAAATTGCGTCCATAACGAAATTGATTCTCCTTCTGATATTATCATAAAGAAAAGTAGTCAAGAATGTTTTACTAACCCATTAATGTATAATGAAGACTCGATTTAAGATTATTCCTTGATAACGAGCAGCGCTATAATATAAGAATGATAATTTGAATAGAGAAAATTGTAAAGTAGTTTTATTTTTTTTTAAATCTTTTGGATGAAAGCGTTATGAGGTAACCTATCACATGGTGAAGTTAAAATACTCAGATGGTATTTAGTCTTGAAGATTTAAGGCATTATTCATGAATATTTAATATTTTAATATTTAATAATGTCAATAATATTAATAATTTTTAATATTTGAAAATTAAATATGAATAAGTTTTTCTGAGAGAGTTTAGTCCCATACCTGTTAATATTTTAAATACATGGTATCAAACAGAAAATAAATCATTAAAATTTACAGCAAAAAATTTTACTTCAAATTTCTTGAAATGTAATTTTTGTTACTTAACATGTTCTTCCACTTAGCTCTTCAATTATTATGTACTCTCTAGATCGCTAATGAAATTTTTCAGTGTTTCATATCTTTAATCGTTATTTCGTCTGCTCAATAGCAAACTAGTCGGATGTGGCAATCCCAAAACTTTCTTCCATCTCATATATATTACTACTTCCTGAAAAATGCAGCCGGTTAGATGATTTACATCAAAATCTAATCAGCAACAACTTATGTCAACTTCTAACTAAATCTGAAGTTTCGTTAAAATCCATAAATTAGTTTCTGAGTAGAGCTAAAGCGAGAATCGTAAAAAAATATGCATAGCAGTGCCTCCTGTTTTGCGATATATACCAAAACCTAATAAGCAAAAACTTAAGTCGACTTCATAACTGAATCTGAAGTTTGATTAAAATCCGTGCACCCCTTTTTGAAATAAAAATATTGCGGGGATCAGGAAAAATTCAGCATAGCAGCACCAGCTGTTGGTTGATTTACACTAAAACGCAGTCAGCGCCAAATCATATCAAGGACTAACTGAATCTGAAGTTTTATGAAAATCCATGCATTAGTTCTTGAGATAGAACCATTGAGGAAATCAGGAAAAAATATTCTTAGCAGCGCCACTTGCAGAGCGATTTACACCAAAACATAATAAACATCATCTCATATCAAGGACTAACTGAATCTGAAGTTGCATGAAAATATGTGCGTTAGTTCTTCAGATAGGGCCATTGCGGAAATCGTAAAAAATGCAGCATGGCAGCAACACCTGTGGAGCGATTTGGACCGAAAACTAATGAAACCAATTTACATCAGGGACTAACTGAATATAAATTTTTATTAAATCTCGCGCATTGGTTCTTGACATACAGCTCCTTCAATATTCGTGTCACACACAGACACACAGACAGACAGACTCGCACACATAATCACAGACAGACATTTTGTAAAAACGTGTTTTTCGGGATCTCTGACCCCAAAACGTGTAAATCCTTTGAAAATCAGAATTCGAAAAATTTCAAGATAATTGTAAAGAAAAATTGTAAAGATAGAAAAAAGTAAAAATATTAATTCCCCCTTAAAGTTTTAGATGTATTTTCTATAATTACTAAATTTTAAAAATAGAATTAACTTTGCAAAAAATTCAAAAATAAATATCATAAATATCACCTAACATGTGCATTTCTGATTAT
Organism: Maratus speciosus; assembly: GCA_963932465.1. NCBI lineage: Eukaryota > Metazoa > Arthropoda > Arachnida > Araneae > Salticidae > Maratus > Maratus speciosus. The sequence continues at coordinate 545,439,885 of OZ010786.1, read as the reverse complement.
ATATTCAAAATATATTTTTGTGCATTTCTAATGGTATAATTCATTTTAATATTCTTTATTAACCCTCTGTCTACCAGAAGGGTCCAATGGACAAGACATGTACATTCAAAATATTTATTCAAACCAGAAATTTCTTCAAAACAAACTAAATTTATAAATCAGACAATAATAAGTTAAATAAACAAATTAAATAGTTTTAAGTAAAAATTCTGGTGTAGAATGTTTTTATAAAACTTGAGTAAAATTTTCGGTAGTTCTAGGGTTAAAACCCATATGAATATATTTAAATTCACATTAAATATCCCCAAAATATGAGCACACTATTTGAACAAACAAAACAAACACTACTCTTCAAAAAATATGCAACAACTGGAAAATTTGCTTGTATTGTCATGCAACTAGTAAAAATTTCTCATATCGACAGATTATGTAAATTACCTGAAATGCATGCTTATCAATTTAGCGTAGTTCACTTAACAAATGTTATACTCTGCCTTATAGGGAAACTGTCTTTTAGGGTGGTTTTTTTTTCTTCTAAGATGAAAGTAGATGAATAGATGCTGGGACGGCAATATCAAAGTAATTCTTACCGACTGGGCATTTAAAAGACCTGTTTCAATTTAGGATTACAAATGTTTGCTCTTGAAGGAATATTAATACTCCCATTAAGTTTTTAATGACTTTGCGATAATTACTAAACATTAAATATAGAATTCTCTTTGCAGATATTTAAAAAAAATGTATCCCAAATATCACCTAATATATGCATTTCTGATCATAAATTCAAAAGGGATTTTTGTGAATTTCTAATGATGCAATTAATTTTTATCTTATTTTACTAAAACACATTAAGTACTTTTAAATTCACACTAAATACGCAAAAATGCTGTGTGTAAACATAATATCACAACTTGCAAAGTAAACACTATTGGACAAAAAAAATACATGTTGAGGTTTGAAGCTCTGCTTGTATTTTTATGCAACTAGCAAGAATTACTCATATCAAAGAGTTATGTAAGTTATCTGAAATGCATGCTTGTAACGCATTAATTTAGCGACATGAAATAAATCTAAGTGGTAGTTCACTTCACTGTAGTTATAATCTCTTATACGAGAGAGTATAAGGAAATATATATAAGGAATATATAAGGAAACGTATAAGGAAATTCGTTTTTCGAGGAGTTTTCATATTCTAAGACGAAAGTAGATAAAAAGATGCAAGGACATAGTCATAGAAATCAATCTGCTCATTGGCCACTTACACGACCGGTTACAATTTAGGATTAGAAACGTTTGCTTGTTCTTTTCTTAGTTAATTAGTAGTTTCTTAGTAACTGAAACATACCTAATTGTATCTACTGGTTATATGATTTTCGAAAAAACAGAGATTGAAAAAGGAAATGGGTGTCGTTCAATATCTTATGATGTAACAAATGGGCGTCAACATGATTCAAATATTGAATATAAAGATATGCACTGTCCTCTCCCCAATTCAAACCCTGACTGTCTGTATTATATAAAATAAACCAGGTGTGTAGGATGCTGAAGTATGAATAGGAAACCATTTTTAATAATTGGGCGAAGAAACTTTGCATTTATATCCTCATGTTACATAGACCATCATTCACGCTAAAAATTTTAAAGGTATTTAAAGAGAAATCTTAGGCCAACTAAGGATCTGAATTGTTCCATTTATCGACAAAAGAGGTAAATCTTCTTCCTATGACTTACCTCTATAATTTATCAATAAACGGAAAAATCATTTATATATATACTCATACTTATCCTATGCGATCTCTTCAGGCATTATATTCAAAGAAGCTATCACAGTATAGGCATTTTTCCATTATTTGTTACATAAAATTTCAGTTATATAAAGAACCCTGACACAATTATTTTTTCTTTAAGAAAATCTTTATCTTGTGTGTATACTTTTACATTAAAATCAATTTCTATAAGATATATTTCGTTATTTTTGATTAAAAACATTAAGGCATATTTCGTTATTTTTCTTAAAACATATACTACCAGATTTAGAGTATGCTATATAACAATCGTATTATTGTGCAATGCATCGTCTATATTTTCGAGCACCTTTCCAAAAAATATATATATATAAACGATGCATTTCAATATAATATGCTTGTTACATAGCATACTCTAAACGTGGTAGTTTACATTTAAAAATAATAACGAAATATATCTTATAGAAATTGATTTTAGTGTAAAGGTATACAAACAAGATAAAATACTTAAAAAAATAACTCTGTCATGGTTTTTTATGTAACTGAAATTTTATTTAACAGATAATGGAAAAATGCCGTGATAGCTATTTTGATTATAATGTCTAAAGAGAGGGTATAGGATAAGTATAAGTATCATATGGGCATTAAAAAAGACAGCGATTTCTATGGATAAAAATTAATTAAATATATATATACTCTCTGTCAGTCTATCCCACGTACTCATATTTCACAGATTGTTTGATGGGGTTGCATTTCCCGTGTCCTGCAGTCAAAACTATTTTTTGTTTTCAAAATTACGTTTTAGAATATGGACTGGATGCATTAATAAAATCTGGCTAAAAAGGCATTAAACACTTTTGAGTATAAAGCTTATTTAGATGTGTGAATGTCATATTAGTAAGCATGGGCTGTGAGATTTTCTTGTTCCAAAAATACAGCATTTTAAAAAGTAAAATACATATTTTTAATAATAAACAGAAAATAAAGAAAAATCTTCATTTATGGATTTTTTATATATGAATGCATAATTTGTTGCAAATTCTGTCATAAAAGGAATAATTTTGTTCAGAATTTTTCAGCTAGATTTTATAATGATAGATGTCCTATTTGTGTATAGAATGTACTTAGTTGGCAGATAAATCTGTAATATAATATGATTAGATGTTTAGAAAATTGCAGATTAAATTTGCTGTTTTAATGTACGAAATTAAGTTAAAAATCATTTACTCTTTAAAAATTTAAGTACATATGTAAGTGCATGAATGTATGAAATAAATATTTACATTATTAATATTACAAAAGTTATTTATAAAATCCAATAAGCGATCGAAAGAGTAAAATGCTTTTTTTTTCTATTAAAATCTTTAAACAACCTAAAAAAACAGGACATATATACACTTATAAAGATGAAGAAACATGTTTGTAATATTTTTCAGTAACGGAATGCGGAATATTTTGTTTCCAAGAAATTTATGTTTCCAAACACGACAAAAGTTTTTCAGTACTTTTTTTATGTGAAAGAATTCTTGATGCCATTATCTGAAAATTTTCTGAATCATTTGTGATCAACAACATTTGATGACCACTCAAAACTCAAAAAATCGCTTTGCAACATCTTTATAATAAGTACATCAAAAGAACATTAGTAGACCATCACCATTCAAATGGTCTGTCGCAAAAGATTTTTTTTTTTTTTTTTTTTTTAAGATAAATGAGATTTTGGTGGTTGTGTCTATCTGTTAAATGTTTGTTAGGAAATTCAAATATGATAATAATAGTGGTACATATTTTGAATGTGTGTAAAATAAATTTTTATTAAAATTCTTTTTGAAAATACATTCGAAACTTTTATATTTGTTATTCAATGCTGCTCTTTTAACATAAGCTTACGTTATAATACTTGAGAGTAAATGAAGTTGTGACGCTCAGAAAAACAAAATATTGATCGTTCAACAATCATCGATTGACAAAATATTAAACGTTCCTTCAAAAACGCTAGAACTATTATTTTTGGTATAAATTTTATGCAAAAAAATATTTTTTTATGTTTTTCCTTATAAAATTCGTACTTTTTTAAGGTTTAAGTTTTGCAACTTCTTGTACAATTTTTAAATGTAGAATATTAATATATATTCTTAGTTTCATATTCTCATGTGTAATATTTTTTTTATATACTTATGAAGATTTTCCTAAGCATCTAATCAGAGTATTATAGAAAATGTTTATGCACTGTCATGGAAGAAAAAGTAAACACTCCCTACTAACTCTGTAACTAATCATTATAGAAGAAAGCTACTGGCACTAATCGATTAGAAATAAAGTCTACTTTTAAATGATGTATATAAAATTTACTTAGGGAAAATGTACGATCCAAAACCAGACATAACTTCGCTTTAAAAAAAAATATAGAAAAACCTAATTTCCACAATATATTTTAAAACTTAGGCTCAAACTATGCCTGGAAACAAAATTTCTAGTCATTTGAATCATAAGTTTTTGAATTATAAACGTTCAAAATTTATAGCTTTTAACAGTAGAACCGCGGAGGGGGTCAACTTGACCTTTCCTTTTCTGACTTTTAATATTTTAAGATAAGCAACAACGTATCAACTGTGAAAACGCATAACATAAATAAATTCCCAATTATAACAGCTTATACCTAGAACCGCGAAGCGCGTTAGTTTGACCCGTTACATGTTTTTACGCATAATGGAGGAAAAATAGATGCATTTTCTCAGAAGTAACGACATATATCCTCTATGTAAAGGAGTAGTCGAATGCAATGGAAAATTAGAACAGATATTTAGAAGAATGCTTGAAGTCGGTTTTATTCTAGATTTATTGTAAATATAGATATGTTGTCATGACGTTGGAATCTTACAATGCCAAAAGACAAATTTCGTGAAATAATGGGAATCTTTTGGTTCGATATAATATAAAACCGATCAAGTCATCTAGAGCCGGGCAAATCTGTCCTGATTTCTGATATATGTAATCATTTCATTGAAATTTGAAAAACTAACTATACACCAGGGCTTATAAAACTTGCAAAGGCATTGAAATACAAAAACACCAACTTTGTAGGAACAGTAAAACGCTCAAGAAAAGAAATACCAGTCTCTGTAAAAATGTCAAAATCGGTATTGCATGCGACTACGACACTGACCCATAAGCACTTTAGCCTAACTGTTTAACGGCGAAATAATATATATATATATATATATATATATATATTGTTGCTGAGCAGTATACTGCATCCAAACACTGGTTTAAGATAATTCTAAATAACTACCTGATGCGGTTGTTTACTGTAATGCAACTATATTCGGTGTAGATGTGATAGACTAGATTGACCAGGAAGTATACTGTCAAGTCTGGTTCATGTAGGTCGCCGAAGTATGTATTTTATATTTGCAACTATCAAATCTTGGGTTATATACAAAGTCATAACTAGAAATTCTATTAGTAGACGGCAATTTATTCAAGACTTAGTTGAATAATTGGGAGAAAAATACCTCCTCTGTCGGGAAAAAAAAATGTGTCATTTGGGTGCGAAGCAACCATTGAAAACCACCGAAAACCACAAACTTAGCATAAACGAGTCCGGTGTCACACTTGAATATGTGAAAAAAAAAAAAAAAACTCAATATATTTGTTCGTAATATAATAAACCAACTTTTAGTAAACGTACAAAACTTATTGCAAAGTTTTGCATACAATGCACACAATAAATTGGATTAAATAAATCTGTAAAACTAGTAATTAACTCGTATATCATTTTATATTTCTTTGAAGTATTCTTAGAAATTATCTCTGAACATATTTGAATGAGATAATTTATTTTATGTTAAAGTTATGAAGTCTAAGTTGATTTCTGTTTAAAAGATATGCGATTATACTTAAGAAAATAAAATGACGAATAATCACTTTCTAAAATGTTTGGTAATCTCTGGTAATTTATGTATCAAATATAATGTAAATGCATTCAAAAATTTATTGTTATATGGAAATTAATTCAGTTAAATTCAGTTAATTAAATGAAACATTTATGCATATTTATATATATTTTTTTCTATCTTGGGTCAAACTGACCCGCTCCGCGGTTCTAGGTATACCGAAAGTACCACGGTTCTAGTGTTAATTATGAATCAAATTTTCATATTTTTATTAAGATGTCTTAAAATTATAATCCTAATGTGATAATGTTTTGTGTGGTTATAATACTAATAAAACCAAACATAAATACATTGAATTTGAAGTTTATTTTTTTTTTATAATATGGATTATGAAATTAATATTAGAAAAATGTGTAAACTTCAACCTGCATTTTTTGTAATAGATTTACATGTATTATGTCCTGCTTTATGTGAATTCTCAATTTCAAAATTTTCTTTCAGGTAGTTTTCAAATTATCATTAAAAAATGTAAAAATGATGGTTCAAGTCTATGATGTGCAGAAAAGCAGAATTTGAAGAAAATATGTTTTACACATTTTATGGAAATATTTCGGATGTCAATAGTCGAAGCATATAAAGCGAGTGAAATGATCATATTGGCAAGAAATAATACATCAATAGAAGACATCGTAATTCTGTAGAATTTCATCAATGGAGTACCAAACTTCAATTTGGATATAGCCCCTAAAATATTCTCATTTTAAATTAATTATTTTCTCGAAAATTAATCGTACGAATTTCATGGAATTTTGGATTTTGGCTGATTGATATGTATAGAATTTATTTATGAAGTCAAACTTATGTATTGCTATTGAAAAAAAAAGTGTGTGTTCGTATTAATATGGTGATGGCCCCTTAATCAAATGTTACATAAATCATTCAAAAGTAGACTTTATTTCCAATCGTTTGCTACCTGTAACTTTCTTCTACAATAATTTGTTGCAGCGTTAGCAAATGGTGTTAACTTTTTCTTCCACAACTTTTCGTTTTGATACTTTGTTCGTTTGTAGATGATCCTCTAAGCATATATATACTTTTTAAACTTTATATACATAACTTAAATGTAGTTTTGATTGTTAATCGTTTGGTACCTGTAGGTTCCTTCTATGATAATTTGTTGCAGAGTTAGCAAAGGGTGTTTGCTTTTTTTTTTTTTTTTTTTTTTTTTTTTTTTTTTTTTTTTTTTTTTTCCACAACTGTACAAACTACGTACATTCTGGACAAAATACGGCATTTGTAATAATAATAAAAAATCTATTTGAGAAATAAAGTGGGTAGTTACTTTTTTAACACTAAACGTAACAATATTTTTTAAATACCTATTCCTATTGGTAGGGCTCAAATGACCCCTATATAAAAAGTTATATATTTTACGATGTTTTACAAAAAATATACAAGTTGATAGACTTTGATGTATGAATAAAACTTTTTTTTTCGAATAATTATTACAAATTGTTTATTTATTAAAGTAAAAATTATAATTGAGCAAAAATTAAAGAAAAAAAATAATTATTTCAAGAAATTCGAATATTTAATAAACAAATGTAAATTATGTGAATTTGTTATGTAAATTTATGTAAATTTGTTTAACTTTAATTTGTTGTTTTATTTGTTAAACATTTGTTAATTGTTTTATTTGTTAAACTTTATGTAAATTTGTTTATGTTCACCACATGTTTTTAAGATTATTTTGTTCTCGATATAACCTGAAATGTTCAAACTAGTCTCTCACTCGGAATAAAGTCAGTTTCTAATTATACCATCACACATTAACAAATAAGATGTAATACAGTAGAATAAATGATGTAATAGAGAAAATATACAAAATAAAATATTTATACCTTTATAATATAACATAAAATTATTCAGGGGTCAAATGAACCCTTGTGGTAGTTAAGCGTAAAATACTTTTTTTCTAGGCAAATAAGTTAGTTCGGAGATGAGGCATTTTAAGAAATAATATGATCTTATATTTTAATAAAAGTCGTGAAATTTAAGAAATTTCGTAATGTTTTAGTTTTAGAAATTCCAAAAAAAAAAAAAAAAAAAAAAAAAAAAAAAATTCAAAAAGGGTCATTTGACCCCTCGTGGTAGTTTTAGTATCAATAATGAATTTTCAACAAATTATGAATTCATTTATAATAAAATTTCATAAATATATTTTTCTCTTTTTTCAGTTAATGTTTCACCCGGCAGTAGTTGCGTGACTGTATTTTCCCCGCCATAAAAAATATCTTCTCTTTACTCATACCCCCTTACAAATACAATGGACAACTACCATGTAGCTGACTTTAAATGTTTCCCACCACCATCGCGAAGTAACAAGACAACTCTGTTTTTCCTTCAGGTACGTGTTTAAAAGCAAAATTGAAATTGGTGGAAATGTTTGCCCAGTGATCACTAATCTCAGTTCATTTCTTACTTTTTCCCATTATTCCAAATCTTGTGAATTAAATGTATAATTTAAGTAAACTCTAAACTTAAAACTTCATTAAAATGTAATATTATAATACATACTGAAAAAATGTTTCTTATTTCACATTTTCTGAATGTATGGGGCCTGCGGCAAAAAGACCGAGCACGACACTCTCGGGTTAAAATATATATTTTGTTAGCAAAAATACTATTTGTTTGAAAAGAAAATGGTCCAGCAATACATGATTACTGTACAACTGAACGTCCGGTTTTAACAGTTCAGGTGTTTAATACTAACAAAAAACTGCAAGTTACGAGATATTCAAGATGCAACATTGGAAACTAATGTATTCTGATCGTTCAAACTAAAATAGCTGATTTGTTAAAACTGGACGTTCAGTTTAATTTTCTGGAACGTTTTCGTATTATGGGGTTTATTTTACTGTACGCTTGGCAAAAAGTTTCCATTATTATAATTAATATTTAAAATTGAACTTTGATCAATATGGCTTATTATATGGAGTTAAAAAAGAAAAAACAAAATGTTTGTACTTTTAAATGATTGTCGCAATGCAGTTAAACTCAGAAAAAATTCAAAGATTTAAAGTTTAAAAATGGTATGTTTTACATACAAACCTTTAAAATACTGCAATTTATTTTGGGGTGGAAACTTTTTATTTATAGTGTAAATTTTAATAAAAGTTATCAGACAATTATCGAATTACAGACGGTTGGCGGAAATTAATTTGCCATTTTAACATCTTCGGTCCCTGGTCCCCCATATGGGGACCTCTGTTCTTTTGCTTATAAAAACTAAAATGTCCAATTTTTTTTTTATATTTTCACATGACTTCTTAATATCTGAATGTTTTTTGCGTCCAAATCCAACGAATAAATGGCAGCATCTATGCTAATTCCCAGACAAAATAAATGTTATTTTCATCTGAGTTTGCAAAATGCCTAAAAATGCCCAAAGGATAGTATAACCAGGAAAACGAGAAATTTTCATAAGTATTTAACTTAAATCATTTTCTGTAAAACATTTTAAGGATTTGTAGATTATTTACTTGTTTAAAGATCTTAAATTTGTAATTGCGTTAATTTAGGTTAATGATTATTAAATTGACCTGTTTAAGGGGTTTAAGAGGTTAGTAGTTTTAGATCCATGTTTTTTAATATAAATTACTAAGTGCCTAAAGGATCAATTTCAGAAAACATATTTTTTCAGTCATTTAGGATGCCATTTTGTTTGGAAAAAAACAATGAATAAGAATTTGTATTATTATATTAGCTACGGAACTGAAGAAGTTAAGAGGGAAATGCTTCTTAATCTAGAAAACATATTACGCACATCATTCCATTAATTAACATTTTCCTTCCTATTTCCGACGATAGTTGGCAAATAGCATTCAAATAAGTATTCAGTAGGCTAAAAAAAGTTTAGTAAGAAATATATTTTCACTTGAATTTTTGTTATGCTTACACGAAATGTCTGTCTCCATTACAAAAAATACATATTTCTTAATGAGACGTGCTGTGAATTTAAAGAAATGTAAAATTACAAGTTGGCTATTGGTTTCTTTTAGAGCTTTGTATATACATTTAATAATGAATTTTGGAACTTAAAATATTATTTTGAATATGACAAATTGTTCCTTTAAATTATCTGTAATTTAAATTCCGTCTAATTCGGAGAAGGAGAATTGAAGCCAAGAAAGCGAGCTGTTTGAATAACTGCCCCACCTGTTTGAATAACTATTTGTCACAATTGTTTTCACATAATTGTTACTTACAAGATAACAAGGTAATTAATCTGATAAATAAAGATTTACATTATTACTTTCATTTCAACGATATTTATGGGTAAAGATCTCTAACAATCTGCATGATTAATATAAGCATAATAAACGCAATATACTTATCCATTGTTTAATGGGGACTATTCCCTATGGTATATTTTCCTGAGCTGTCAACAGTGAAGAGAGATGCTATTACCAAAAATGGCTACCTGAGTAAATTGTGTCACGCGGTTTTCTGTCCATATACGCCAATAAGCCTAAAGTTGGTGATTTAATCCAAATCTCGTAATGTCGACTTTCGCCCGAGACATTTTTTCATCACGTTGAGAACATGTAAAATTTTAAAATTTATTAAATATATTGAAATTATGAAAATAGGAATAAGAGATTAAGATTATTTTTTTATTTTTTAACATATCACTTGTAATAATGGAGATGGTAAAAAACAGTCTTCTACTTGATTTATGACTTTTATAGTCGTTTTCTTTGAGAAAAGATTTGAAAAGAAATAGATTTGTGTTTAGATTCCTGCATAACCTTGCTCAGCTTCTTCCTGTGCATTCTTAAACAAAATGAAAAACATTTTTTATTTAAAAAGAAAACCTTATAAAAATTGAAAAGTTATTTTTCAGGGGGTTTTTATAAAAATTATAGAATTTAGGAATTTAGAAAATTCGTGTTCATCACAAAAAACAAAAACAAACAAAAAAAAAACCCAGCATAAACTCGACAAAGAAAACACTTTTAATTTATGTCATTTTTCAATACTTAATGGAAACAGTCATCTCTTTCTACATCAATGAAACAATTAAGAATTCTGTATCATCTTATATACGTATCTCCTGAGATCCCGCGTCCATTCTATTGGACATTTTTATTTTTTATGTAAAGTACTTAATTTCAGTTGGAACTTGTAAATACTTGCTGACCATTATACTAGATAGTCTAGTGTTGTTATATGTATGCCGAAATAATAAAACAATTGCAATTAAATATGTATTTTAGTCATTTGAAAATAGCAGGCAACAAGAGAAAAACTGTTGAAGGTAATCAGACAGTTTTAACGCTAATTATATATATATATATATATATATATATATATATATTAAAAGTATTTTGATATTAATGCTGCAAACATCTCATGTTAAGTGTTGTATCAATGAAATGACATCACAGTTTAAGTAATCTAATGTATATTTTAGAAAATAAACAACTTTTTTTTTTAATGTCCATTCTATTGGACACTGGGTCTTCATCAGTTATTTTTATTCATATTACTCTTTTTGTATACTGAAGAGATACATTAGTTTTTACTTAAAAATAAACACAGTATTGAAACAAATAATAGATACAGAAGTAGATAATATATATTCGTAAATAAATAAAGAAAATTAAATATTATCGTAGAAATGTATATTTATACTGATAAAATTCTTGTTCTAAGTCAGTACACTGTTAAATTTTGGATTTCTGTGATTTTTTTTTTCTTTTTTTGCAGCATTTGGTAAATAAAGATAAATAACCCTTTATTATGTTTTATTCTTATTCATAACTATTTTTGGTATTATGTTTCTGCTAGTATACTAAATGAATTAATAAATTTAATCATATTTAATTAGCAAAAAAAAAAAAAAAAACTTTAAGAAAATATAATTAAAGATAACGGCTTAAGATTCTAAATAAACACATTTTGATTTCTTTTAAATTTTTTCTTGGCATTTACTTGCCAATTGTGGTAGCTGTGCCACTATTTATTATCATGTGTTGAGAAGAGTTAAAAAACAAAAAAAAAATGTTATTATTTATTATTATTATTATTAAATTGATCAACACTTTTGTTGGTTAAAATACACTTTTTTATTTGATGATGTAAAAATTGAATTTATGTGATATTTGGAAGTGACATATAAACCATAAAAACATGCTTCTGATGTCAACAAAGTTTGTAGTGAAAGAAATAGGAACTGGACGCTAAAAATCTGTTTTTTGAAGCCTATGTAGCGATCTCATCTTACTTGATAAGTATAAAATAAAATAAGTAAGCATGAAATGCAACTAGTATTTGTATATTCGTTTAACTGTAAAAAAAATAAATGCAAGCTTTTTATATTATTTTACTGATATTATTATATTTTATTATTATATTATATATTATATTATATATTTTATTATTATATTGTATATTTTATATTATTTTTTCTTAAGTTGTTTAGAATTAAATTACTTAATTTAATCGAATTTAAAGAGAAATAAAAATTTAAAGAAAATATAACTGAAGATAATACTTTAAGATTATAAATAAACTGCATTTTATTTTTTTTTAATTTCCTTTGGCATCCAAATGCCAAATGTGATAACCGTGCCCTTTTATTGATGTGATAGATTTTTTTTTAATTCCTTTTTTAAAAACTATTTAAAAAGTCACTAAATAGATATAGATATTTATACTTTTAAAATAAATTTCATCCAAAAATACTTTTTCCCTTTGATAATGAAAAAAAAAATTAAATTTTGCAATATTTACAGGTGATGTACGAACGATAAAAGCACATTTATAATGAAAGAAAATATAACTGAAGATAATAATTCAAGATTAGAAATAAACTGCGTTTTATTTCTTTTTAATTCCCTTTGGCATCCAAATGTCAATTGTGATAACCGTGCCACTAACAATTTATAATTTTATTTAGAAAAAAACTTTTATTGATGTGATAGATTTTTTTTTATTCCTTTTAAAACAAACTATTTAAAAATCACTAAATTGATATATACTTTTCAAATAAATCTCATCCAAAAATAATTTTGTTTCTTTGATAATGATAAAACTGTAATTGTGCAATATATAAAGGTGATGTATGAACGATAAAAACACATTTATAATTAAATAATATTTTGCAATTAAGAATTTTTCATTCAGAATCATGTAATTCAATAATATTGTTTTTACATGACTAAGACCCAATGTCCATTATACGTCCATTACACGCCAAAACTCTATATATTTTTAGTTTAATAAATAAATGAATATATATAAAGTTTTCTAGCCCCAGAAAGAGCCTTAATCCTAAAAATGGTAAAATTTGCGCGAAAAATGCGATCTTGGGTCTCAAGAGGTTAAAATATGATAGACACTTTTTTTCTATATCTTGAAACCGTACTTGTACTTGATATACACAATTTATGATTGTTTATGTTAAGAAATAGACTTTTATAATCATATTTGTTTCTTCTTCACCATTCTTTCAAAAAAAAAAAAAAAAAAAGGTTAGGTATTATTCCCTAAGATTCCCTTGCATGACTGCCAATATTTTGTACTTTTCGTACCAGTAAATGCACTTCTCCCAAGGAAGATTTACTGCCTTGAAAAATGTTATAGCAATATATACAAATTATATATTTTGCGAAAAAATAAACTTTCTTTGTATCATACAATTACCATTAAAGTTAAAAATCATTTAGAAAAATTCAGATCATCATTTGCATTTTTAATTTCTTTTTTAACTTTCAATTAAATTTCTTCACAGATTATTTGAATACTTGGAAGTTCTTAGATAGGGAGCCCTTAATATCTTGCCAGATAATGTAAAAAAAAAAAAAAAAAAAGGCTCCATACTTTTAAAAGTACATTGTTTTATTTAATCATTATTTTACCTTGCCAATTTTTTTTTATATAGATAACATTTTATATTTATATCTAGGAAGATAATTTAATAAATGTTGCATCACATCAAATTGGCATGAATCCAGAAGAAAATGAAACCATGTCTGCTAATGTTTTATATTCTTTAAGTAGATAAATTTTATGTGCCGGGTTTTGCACTGTATGCTTGTAATTAATTTTAATTGCATACAAAATTCCCTTTTTTGGATAGGCTTGAATAATAAAGAAGTGGTAAATATCATATTTTATAAGCTATCAAAAATTATTGACGAAGCATATAGATTCGTTCTCTTCCTCAAATCAGTACACATTAATTTAAGATTATCATCTAACATTTTTTTTTTATCGAAACACTACATATTAACCCCGCGTATTGAGTACCATATACATGTTGCATACAAAATACTAGATTTGCGAAACATATGATATAAACCACACAAAATTTTACCTACAGGTGACTTAAAAAATGCGGCAGTTTCATGTTAAATCAATAATTATTAGTATTATTTTAGAAACAACAAAGAAGATGATAATAAAGTATTCCTCATCATGTTTTTGATATTTCCCAAAACATTATTGCACATAGCGATGAAAATGCGTTTTTGAAATTATATCAGGTAATGATAACGAATGCGGACATATTAGGACTTATTTAAATCACATTAAATATTTGTGTGCTATATTGAGCATTACAATATTATTCAGTTTAAACTAAACTTTAGCAAATGTTGAATATTCAGTTATACTCTTATAAGAGCTTTCCTAAAGAAAAACTTTATTTAAGTAACAGCAAATCTGTGATTGGGTTATCGGAAGTTGCAATATTCTCCTATTTATATCAATTGAACGTACCCAACATCGCTATGCAGTAGTTAACTATTTTTTTCTCATTTTAAATTGCATTTTTATACAATATATTATATTTGTGCATTGAAATTTTACACTATCTATTTTATATTACGCTTGGGTACTACCATCAAGGAGAAATAGTTTCTATTAGGAACCAAAATAGAGCCAATATTTCATTCATCGAAATATACCTACAATGAAATAACGTTAATGGATAAATAATTCTTCTGCACCGGAAATATTTGCTATAATATATGTATTTTAAATATAAAAAAATGGTTTTTAACGCTCCGGGACGGGTGATGCATTACGAATCGTCAAAAGGTGCATGTGGAATTAGTTTTTCGCACCATTAATAAATAAATGTAATATATGCCTTTTTAAATTGAAGTATTTATTGTTTTTTTCCACAAGTAAAGGGGACTGTTTAAAAAAAGTGGTGCAGACGAAATAAAATTAACGTAAGGGATGCCGTCTCGAAAGGGTTAATGCAGTTAATTTGTCTAATATTGCTTATTAAAAGTATATGTAATGGAACGCCAAAAGTCAACTTATATTTTTTTATCTAAATAAATCATATTACAAGTTATTTAAAATAGTCTTGAGATAGATTTTCTAAAAGCTAGATTAAAATAGGGTTTTCTGCCATTTATTATTAATTATACAATATACCTTATTATTATACATTAATTATTTCTTGATTTTTCCTTTAATGTCCATAATATCATTAACTCCCCACAATAAAATCTAAAAGTGTCTATGAATTCGATCTGTCTGTGTATACGCCGGTCCTTGCTCTAACTTTCGGCTGTGTACTCGGCTTGCCGTGTGATTTGTTTAGAAATTCAATCTCATTTAAGAATATTTTGTGTGGAAAATGAACTGTGTGGCTTAATTAGAAATATCAATTATAATTGTATAGAAAATGAATTTTATTAATAATAATTTACTACTGTCGAATTGTGTTAACTAACGCGTATCATAACTAAGGCGTGATTAAAATATTGCGTTCCTGTTTTTGTATCTTAGAAGTAAAATATCAATAAATATTACAGCACAAGAATTTGGCATGAATCCAGTAGAAAGCGAAAGCATTTCTGCATTTATTCTATATTCCTTTAGAACATGAATTTTATGTCTTTGTATGATCATTCTCATTATGTTTCTAATTATCTTTTATTACCTAAGTTTTTCGTATTACGCGATTATTAGCCTAAATAATGAAAAAGAAGTGAAAAATAAAGTCGCATGACTGATCATATTTATTCAAAGTATAGCATACTTTTTCTTTCTCCTTTTCTCATTTCTATATAAATTTAATTATGTTTCTCATCTATCTGGAAAATTATACATTAACAGTAGCATTCTTTTATTTTTGTCGTTCTTTTGATTTTATATAAATTCTACACCCAATACCCGTATACAAATATAAATACGTATACAAATATATATATATATATATATATACTGCTCAAAAATATTAGGGGAGCAAGCAAAAAAGTGAAGAGAACAGTGCAAGACAGCCATGTATGGGCATAAAATGGATAGTACACGTGTATCAAAGCATAGTACAGAAAAAAACGGAAAAAAATTATAAGGGAGCTTTTATTCTTTGAAAAGGTGAAAAGAGCATGAAAAGATGGTTTAAGCAACAATTTAGTTTCATGTAAATGATACAAAAAAGTATTGTTTAGAAATGATGCACGATTTTTAATATGGCGTGTGGGCTCCTCGAACAGGAAAGACTGCTGCACACCTGTTTTCCATGGATGCGATGAGGTTATCGATAAGAATTTGGAGAATACTGTTCCACAGCTCAAGAATTGCAATCTCCAAGTCCCGGACAGTAAAAGAAGGCCTCGGTCTCGAAGCAATGCATCGTCTGAGTATGTCCCAGACATGCTCGATCGGATTTAGGTCAGAAGAGCATGCTGGTCATTCCATGCGCTGTATTGTTTTAGTTTCAAGCATGTTTTCCACAAGACGAACTATATGAAGTCTGGCATTATCATGCATGAAAAACAAGAAATCACTAACTGCTGCAACATAAAATAGGGCGTGAGGTCTCAGTATCTCGTCTGTATAACTTCGGATCGTCAAAGTGCCATTCCGAATGATATGCAGGCCCGTACGTCCACCTATGCTGATTCCAGTCAATAGCATCAACGCACCCCGTCTGTAATGTGATCTTTCACGAACGAATGTGGGATTATATTGAGTGCCTCTTTCTCTCCATGCAAAAACACATCGGGTGTCATATCCAGACCGAATCGGGATCGTCTGTAAACAGATTTTGACTCCAACAACGTTGCCTCCAAACTCGAGTTCAGTTCCCCATCTTTTTTGGGCCGCACAGTGGCTTGAGGTCAACGGAATACAGAACATTCGCTTGTGTGCATAGAGACCACGCAGATGAAGCCTATTTCGGATTGTTTGGCTCGACACCCTTCGTCCTGTGGCCAAGAACAACTGTGTTTGCAGCTGAGTAGCACTGTCCGTTCCGTCTCGACAAGCTGTTAACAGGATATATCGGCCATCAGTTTATGTGTTAGCACATTTTCGACTTTGCACTTGTCAATGACTACCATTCCATGTGTCTTTGAATCGATTCCACAGCATTTCATAGACACTTCTAGCGACTCCAACCGCGTCCACTACACTTCGTTGTGTTTTCCCATATTCAACTGTCCCAATAACACGCCAAACCATGGATTGTGGTAAATCATGCTGTTATTTCATTTTCAAGTCACCTTTTCTCAAAACGTAAGCTGAGCAATTGAATTTTTTTTCTAGTTTTTGACGTCATAAACTTTAATTTACATGTGATATTTTCTTTATATGTTTTCTACAATACTTTAAATTATGCAAGTTTTATTTTACGTTACTTATCGGTGTAAATATTTGCGTAATTACGTTAAAACTATCTGCGCCCCTAATTGTTTTGAGTAGTGTATATATATATGTCAAGGTGTATATTAGAAAGCTGAAGTACATAATAACGACAGTAAAAAATATATGTGGCCACGATGGGAAAGAATTATTGTGAAACACAATGGAAACCGATTTGGCAAAGGATTAATCCTTTATTTACAGTTTGGGATATAAACATCCCAGTGGAATATTTTATTTTATTTTATTCTATTCGTATTACTTTTGAAAAATGATCTCTGCCATACACTTATACTAAGAGATTTTGAAAGAAAATGTAAGCTACTGGATGCTTTCCATTTTACACATCTTGACGAATATTTGCTAAAATTCTTGACGTCTTGTCCTTAAACTCCTAGGATATAAAAATACTGTGAGCGACATAATGGGGAAAATCCTTCATAATAAAGCTTCTTTTAGAAAATAACTCTCTCTATATCGCCCCTAACTTTCTGCATATGTGCAATATTTCACCAGACTTTTTAAATAATAAAATGCAGCAAAATTATTAAATAATTATTTTAGAATATTAAATTAATGCGCAGATAAAAATTATGTCCTACAAAAACCCATATCTCAAGACTTTCAATATATTCCTGTTTTAGTTGCACTATACGAAAACTAATGATAAATTTGATTAAAAAGTATTAAAAAAATCCATTTTTCACAGTAACGTGAATACATTCGTGTACATTCGTGCTATGTTAGACATATGCATACAACTATTAAAAACGACCCACGTGGTCATTTGCTACAGTATCCGACCATTTTGAGCATTATCTGCTATATGCGTGGCAACAAATATTATTTAAATATTAAATTTAACGTTTCAAACCTAATTATCCCTGGGATTAAATCTGCACTGAATCATATGAAGTGTTGACAAGTGAAGACATGTGCTTTACATGCACGACATTCCAGCGCAGTTTTTAAAATGTTTCAGTATATATTCGACTAACCGTGCACAGTCGATATCATCCGATCACTGCCTGTTATTTTTTGCGCATTAAATGTATATTATAAAGCAATGACCCATACGTGAGTAAGACTGGTGCCATATTAATGTTAGCAACACTTGTGCAATAAATTTCCCTCTTACTGTAATTTTTCTAAACTAATAAACTTTATAGCAACACAATCTTTATACCGAATATAAAAAAAAAATGTCCTTTCAAATGCCTGTATGTTAAATCTATAGCTCAATTTACTAATTTTTCATGGCTTAAAAAATAATCATTACATTTTTAAATATATGTCTCTATAAGTTACAGATTGATTGCGAAAGACTAACCCATTTGCATTTAAAACAATATTAATAGTTGATCATTTTGTTTTTGGATTTTACTCAATAACAAACTTAAAAAACCATGAATAAATCTATAAAATAATAAAAAACTAAACAAATATAATCAAAAAAGAGTTTTATATACATGCAATCAATCTACGCACTTAAACCACAGACAAATGCAGAAATTAAAGGGGTGATGTAAGTTACGAAATATTCGAAGATTTATTTGTCTAATAATTTCAGACATGTGGCGAAACTGGATGTACAATCTACCTGAACCCAGCTTCTTGTGCACTTATAAATTTGCGCCAGACTGGCAAAGACATCGCACAAGTATGTGTTGGTGGTCGAGGAGGATCACTGCATAGCGCACATATCTCCTTCTGAATCTGTGAAATATCTTGAAGGACTGGTGGGCGTGACAGAAAAACCCATCGACTAATACATTAAGCGGAGTCGTTAGGGGCTCATACCTCAGAGTCCCCCCAAAAGCATCAGGTTTTCCGTACGCTCACAATAGAGCCGGCCAAAGTTACATTCCTGAGTTTCCTGAAAGTGCTACTGCTTTATCAACAACTCCACACATGGAAATTTACGTAGATAATTGCCGTTTCGCTATGAATATTATATTAAATTTTTAACATTTTACTAAAAAATAGTTGCGCTATTTGTTTAATTTAAATGTAGAGTTTCTAATTTTGGTTATTTATTTTACGGAGATACAAGTCTGCAATATCCAATGTAAAATAAATCAATTTTTAATTTCCTCCCTACAAATTATGACCAGACGTTAGAAAAAAATAACAATTAACAACTTCGCGAGATATTTAAAATTGAAACAAACAAAGGATAATTTCAGTATAGTCAATCCTTATTTTCTCTGTGGTAGGGTATCATGTTCCTGTTTAGCAGTGGAGCTTCGTTGTGTGCTTCTTTGTTGTTCTGTCCTTAATTTTAGCTAGCCATAACAATAGATCTGCGTCTATGATTCGGATGCATCTTTCCCAATCATTTCGGGGGTTTTATATCTATCTTTTGAATGCTAAGTTATGTACTGTTTTGAAGAAAGTTTGGACTAAAGTTGGTTTGATAAATAGGTCTTTTGAAACTTCTTAGAATATTATATATAACAGGTTCTGAACTTTTTTTTCTTAATGTTCGCTTACCCATTAACCAACAAAACTATAAAGTTATTTTTTTTATATACAAATGATATTGATTATTCATTTGAAGATATGTAATATAAATTCATAGTGAAAATAACAAAATTTGTTTTAGCTTACGAAAAATCAAGTGTTGCGTTCACGCAACGTCAGCAGAATAAGAGTATTGATGTTCATTGATTTCAACTGAACATCTTCAGGGTTTTCTTAGGTTTAGGCACTGGAAGATTTTTTTTAGCGTTATGACAATTTAAAAAGCTAATAATCACTTTATAGGTAATTAATTTATTATTAAATTTTAATTTTTTTTTTTTTTTACAAATTACCAGAAAACATATTCGAGCATCAAAATTATCGCTGCACTTAGGAAATAAAGCAAAATCACATATTTACTTAAGCTATAAACATTCTGGTTATGGAATTGTTAACAATGCAGTCTTCTGCTGTGACTGGAACTGGCGATTAAATGTCCGCTTTCTCTATATAATGACTTTTGCATGCTGAACTTACAAGGCCTTCTTGTCACTGATTGTTTTCGATCTAACCCTTTACTTTCAAACGGTGTTTGCTAATTCAAGTATCCTTTGCAATGCAACTTCAGGGCTGAAATCTAACTGGAACGTTTTATTTTCGAACATAATCTTGATATCTTCCCGCATCTGTCCATAGTTTGATTTTCTTCATTTATTTGCTGAGTCAAATTCAATGTTTCCTTTTTTACCCACTTCAAGTATAAATTTTTTTAATGTCTGACTTGTACTACTTAAAGAGGGCACAATTTTTATGCACGTATCAATTTCACCAGCAATATCGCGAGTTAAAATGCCATTGTCTTTTCTGATATATTATTATTCCCTTCTTCATCAATAATTTCTGTTATTTATGGTGAAATAGCAATAATATAAGTTTCGTTCCAATAATCCTCATCTGAATCTTCATCAAAAATTCATTGAAGAGACTCCTCTAATGATTTAGACATCTCTATGAGCACTGAATGAGAAAAAATTCCAAAGGGTCAAACGACACGAGTGAATAAGGAAACTACACCTTTTTTCCGCTGCCGTTGCGCAAACGCAACACCTGTTTTCTCTTCCTCCCCACTGAAACAAAAGCAACTGATTGGCGGAATGTTTTTATGTACTTTGACTTTATCTAAAAATAGATTACCTCTAAAGATTGAGTTTTCCTAACTGTATTGCTTCTGCGGAAACGACAACGAAAAATTATTGTTTAAAAATGCTTAAAGTTTCGAATCCTTTTGTAAATATACAATAGAACTGGTAACAGAAATTATTTTTCTATTGAATTATTAACTGTAATATTCCCTACTTAAAAATTACCGTTAGTATAAGATTCATCTGGTAGCTAATATTTTATATACATTTATTTTGACCGTTACGTCAACGCAACACCAGCGGTTAGTGGGTTAATGGATATATTTTTAAAGTACAATGGTTCCTTGTTACATGGATATGTTAGTCACAATTTTTTCAATTATCAGATAATAAAAGAGTTTAACTCTCTATGTACTGGATTATGATTTCATGAAAATTTTATCTTCTAAAGCATTTTTCGTGAATTTTTGAAACTACATTAGAAGATTTACATAATAATTTAATAAATTTTAGAAGTATTTTAGAACTGTTGAAAGATTTAGAAAGATTAATTAAATTTAAATTTATAGGGATTTAATGCAATATTAATAACACCACTCAAATCTTTATTTTTTCAATATTTTTCTTAGCATTTTGTAGAATTTCAAATTGTGCAAATATAATGTTCTTACAACAGAAGTAAAGAAATATTTCCGAATTGAAAAATCCTCCCTCTCCCAACACCAAGAAAGCTGAAAAGATGCAAAGGTAAAATAAATCATCCTTTTAAAGATATTTTACTTTGTGTAACCAATAATGCATTCGGAAAACATAATATAATGCATCTATAACTCATTATAAACTGTATTATTACTAATTACTTTAATTAATAGGTATTAAATGAATTTTATAACAAGTTATTTTAATGGTACTTATAAGTACCGTCATTAGATAATGGATTAAAATGTAAGTGTTCAATAAATCAATTAATAATAAGTTTGGAACATGCTATCACAGTTACGATGTCTGCGATTGTAAATGAAATAATATTATGTTCGTCTTATGAAAATGTAACTCTCTATTACTACTTTCGTCTGCAGGAAAAACAGTATCTCTCTTTGAAAGAAGAAGTATCTTTGAATATGGGACTCTCCCACCACGGCTATCACATTTTTTTGCGCACAGTGGATAAAAAAATATGTCTAGTGATGTGTATAAAATTCTCTGCGTCCTTTATATCACAGATACAAAAAGGAGTTTACAGGTTACAAGTTTTAACGCAAGTTTTTCGATGATAGTAATATTGTGCTAATATTTATAATTTATGAGGATCCAATGTACTATGTATATACGAGAGGTGACAATTTACAAAAAGCCAATTCTTACACAATTTTAATGCCCTTATGGATGTATAAAGGATTCCTTTTTCGGAATTATTTTTATTATAATTATAAAAAGTGCCATTCCTTCCAATTCGTATTAGGGTATGACGCCGTCAAATTCAAACGCAAAATGTGTAAAGCAAAATATAACACAGTAAAACATATCTTTACATCATCTCATAAGTAAAGGAAAAACCAAATGTCACTATTTCTACATTCCTAATATATATATATCTGTACATTCATATACACATATATTTGAAAATATTTGAAAGAGAAGTAGTTTAGTATTATTTGGGCCTGAAAATACTAGCAAAATATTTTTTATAAATAAAAAGGAGTGAATATCATGTAAAATAACATAGTTTGAATTTTAATAATATTTTCAGTACCTGATAGATTTTGAAGCTTTCAAATAAAAATTCAAATTCCTTTCAAATTTGAAGTGCTGTTTTCATAAAAATTTCTGTAAAAAATACCTACATTTGTTCCTATTGAAGAGTATATACATTATGTATTTTTGTCTTTAAAAATAGATCAAAATATTTCCCATATACTGATTTTTTCCAAAAATCGCTGTCAGATTTCAAGATTTCATAAATGACATTCTTCGAAATTAATATAATATTTTGAGAGAAAATCTACTCGTAAGATAAAGACTGTTAATATATAGAATTACTCATAGTTTATCTTGATAATTATCTCTGGTGTGAAACGAAAATCACATTACATTCTTTAAATCTATGTTTTATAAACATTTGTGTGTATATTCAGATTTTAATTTTAAAATTTTGCTGCGTTTTTATATAAATTCAACAATCGAATTCCGTTACATTACGGCCTATGGGGGAAATTGTCTGCGGTGCATCTTATTTATATTACATTATTTTAAACATTTTGAAATTTGTATATATGGCGTTAAATGTTAAGTTCACTATATGAATTCAGTGTGCACATATATTAGTGTTCATTTTCAGAAGACACATAAAATAATTTGGTTACAGAAGAAATGGAACAATAATTGAACTGTCGAAGCATATGAAAAATATTTGCTAGAACAATAATTGCTTCCAATAGTGGTGGCGAGTTTTTAAACTGAACTATTTCTTTTAAATATCACTTGTTATGTTAAATTATACAGGGTGTCTCAGAAATAATGGGACAAACTTTAAGGGGAGGTAGGGGACATCACAAAAATTCAGATTTGTATAGAAATCCAGAGTCGGAAACGCTTTCCTGTCGCGGTAGTGACGACACAAAACACAAGACAGAAAGGACACGAACAGGGAGAGAAAACATGTTTATTATTCTTAGTACTGCAAAAATGCCGGGAGAATGCTGAGAAGTGTTGAGGAACTTGTTGCACGCATTGTGGCAGCTGCTGGGGAACTCCGGGGCACTCCCAATATTTTCGAGAACATTAGATCTTCCATACGTCGGATATGCGCTTCCATGCATCACGCCCCGGGGTCGTAATTTCGAACACTTACTTTGATGACGATCGTTGTCCCTTTAATGTTCTTTCATCTTAGTTTTTTTTTATCTACTAAGGATAATAAACATGTTTTCTCCTCTTATTCGTATCCTGTCTTTCTTGTGTTTTATGCCGTCACTACCACGCCAGGAAAGCGTTTCCGACCCTGGGTTGTTGTGCAAATCTGAAACCTTGTGATGTCCTCTACCTTCCCTTAAAGTTTGTACCATTACTTCTGGGACACCCTATATATTTGTGAATCTTATACCATATACAGGGCTACACAAAATGTTCTCAAGTACAGTTCCATTTATTTACGGGAATTGCTGAATGGAAATTTTCAACTGTGCTATTCGTTTATGTGAAGCAACTTTCAGCATACTATGTAGTATATATTCAAAGCATATACAGGGCTGCATATAAAGAAAACCTTAATTTTTTTTCGATTTTTAATTTTAATAGAAGAAGTTGGGTTTTTAAATATTTTATGCGTTTTAAATTGAACGATTGTTTTATATAATACTTCGTGTGTATAAATTTTATAGATCATATACAGGTCAGCGCAAAAGATCTTTAGTGCATTTCAGTTTATTCACGGAAACTGCTCAATAGAAATTTTCAGTTGTACTATTCGTTTATATGAAGTAATTTCTAGCATACTACATAGTATTCATACAAATCTATAGGTAATATACAGGGCTGCACACACCGAAAAAAAAAGATATATTTCCTTCTTTTTCAGAATAATAGCAAAAATTTGAATTATCAATGAGTTATGCTGTTTTCAAATTGTTGATTTAAACATCATCTTTCAACTTACTAAACTGTGAAGTTTTGGTACAGTATTCTGAATATGTTGGAAAGTGTTATATAATCTATGTTAGACTAATGATGTATCGTTCTTGTTTATATTATTAAACATAATGCTGCTATGAGTAAATTATCGCTATGATTTTGTTTCTCATAGAATAAGTTCTTTGTTACTTTCCCAATAGAGAATACGAAAAGAGATTTATAAATTTACAAATCAAAATATGTTCGTCTTTCCATTAAAGTTATCTAGAAGTAAGCTTTTAAGATTTACCAAATTGACGCACGTTATTTTAGAAGTAGCCAGTAAATTGCTAAATAATTTAGTTTAAACTCAAGCTTTGAATCCATTAATGTAACGGTACATTTATGGAATTGCCTATGATAATAGGGCGTGTCGATTTTTTCGACTTCCTTTTTCAAAAAATGAGGGGGTTCAAAAAGTTGTGTTTTGGTTAGCTATTCACAAATATATTTACATGAACTGGAAATTACAATGGTTTGCTTGGTAAATAGCTACTTCAATTTCGTGAGATTTTCTCGTTTCATGTAAAAATCGCAGCAAACTGTGTTCTCTCAAGAAGTGCTTTCTTATCACTATTTCTGCTTGTACTTCTGCTCTAAGGTTAAGAACATACTTATGTAATGCTATAACATCTGTAAAAGAAAATTATTCCACTCGTAATTTTTTTTAAACCATCAATACGCATTTGCAGCTGAGTGTATTTTTATTAATATCATACAAATAGTGGCATTTTCTTTTGTTCTTTTTCCAGAAGCAAATAATTTCTTCCACTTGCAAAGCATTAAAATTCTGAACTATGGATAACAAAAGGAAGACAAGACTAGCAACATCAACTCACATGAGTAATTTAATTGGAACTGGTCGAGAAATGCTGCCTTCCGAACTCCCAACTCTGCGTGATGTTCTAAGATATGGGCTTCTGCTAAGAGAGCAGAGTGGAGAGAATATCAGAAATTACCCAGCCACTCTTGCAAAGGTTGTTTATCTAAAAGTGCTTGAACAGTGGGAGCGAGCGAACAGTTCTTTTGTGGTACCAATTTTAAATTCGAGAGTTACAGTCCTGAAGAAGATGGAAGAAAACTGGGAAAAAGTCAAAAACATATCACTTGGCAGAGGGAAACTGGAAGTGAAAGAGGCTTTCATAGCAACGTTAGACAAGCTC
The DNA here is from genome assembly GCA_963932465.1 of Maratus speciosus. Taxonomy (NCBI): domain Eukaryota; kingdom Metazoa; phylum Arthropoda; class Arachnida; order Araneae; family Salticidae; genus Maratus; species Maratus speciosus. The sequence continues at coordinate 545,414,134 of OZ010786.1, read as the reverse complement.
TTTGACATCCTCAATTGCAAGTGTGAGATCAAGTTATGTTCAGAATTTGAAGGTCCATGTCCAGGTGGTGCTGATTGTAAACATGAAGTGCACATCTCCTGGTCTTGTTTTAAGGATATGAAGATCCCTGTCAAAGAACAAGTGTTTATTAATAGTCAAAGAAAGAAGGTTGGATCTGTTGGACAGAATCAAATTGGATTACCAGATATACTTGAGCACAGAAGACAAATTAAAAGGCAGAAGAGGCAAGAGAATGAATTAAGAAGAATTTCTGAATATGAGCAGAAAAGGAAGGAAGAGTTAACATTACAAACAAATGAAGTTTTTTTCTTCGACGACGATGAAGAGCTAACTGATTTTACAGATGAAGAACCTGAAGATTATTTGCACATTCCATGTGATGATTCTGATGGACCTTCTACTTCAAGTACGAGTCAGTATAATACGTTACAATTGCGCAATGTTGCATTGCAAAGTATTAGGTATGGTGTCGATCTCCGTGCTACAGCTGCCATTACAACAGCTGCATTTTTGGATGCTGGACTAATTAATGAAAGAGACAAGAGACTTGTGGTTGATCACAATAAAGTAAAAAGAGCACAAGAAAAAGTTATGAAATCACTTGATGAAGAATTCCATCTTCGATGCCGGACTGGCAATATTGAATGTATCTTTTTTGATGGACGCCAAGATCCCACTAAAGTTCTGTTACAAGCAGATAACTCAAGTCATCAGTTTCCAAGTATTGTGAAAGAAGAGCATTACACTGTTTGTAGTGAGCCAGGTGGAAGGTATCTTTGCCATTTTACTCCAGACAAAGACTTAATGAAAAGGAAACCTGCTGAAATATTTGCTAACGATCTTGTGGATTTTTTAAAGAAAAACAGCATTGACAAAAGTTTGCAGGCTATTGGTGGTGACTCAACGAATGTTAACACTGGTTGTGAAGGAGGAGTCATGCATTGGGTTGAGGCAAAGCTGAATCGTAAACTCATCTGGTTGGTTTGTGCTCTTCATACTAATGAGCTACCTTTGCGGCACTTGATCACTGAGTTGGATGGAAAAACTTTGTCTAAGAACAAGTGGAGTGGTAAGATTGGCAATATGCTTGATACTGCAACAGAACTTGAAGTCAATCCCTCATTTGTCAGAATATCTTTTCCAGAATCTTTGGTTCCATTGAGTGACACTGTTATCAAAGATCTCTCTACAGATCAGGCTTATGGTTACAGGATAACTCGGGCCATAAGGACAGGTGTACTTCCAACTGATCTTGCATTATTAGAAATTGGTCCTGTAAGCCACTCTCGGTGGTTAACAACTGCAAATAGAATTTGTCGCATATGGGTTTCAAAACATGGCCTTAAAGGCAACAATTTGAAGAAATTACAACTGCTTGTGGAATACATTGTTGGTGTTTACTATCCCTGCTGGTTTACAATCAAATCGAAATTCTCTTGGGTGGAAGGACCTCGCCACATTCTTTATCAGTTGAAGCTCCTAAAATATCAGAAGAAGGCAGTAACAGATATTGTTTTGCCAACAATCCAACGTTCATCGTGGTTTGCATTTAGTGAAATGGTGCTTCAGACACTTTTATGTTCAGAAGACGAAGAAGAAAGAAAAGTTGGGTCCAGAAGATAATCGAATTAAGGAATGGAGATGATAATACACCAGGTAACCTATCTGTTCGGCCTAGGAAAACACCTGCAGTAAATCCAAATGCAACATCCCTTTTGGAACTGATAGACTGGTCGGAAAAAGTATATGAACATCCACTTACTTGTAAACTCAAAATATCAGAAATAAAGAAGTTTGTTGAACAGCCAATGCAAGTTCCAAAGTGGCCATTTCATGGACAGTCCATAGAGAGGTGTGTAAAACAAGTAACAGAGGGTTCTAGCAAAGTATATACTCATGAGAAACGAGAAGGATTTATTAGAAGCTAGGAAGCAAGCAGAAGAATCATGTCTAGGAATGAATCGAAGCAAGATTTGATGAATATTGTTGGTTGAAGCTTTTAACTTTTTTTTACAATTTCTTTTCAGTGTTTCATAATGAAAACAAAATATAAATAAAATTGTTTGAATTCATTAAACCATTTTTTGGGCAAATTTTGCTGCCTTTCATATTAAGTTATCCCCTTTTTTCGGAAATTTCAATACAGATTATAATCAAGCGCAAATTTACCAAGCTAAATCTTTATGAATAAGAAAAAATCTTTTAAATTAAGATATTACACATCAAAAGGTAAACTTTTGGAGCCCCTCATTCATAAAAATCACGAATTTTTATTTTACCCCCCCCCCAAATTGACACGCCGTACTATGTTAATTTGTAAGAAAATTGAAAACGCAAATGTTTAATTATTATATATTTAAGTTTTGCATATTAAAACGTAAAAATCTGAATTTCGTTCTTCAAAATAACAGCATTTCGAATAATTGTTTTAATTAATACAAGAAAAATCATTTTATAGATGTAAAACAGAAACATCTGCCACGATCTTTCAGTCTAAAGTCCTTGACTTTTTAAAGTTGAATCAGCATCATTAACAATAAAATATCAAGATATCAGTTAGTATGCATTTATAATTTAAAATGTTTAAAACCATTGATAAAATTAAATGCAAATTTCTTCAAGTTTCTTCTTGGAAATATAATTTAATTATTTGTTTTAATGTTTATGTTTTTTTGTCTAACTGAAGCGAAATTTGAGGTGTAACGTCTTATTCTAAGGTCTTTATTTTCTACTGTTTTGGTGTCTTTATTATCGTATCAAGCTTTAACGTACGTCTAGTTCACTTTCTATACACATGTATTCATTTCGCTCATTTTTGCTCAAATTTTTTGCTTGAAGTCTGAATGCTTTTTAACCTTACATTTGTACCTGATATTTTTAATTCAAACATTTATATTTTGTTCTTTTTCATTCTTGAAATTTGAACCCGTAAGATATGAAGGATAACATCGAATTAATTGTTAAATCTAAGGTCTCAGTAATATCACTCAGACTAATCTCTTTGCGGGAGGTCATGTTATTAGATAATACATTTTTTTAAAGGAACTTTTTGTCATTTCATTAAAATTGTATGGAACGTTAATTTGGGTATGGGGAAATTCAGGCAATTATAATTATAGATAGATACTTTCCTCATATATAAATATCCAAACTGTTAGTATAATATTTTACTGCTGTAGATATTTTCATCTTCTTATTAGAATCAATTTAGATACGTTAGTATCCATTCAATCTCAATAACATGTTTTATGTATTTTTCAAATCGTTTTTATGTTATAGTTTGATCCATTTCATACCCTAGACCTCATTAAGAGTTAACAGCAATAAGAAGAAATATTAACATTTGAATAAAGATATGCTGTTAAAGTATGGTTACCATTGTGTTTTCTCCCTGAGAAATATACAAATGTATGACGTAGTATTAATATAAACAACTTGCTATAACAAATACGATTATATGAGGAAGAACTTTAAAAAAATTGTATCTAGAAATATAATTCAATATTGTAAGTGTTTTCACTGCTTTTTTTTTTATCATAACTGATCGGCCTATCCTTAATTTTCGTATAAATTTAACTCGAAGAAATTATATCTCAATAAAAGATGTGATGTATGAGTTTTGATTTCTTTAAATTGCAGGAACATAAATTTACAAAAAAATTGTGTGTGTATTACTGATCAAAGAATTTATGTTTTTTTTATGTGTTAAACACAAAAAAACCAAGGGAATTTTAATAAATACAAGTAATTTGTAATATCTGTGTTGAAAATCTTTAATTTTTAAACCACCACGTAATCCATTTTGCCTTAAATTGAAAATAATTTTTACAATCTGATAACATGGGGACAAACATTTAATTCAAAAATATGTAAAAAACTATTTAAAATGATGGGCATGTTGTTTAGTCTTGCGAAAAACAACCAATTACAAATTTACAGTTCTAGTGACGCGCTTTTTAATGGTCATTACTGTATTGTGTGACCATGACGTCGAACATTTAACCTGTGTGACGCAATCGATTTCTCTACTCTGTTTTACCCTTATTTTCAAAGGTGTGTTTGAATCTTTTGGAATCTGCATTTGCTTGATTCCACTGCCATTTTATGCAAATCAGGCTGCGTCGTTGAATCTGCAGCGTGTGAAAGTTGAAGAGAAAGTATGTCTTCGGAGTGTATATTCGAATTATCATACTTTTTGTGTCGGTAAATAATGCGATTTTAATACCTATAGGAAAATATTGAAGTATTATTTTTGATCTTTTGAAGAATTGTATATTTATTTTTTTAACATACTTACATTTTCACTGACACCAAAAAGTTAATCTACAAAAAATATTCAAATTACTGGGCCTTGTATTACTTTTACACAGTGAAAAAAATATTTTTTCTATCGACAATAAATCATATTTTCTATTTTTACCTATGTGATTAGTTAAAAAATATTTCCCATTTCAGCATATCTATGGATTTTGTTTCTCGAATAATTTTAATTTAAAAGTAAAAAGGCTTTATATTAAAATCTTCTTACGAATTGATAGCTTAAGATTATCCGAAAAGACTAATATTTACTTTTAATTTACACGTCTAATAGAAGAAAAAAGAAAGAATTAAAAAAAAAGATATTTCAAACTTTCGCATTCACTAATGTTTACTTAATGAAATCAACACAAGGATTATAAATATTATGCATTTGACTTCGAGACATATTTTCCACATGAAAATCCGCAACTGAAATAGATATGAGAAACAAATTAATTTTTAAATTGTCAGCCAAGGAAAGATGATAATCATCTTTCCATTCAAGAAATATGCCAGAATCCGTTTAAAATAAAAGATTGAAACTTGCATTTTTAAGGTATCTGACTACGTTGAAAATGCAATTTTCGACCAAAATTGTCAAATTTATTTTGTTTTATTTTATTAAAGACCAACTCTTTACCTTTCCAAAACTGTATTTGTTTTTATTGTTCGATAAATAGATCCGGAGTTATAGCGGTTTTAAAACTACTCAACAGCTGTCACTCAAACCGAAAGTGCTGTTTAAAGGGCTTTAAAATTTAAAATTTTTAAATTTTTAAATTGCTTTTAAAGGTTTGTATGTTTGGAGAAATTTCGCGATTTTGGATGCATTTGTTTAATAATAAGAAATGTAAATAATATGCTCCATGATATTTAGATGTATATTACTGTAAATTCTTGTAGTAAAACATAAATCTAAACTTTAAATGCATTTTTTTGGAAAATGTAATTTTCGGTGAAAATTCCATACGCAAAACATGATTTCCCAAAAAGTTATTGGAATATCACTATGAAATTTAAAATATATGTTATTTACACTGTTGTGAAGGCAATGAACTAAAGATTTAAACTTAGAATAAATATTTTTTGTTTTATGGATGGTTTTGTGGAATGACATTCGTGAATTGTATGAAAATTAACATGTAAACAGGTGCGATATGCTATAAGTTTTGAAATACTTAAAGAATCTCTTAGATTTTAGTTCATTGCCTTCACCAATGTCATAAATATAAAGTGTAAAAAGGAAATTAAGATACATGCAGTAGAATTTTCTTTAGAGCGTTTTGCGTTTCGGGCCAAATTTCACTAAATTTTACTATAAATTCCTCCATTTACCAAAATTTTATCAATAAATGAAATATTTTTTACTTTTTTTCACATTTTCTAGTCCTAATCTTAGTAAAAATAAGTTTAAAAAATAATTAAATAGCTTTTTTGAAAAAAACTGCTCCGTACGTAGGCAGGCACCTTAAAACTAGAGTAAATCTTATAATTATTATTCGTACTTTCTGATGTTGTGTTTGTTACAGTGACTTACAAGAGTGCGGCAAATTTCGCATAGGGCACATGCTAAAATTGATAATATTTGTGGATATTATTTTAATCCCCATTACAGAGTTTCATAATACATTTCTTGACAAATTTGCTGAATCAAGATAGACATGTCACGAAACGTAGATCTCTGGTATGGTCCTGATACACAACTTACAGACTCGATGTGACTCGATGTGACTCGAATATATATATATATATATATATATATATAAATCAAATGATATTGTACAAATGCCACTAAATTGATGCACTCTACTGAGCATTAAAATGTGCTTTTGTTGTTTTATAGCGTATAACCTATCGGAATATGTTAGGTTTCAGTGGGAACTTATAAAAAATATAATATGCGTAATTTGGTTATATCTAAAATCTCTGCCATAATTTTTTGCTATTATAGTGATTATAATTTTGGAGAGTATATATTTGAATTATTATTCTTTATCTTAGAAAAATAAATGATTTTAAAACTTATTACTAAATAAAGATGAATTATTTACTAATCTTCAAAGAATTGTGTATTTAAAATTTTCTTTTTAACAAAGACATACTTATGCACTGGCATGTTAAAGTTTCACAAAAAATAATTCTATTTACTGAGACATTGAAAAAATTCTATTTTCTGTGAACCAATAAATGATATTTTCTTTATTTACTAATGTGATTAGATTAACATATTTCTTCTGGAAAAAATATTAGTTTGAATGTAAATAGGCATAATATAAAAATCTTCTGATGCATTGGTATCTTAAGATTATCCATAAAATATTATATTTGCTTTTAATTTACACGTCCAATAGAAGAGAAAAGAAAACATTTTCAAAAAAGAAATTTTAAACTTTTGCACACAGTAATGTTTACTTAATGGAATGAACACAAGGATTATAAATTTTCTGTATTTGACATCGAGGTATATTTTCCACATGAAACTCTGCAGCTGAAATAAATATAATAAGAATTAAATTTTAAATTAACAGGAAAGGAACGATGATAGTGAAGCGCACTAAAACATGTCAAAAGTTTAAAAACAAATTTCCTTCTTTTGCGACATTATTTCTGAAACATTCAGAGTTGCTTTTATAGTGTATTAATGAATTTCCTGATCCCGGAATATAAGTGTTTTGGATGCTATCAATTTTAAAGTAAACATTTTCATGTTAAATTATCATAGTTATATTAACTTTAAAATTTATAACATTTTTTAACTCTCGCATCTATAAAAATCAAATATGTAGCATAAAATATTTGATAGAGATGTGGCAGCATTGTGTAAATGATACTTATTGTGCTTTACAAAGATTTGATTAATGCACTATAGAAAATACTCTGCAGCATTTCTAAAAATCAATGTCAGCCCCCCCCAAAAATGCTTTTTTTATGAATTCTTTTTAAATTAAAAATATATATTGGTTAAAAAAAATGGAATCTTGTATAAATCCAAAGATGTAACTCTATATTTCATTTTGTGACTATATAATATTATCTTTTGTAAATTTGTATACATTCATTCGTGATTACATTACATTTTGGTAGATTAAGAACATTTTCCCTCTTTCACAGTGAATATATTTATATCATAGTTAGTAATCATTCTATCGTTTACGAGCATCAACATTCATCATTCTTCCGAGTATATATTAACCTTTAACTGTATTTTGTTAAAGGATTATCACCGCTCGCTATACTTCTAATAAATATTGAACTTGTTTTTAAAGAGAAACTTTCATTCTTTCCTCTATCCAAGATTCTCAAACAAGACCACACCCCTCAAGGTAACAGATAACACTAGCAAACTGTCATCAAAATTAAAGCATAATTTTTCCCATTCCCATTCCTTTTCCTATTTTGATTTGTACATAATATACTAGCGGGTGCAACGGCGCACATATTTTTCCAAAAATGCGATTTTCGAAAACTTTTTTATCACAAATGGCACATAAAATAGAAGTTGATTTTAGGTTATGATGTGTGTAATTGATAAGGAAAATGTTGAATTTTGAACCTCTTCTATTTAACTTATCGTCTTTATTCTATGTAAAGTTTGAAATTTTTAATATATCTTTCACTGACATCATAATATCATAAAAATTATGTACAAAGATGTGTTTTCGATGACATTACAACATTTTAGAACTAAATTATGCATTAAAAAAAAAAAAAAAAAAAGACATATTTCTTTTAGCAGGATACATGTGATAATTTTCCAAATATTTATTATTGCTACATTTCGTTATATTTACAATGATTTGTTACAAATACATGAGTTACAACAACGACGGATAAAATGTGTGCTCCAAAATAAACTATCAGCATTCAAACTGTAACAATGAAGTATTTTAAACAGTGAAAAGTATAAAAAAAAGTAAACAAAAAATAAGGAAAGAAATTTAAAAAAAAATGCTCTTTTATCAGTTAAAATTTAAAAGTGTTTAAAATACTATTATATACTGAGAGAGCAATTTATAAAAATTGAATAGATAAAAAAAAAAAATCTAATGTGAAATTGAAAAGTTCAGTGTTTACTGAAAAAGTCACCATAAACGATATACATGCTAACAGTTTAAAATCTACACTTTATTTAACCTTCGATAACTTTCAGTTTGCATCCGCAATCTTCCTCAAGGAGACAATTTTCATCAACTCAGATATTATGAAAAACTTCTACCTGATAAAAGCTGCAAATACAAGCGGAAAGTAGAGGTAGGTTAAATAAAATTTATATTTTAAACTTTTAACATTTTGTTTATGATTACTTTTTTAAGTACACTATAAAATTTTTAATGTTCGTATTATATTTTACGATTAACTCAAAGAGGAATTTTGCATTTCGTCATATGATTTTATTGAATAGATAGTTTAACTAAAGCCCTTTTTCCTCTTGTCATGTCTTAAAAAGGAAACGAAAAAACAATCATATCAACTAGCCCACTCTATCTCCCACTCTATCTCCCACTCTATCGATACCTATGCGAAATTATGCGAAATTGCAACATAAATTTGTAGAAACTAAATAATTGCAATCCTAAAAATAGGTGTGGTTGTTAAAGATAAAGATTAAATGCTTGTAAAAGAGTGTTCTTTTAGAGCTATTGAATTTTTATAATAGAGTGAATAATCTCTACAAAAAAGAAATCACGCGCTTGCTCTTTAATAAATAAAATTTACACGTTCCCAAAAAGGATAATTATTGATGAATCCAATTAATTTATGATGGCCGTAAAAATAGAAAAAAAAAATGCTACAAGTTAGAGTGATATTATTTTTAGAAGAGTTACCCTTTATAGAAAACTAGTTACGTAGGAAACCGACGTGTTGAATTTAAATTACATCATATATTTTACATTCTGTGGGACGTGGAAAAAGATATTTGTATCGTAAACTTATAACGCATATATATATATGTATACCGGATGTCCTACAATCGACTGGATTTTTTTTTTTTTAATTCAATAAGTGGCAAATGGTGACAGGTATTTAAAAAAATTCTTACATTAGTGTTACGTGAGATGTCAGTAGTATTTTAACTGCGATTCGCTGTTTTTGATCCAAATAACAGCTATAGACTACGCTGAAAGCAGTAGGTGCTTAATGGAAGCCAAAACCGGAAGCACCCAGCACTGATGCAAAGCAATCAGGTTAAATATATGGAGCGGGCCCTTACATTCGGTTTTTCTTTCGATTGAGTGTTTGTTGCTTACAGTGCCATCGATCGCTGCTATTTTGAGTAAAACCGAAAATCATTAAACAAAAATCCTGAGAACTTCCAAAACCGTCGTGTGCAAGTTACAGAAATTTAAAAAACTGTCAGTCTATTTTAGAACAACCAGTATATACAAAGTGTCAATAATTAAACAACCCTATTTTAAAGTTGTCTATTGACAAAACTATTGTTCATAAAGTTGCGAAATTTTGTAAAAGACAAAATAAAGGGATGGTAATTCGTTTAAGGTAAAAAAATATAAATAAAAATATTTCAAAATTTCGCCACCAAAGAGCGATTTTTAATAACTAACTTTTACCATTAGAATAGTTTAGAAATTTTATTTACAGGATGTTCTAATTGATTGAACCTATTTTAAAGTTGTCTACAGTCGAAATTATTGTTCAGAATGTTGTGATATTTTTTGGAGGACATAATAAAAGTATCGGTATTTGAGCGAAAAAAACTTAGGTGACCATTTTTCAACGAATTACACATTTAGCATACATTTACGATTATTTAACAAATTTTGTTATAACCAAAGATGTTCTGCATGTCTTTCATCATTTTCAGATATCATTTGGAATCGTAAGATAGCATGTTTCACACTTGACCGCAGTGTGTTCTGGGAAATGCTAGGAACATGTCGTGAAATGTAGTCTTTAGAATAAGGTTAAGTTAATAAGTAAAATTTCTAAACTATTGTAACGTTAAACGTGTAATGTATTAAAAATTGCAGTCTGTTGACGAAATTTTGAATTATTTGTATTTATACAAAGGGCACTAGTAAAGTTTTGCAATGTGGATTTATTTATCAAACTTTTTCAAAGTAATTTCCGTTACAAGCAAAACACTTCTCCATCCTCCGAAAACCGTCCTTAAACGAGCTCTGCCATGTTTCACTAGGGAGTAAGGCGCACCCATTCTCCCGAGCCCTCAGAAGTGCCTCATCACTGGAAAAACGAATCCCTTTCTGCTTCATTTTCACATGCGGGAATAGTACTAAGTTGCAGTGGGCAAGATCTGGACTGTAAGGAGTGTGTTCAAGAAGTTTCAGTCCTATAGTGGCCAAATATTCAGTGCAGGCTTTGGCCCGATGAGCTGGAGTTTTGTCACGGTGGAGGAACTACGTGTTCATCCTTGACTTTGGACGCAGGCTCTTCAAAGATTCTATGACTTTAGGTAGGCACTGTTCAAAAAAACCACTTAGCAGTAACTGTCTTCTGTGTGTCAAAAACGATACAATTCCACCCGATTTGAAAAATACAGCTATTATTTTTTTCTTGACAGATCCAGATTTTCTGACAGCTATCGGTGTGTCCCCATCATTAAAAACCCAAACATTCTTTTGAGAGTTAGTCGGCACATCTTAATAGTATAGTCAGGTTTTGCCACATGTCATGATGCTGTTCACATACCGAGATTGTCCATTACCAAACATTTTAGCATCACCCAGCACCAAGTCACACGTCATGTCATCTGCTCCTCAGTCAGTCTATGTGGCACCCATAGACATCACAGTTTCTTCATGTGCAAATGATCATTTAGAATTGAATGAATTGTAGGAGAATTTAGGCCTAAGGTATCCTCTATATGTTTGTAAGTTATTCGTGTGTCTTCGTCAAGCATTTTCTTCACAGCAGTGATGATTTCCTCTGTAATTGACGTTCGGGGCATTCCCCCTCTTTCAACGTCCTTCAGGGAGAAATTTCCTCTTTGGAATTATCTGTACCATCTGTGTATAGTCATACGATATGGACAATCCTCACCAAGTACAAGATTCATTTCTTCTAAGCATTTGTCTATATGTCTAAACTATGCGCGAAGTTATACGGCAAAACTGCCCTTATCTCAATTTGTAACCAGGACGCCACTGGAAGAACTTCACACTATCACAGCTAATGAATAACTGAGCCTACAGACTTGTGGTTACGTGAAGGGGCATAAGTATGAACATATGTCAGCACGCATCCACAAGCAGCGACCTGCGACTTTTTGTTTCATCATATTGCAAAACTTTCCCAGCATTCTTTGTATTTCTTTAGCTTAAACAAATTCCCATCCCTTTATCATGCTTTTCACAAATTTTCACAACTTTATGAACAATACTTTTGTCTATGAACAACTTTAAAGTAGGATCATTTAATTATAGGCATATAGTTGCAAAGTTTAAAAATATTGAATTTAATGTTAATTATTTTAATGTTATTAACCAAATGTTACTTATAGTGAAAGTTACTCAGTACAAATACGCAACTTCGATGTCCATATATCTTCAAATTTATGTAATTTGTAATACTTCATTTATCAAATAAACTCTTAAACATGTTTTCGTTTGATACTATTTATGATACTTTTCAATTAGGTAACGAAAAATTGAATTTTTACTGGTAGAATAAAAAATTCTCAGCAATCGTAAAAACGATTAATTTTTATGACATTAAAGAAAAATTCTTAGCGTTAACAAGTACACTTCCAATATTGAAACGTGCATATTTTAAACATTATCTTTATTAATATAGTTAAATGCAAATTGTCTAAGTATAACACACGAACTTTTCATTGATTTTCATCAGTATATATTGTTTAACTATTTTTCATTTTTTTAAAGAAATTAGAGCGGTCTAAGATTTTCTATTTCATATTACATAAATGTATCAGTGAAGCTCTTTTTCCATTATTCCATCTTGTATTCCTTATAAACTTGAAAATATAAGAGTAAAATTTACTTATCATAATTTAGAAGTAGTAGCATATCTCAAGAGGCGCAAGTTACTGGATATGTTTCTGGGAAAAAATACATGCGTTCTGCAAATTTCAAATTTTCTGTGTCAAGATATATCTGTGTGAATTTCACTATATATTCATGAATATGTGGGTATTATAATAATATTTTGATTTCCATCTTTCTCTAGAACACGCATTCCTAAAAATACGAACTCTTCTCTTTTGGAGCATGATAAGGAAATATGTACTTGCTTACGCTTAAGCCAACTTCATATTTTGCAGGGTGTTGAGTATTGTTCCAAAAATAAATTGTTACGCACGACTTAGAATCAAAAAGTATAAATGATAATATTAGTAATAAATAATTCGTTTTAGTTCCAAAGAGTAAATTTAAACAAAACTCGCAAATTAGGTAATGTAAAGAAAATTAAATAAATAAATAAATAAATTGTTTAATTAGCATGATTATTATATAGATACTACACCTTTTTTTGGCTCAAGAGATTTATCAGGTAATAATAATGTTTGCCTTCACATAATCGTTTTAGGCCGGCATAACAAAATTTCTTTTTCACAATTCTATACATGCATATATATAAATATATCCAATACATAAAAGATAAAATAAGAGATCGTCATTTACATTATCTAAAATGGTTTCACTCAAGTTATTTTATACCTTTTTGTTAAATGCGTGCATATCATAAGCATCGCTATATAGACTAATACATCTTTGGAGATATTTTATAGTAAATTTAACCTGGTTTTTGTGGTCCTACGTAATATTTGTCTCAGGACTGAGGAGGTTATCTAAACCATTCTTGTCCTACTCTCTTGCAAAATAAAATTATATGATGTAATGGAACAAACATGGTATATATACACTACATGTTGATCGTTTATAAATAATCATTTATTAATAAAAATCCAACTATGCGCAATCCAAATATGCAATTTCTATGACCTTATCTGTCAAAAGCATTTTCTTATTTCAAAATTTGTCTGTTAAAATAAAAATGACGCTATTCTGACGAATTCATTCCGTAATTTTTCAGTTTTATGAAATAAAATAATTGTTTAGAAAAATATTTATTTTTGTAGCTTAACTTTCCCGGATATTAAGTGTTTTAATTGAAAAAACATTTTAAATAATTAACTTTTACGCAATTAATGTCATTTGTAATGTTTTATTTCTCAGGAAAAAAATAAATGCATTTTTGTACTATATTATTTGGATACTGATGAATCAAGTACCAAAAACATTTAATATTAACATGTTCATGGATTTTGAGCAGTAGCCATTGTTTAAATATTTTCATTTTTTAAAGGATTGGTGGATATTTATGATTTTATTGTTCCTGTTACATACGAGTAAATAATCCATTGAAGTCTTTTTTTTCGTCGTTATTCTTTCTTATGTTCTATTAGAAACTTTGACACTTTAAAATCTACGAATAAAATTTATTTATCATAATTTCAATGTCGTAATTGCACATCTCAGGAACAATAAGATATTTTTCTGTGAAAAAATAAATGTATTTTGTAAATTTCATATTTTCTTAAAATATATTAGTGGGAATTTCACTATATATTCATGAATCTGCGGGAGTTATAATAATATTTTGATTTCTATCTTTCTCTAGAATACGCATTCAAAAAATGTGAATTATTATCTTTTGGAGCATGAAAAGAAAATATTTTATCCTTGTTTACTCTGAAGCAAACTTCATATTTGTTTTGATTTTAGTATCATTCCAAGGATACATTTTCATTCGCAACATTTAGCATCCACAAATATTAATACACACACACACATATATATATATATGTATTACGAAAATTAAAGTTTTGCCCTTCATTAAATTTATTGAATATAAATTGAAAGTGATTATAATATGCCGATTTTTAAAGTTATTTCGTACCTTAAAAATATTGAAATCATTATTTTATTGAAATTAATTTATATTTGAAATGCGTAGAGGAAAGGTGTAAAAATGGGCACATGTGTAAATATGGGCATCCCTCCCGAATTGGCCATTGGATTTGTTGAAGGCTGGCGGCCAGGATTGTGTATGATGCCACTTGTTGATATAAGTTAATAGAGAGCAGTTGGAACCATTTTTTTAAGTAGTTTGATTGCAGCGTGAGTTATTGTGCGAATTGTTGTTTGTCAGAACTCCAAACTTTTGACAGGTATCTGTAATGGCTTTCTTTTCATGTCCTTATAGTTAGTTTAAAATAATTTCGGAGTGATATTGGGAAATTGAAGATCTTAAGCTACATTTAGAAGCACGACTTTAGTCATGCACGTCTTTAGGTTACATGTGAAGGTGCCCATCTTTCTTAGGTGGGGTTGGTGTAAATATGGGCTCCCTTTTTTTTCGAATTATCTTGATATACAAGCACATCTAACTCTAGCTATGCTAATTGATGAGACTCCTGAAACACCGCAATGTTCAACGGGAACTTTAAATGTAGCTTCTTCTGTCGACATATCTCGTGTCCTCAAAAGGAAGAAGAGAACCCCTACTCATGGATGCAAAGCAGCAAGGTTCAATGTCATCACTGGATCGCCATGAAAGGATCAGTTGACTAAGTCGCTTGACAAAAGTACTCTCAAGAAGGCATTCTTGAGTTTTCCCGAAGTAAGGGACAGGTCAGGGAACAGGCGTAGGAAGGCCGAAGGCCTTCAAAGAAAAATCGGCCTACGAAAGATACGACTTATCCTCTGACTCATCACTGACCCTCCTCTTGTGGACAGTGATGATGATATGAACCTTATTTCAACGATGTGACCAAGCCAGCCTCGAGTGCTGCAACTTGCATCTTTTGCGATGGAAAGACACTTGCAGAGAAGCGTGGGTTAAATGTGCTATGTGCAAACGTAGGCACACTTAGCCGACACTGAGGGCACCAGTAGGCACCGGCCTGAAAGAGACAGTTATATTTTCAATTTCTGGAAATATTTTTCTCAGTAATAAATAAATTCTCTACCAATTTGTATTGTTTTATCCTGTTTTAAAACATTTTAAACTAATTTTTATGACATTTTTTGGAGAGGGGCTCTTATTTGTACCCCATTTTTTCTGGTGCTATTTTCAAAGCTTTTTGTAAATCTTCGATTTTGAATTAAAATAATTGTTATTAATCATCGTTTTACATTCTCTCATTTACTAAACTTGTTATAGTTGTTAATGAAACTAATAAATCTAAAAAAAAAATAAATGAAAGTCACTTTACTCAAAAATAAAAGAGAGTGCCTATAGTTACACCTTTTCATCTATATTAATAATTTATTTATTGTTGAAAAGTATTCTAAAAAAACATTTTTCTTAGTTATTATTTATTTCAAGATATTTAATTTTTCAAACTTAAATGTCTATATGAATTTTATTAAAATTATCTATTTTGTGGCATTTTTTTAGATATTAAAAAAAAAAATCGTTTCGCACTTTATTTTTCTTGAAAGACGGCACACTAAATTTTTTGTCCGCACTTAGAATACGTTTCTGCAGGTTAAAGGACTGTCATTCTCTAATCAATATATCTGCAGTGCGGTGAAAATCCGCTAGGGGTTATAAAACTTCAAAACGTGAGTTAGGAGCTCAGATTTTCGTATCACCTGTTGATTTATTAATAGAGGAGTCATTTTGTAATAACAGACAGGTTATAATAACATAATTATTAGACGGAGTTCTGGATGATTTAACTACTAAAGTTCAAGTAGTAAAAATGCTGAAATTATCTATGGAGATGTGGCGAAATTAGTTCTGTATTCCACTGGTGAATGGTTAATTCTGTATTCCACGCAACTGATCTAATAAACATGTTTCCGATACGGATACTTTTGTTCTCTCATTATTGGAAAAACAACATACATTCCTACAAATTACAAAATGACTAATGGCGACTGAAAATGTGCTGTCCTAGATTATCTACTAGTTAATTGGTAGCATGGTGCTAAGTAAAAATCCTGAATATGGAATGTTGTGAGTGGTGTTTGAAGAGTCTTCTAATGAAATTAGAGAGAGTGATGCCTATTGTTATTTTCTCAGTTTCCCTCTGAATGTTACAAAATATCGTATACTACATCAATTCCTTTTTATTCCAAAGCAAAAATTCAAACAAACTTCACAAAATACAAAGTGAAAAGAAAATTAATAGACAAATAAATATCTTATTGAATTAACACGATATATTTACACATAATAAAAGTTGTCTTCACTTTAGAGATAAGTGATCTTCTTTCATTAGATAATGAAACTGATTGGCCTCTCATAATAATTTTATGCCTCGGCATATCAACATTTCTTTTCATTTCATTTTCAAATCAATACATGCGTATACACAATAGTTGCGCATGTGTAAAAGCATAAATAAAGTGATTATGCAAAGGAGGATTTACAATTTTACTTCCTAAGAAAAAGTACAAGATTCATCTGATTTTTTTTTTTTTTTTTTTTTTTTTTTTTTTTTTTTTTTTTTTTTTTTTTTACATTTATTATACTTAAGCTAACACAAAATAAGTTGTTAGTTTTTAACTATGAGGGAATATCTATATTATAAAGGACAAACATATCTGTGCGTAACGCATACGTCATTTTGCGAATGGCAAAACTTTGAAATTTGAAATAAAATTTTGGATTTGCAATTTTCTCTACAGCAAATTTTTAAACTTCTAAACATCGCACATTTTAAATTTTTACACCGTCGTATAAGGAAAAAAATGCTCTTTTAAATGCAATTCGTTTGACAGCTGTATCTCAATTTATTTTTGAGATATTAATTTTTTTTGTAGTTTTTAATACCATTTTTCTTATCGTGGCAACCAAAGTACCTCATTTCATTGAAAGTCTTTGAAAGTAAAAGAAAAATAGTCGAAAATAGGAGATTCTGTATCTTTCTGTTGCCATTTTCTCATAAAACCTAAAAAAAAAAAAAGTTGAAATTAAAATATGGGCTATGTCAAGAATATTGTCTGTTATTCTGTGATAATGACGTCATATGCACACTTTTCTATAGACGAAGTTTAAAACTGGATTGTAAAAGTGGATTGCTTTAGCGGATGCATATGACGTCATTTTATAAAAAAGCGTGTATTTTATTTCTTAAACCTGAATTATGTTTTGTAGAAGAGTGTCATTTTCACAGCCCAGCTGCTTTGAAATTCTTCACAGGTGAAAATGCTTCATATTTAAAAATAATGTAATCGAAATCACACACTGATAAAACGCAATGTTTTACAAAAATTTTAGAATATCTTTATAAAGTATATTTTTCAATCTTCTGACCATCGTTACATTTTCAATTTTCGTCGCATAGAGAAAAAAATTACTTTCAAATGCAATTTGTTTAAAAACTTTATCTTAATTGACTGATGTATTATATTTTCTAAAATAATTTTTAAGCATAATTTTTTTAAAGTTTATCTTATCACGTGCCGGTTTCAATACATAATAGTAATAAACATTTTTCACATAAAGCAACAAACATTTTTCAGCATTTGTTTCTGACTATTTTTGCATAACGAAATTAATACTTCCTTTATAAACAAATAAAAGAATAATATTAAAAAAACCACCAATGTAACATATTTGTGAAAGACAAATTAACGAAATTAATACTTCTTTTATAAACAAATAAAGGAATAATATTGAAAAAACAACAAATCTAACATATTTATAATCGTACAATTTAAATTTTTAGATCACCAAATAGGATTTTTTTTAATGGAATAACTTTGCAAAGTCCATCTCAGTTTACTGATTGTCTATAGTTTTAAAAACAATTTTTAAGCATGAAATAAGAAATATTTTTTTTAATTTATCTATATCGCTCGAAGCTCGATTACGAAAGATTAATCCGTTTGCCCTTAAAACAAAATACAGACTTCATCATTTTCTTACGGCTAATATCCATTAAAAAAATTCCCTATGAATAAATAAATAAAATAATATAAATAAAACACAAATTTACCAGACATGTATAAGCTCTGAAATTATCAGAATATAAAAGGATGCCATAAGTAGCAAAATCTTGGCAAATAACTCTTAGCATGCGGCTAATAAGAAAATATCGCTTTTGACAAATTTCAAAAATTTATTTGAATGTATAATTCGTATTTTCCATATGAAAAATGCTTTTTTAATGTAAGTTGTCAATCTAAAAATATTATGGAATATAAAAAAATTATTAGTTTTCAATTTTAAAAAATGATTTCACCTATATTCTTTAACCCGGGAAGCCCGGGTACGTTCCCCTAGTTATTATTAAAAAATCAAATTATAAAGTTACTTTACATTAATATTTTAAGTAATTACTTATTAATTAAAGCTTAGTAAAAACACCTACTTTGATATTAGTTGATTCTTGTAGCCATAACCTAACAGAATTTGATATTGCTTTGCCTAAGTACTGAACAATTTCTTTATAGCGTAATATCAATTTAAATGTATCTTTAGTTCATCAATTTTTTATTAATAAAGGATTATTTATAAACAATCAAATGTCTTACGCCAGTGATTTTTTAAAACAAATGAAAGGTTTAAATTTGTTTGAAGTGAAAACTTTTAGACCTTCTTTTTGTAAAGGAAACATATAACTTGTTACACACTTTAACTAATTAACAAACTAATTATATTTCCTTTCTTAACATAATGCTCAAGAACTTAAAGAAAAAAGAATAAGTTACATTCATTATATTAAATAAAATATAGACAAGACGACAATCTGTTTTTTATCAAAATCAAAATTACATTTGTCTATTCAGTTTTAACACACTTTTCATCAAAAATTGTTTACTATTTTTTTTTTCAATATTATTTTTATCCCTCGTTGTATATCCTTATTTTATCCCAAGAGCATGCGGATCAGTAAACAACTTGTAAAAACACACTTTTAAATGCTAACAACAATTTCTTTAGGAAGAATAAAATCAATAATAAATATGCACTACATCTACCCTATATGTAAAAAATCATAATAAGTCGATTTTAAGGAAAGACTGATTAAACGGTTGATTATGTTTTACAGCTATTTCTCTTAAAATATAAAACGTTTTGCTTTGAAATTAACATCAACTATTCACATGTGTCAACAGTTGTATTAGAATTTTAAAATTTGAATTAGTTTTTGATATATTAATATTTCTTTCTAATTTTAATTGTATTTCTGTAATGGAAACTAAATTATTTCATTTTTGTTTATAAAAGGGGGAAAAGGGATAAAGGTAGGGATTATTAGATTTTTTCTTTACTTCATTTTAAAATTGAAATTGAAAAGTTAAATTAGGAAAAACAGAGAGATTTTTTAAAATGATCACGTGTTATAAGCAGAAAATAGGAAACAAATATGTCAAAATATTACACGTAAATATTAAGAAAGTTTGAAAAATTTAAAATAATGAAATTATTACACACAAACGCATTTAAAGGAGATAATTACATCATATCTAAAATGTCCAAAAATGTCATATTTAAAGTCCCTAAAATAATAAAATTATTACAGGTGAAACACATTTAAATGTGATAATTAAATCATATGTAAAATGTCCAAATATTAAATGCCATCGTATTTAAAGTGCCTAAAATAAATAAATTATTGCGCCTGAAAAACTTTTAAAAGTTAATATTAGATTAATGTTAAATAGCTCAAACAATAATATTCCCAAACAGGAACATTGAAATTTAAAAGAGAAAAAAAAAACTTTAAAATAAGTAACTTATAACATGAGAAATGAATTTAATAGTTAATATAACATCATATATGAAAAGAATACATTTAAAACGATTTTTATTCCGGAGAATTTTTATGAGACATCACATGGTATAAAAGTAGTGCTGTTAACAAATCTGTTTTCATATAGGGTTACGTCGAGCAACTGTGTCAAGATTTTACAATGTGACTATGGAGATTCTTGCAATTGAACTTCAAAAGGCTAATATTCATTTGAATTAAAGTCTGGACGTTTTTCAATATGTTTTTTTTTTTTTTTTTTTTTTTTTTTTTTTTAATATTGGGTATCAGGTCCTGTTTAAAAAAGTGTAAACAACTAAAATTCATTTAAACCAGGCAGATCATGTGAGTTTTATATCAAATAAAGAACGTTTTAAGGGAAGCCTTTACTGTCAATGTGTTTAAAAAAAGCACTGAAACTGAAAATATTAAATTTATTTATACAAAAAAACAAAATTATGTAAGTGTTTATGAACTTTGTTATAGGTAATAAGTATAAAAGTGTTACATGTGTATTTTAAGGAAAAAAAATAGCAAGAAAAATCTATGAACAAACGGCTATGTACGTACTTAAGTACATAATTCCCTAATTTGTTTTTACCACAATGGAAGTTCGATATGTCCAATAAACCTGTGTAGAACGTAACCCCATTTTTATATCAAACGGAACAATTTTTCATCCGTTTCGATAATTTTCTAATAATCTCACTTAGCCCTATGCACGCCTCTTCACTGTATCGTAAAATGTTTAGCTATAGCTATCACACTAAGAATTTTCGTTTGGTACGCCCATAGCATTCTTTTTAAAAATTTTACTATGCAATTTTAATAAGATATTATATAATATTTTTATTGCAAGCAAAAAAACAACGGAAAAAATAATTTCCGTAATAAAAGAAACTCAAAAAGATATTTATAACTGTTTTGGTAACTGGATTCCATATGATCCAGTTACCCCTGATACATGTCCTAGTTACTACTCCATTCTTGTAAAATGTATGGGGTAACTGGAACACCGGACGTACATTTTAAACTTGAAGTAAATGTGCAGAGATACCTAATAATATTAATGTATATATGTGTCTAATCTTTAAATAAAAAGATCGTTTAATAAAAGTACCGTATTTTAATAAAAAGCCGAGGAAATTCAACCAAATGGAGAAAACCTATAGGCGAGCGGAATCTTTTCTTCCCCAGCTCATTATTCTACTACTTATTCCGACATCAAGGTTTATAGATCCCCAGCCACGTCCCGAGTAAAAGACACTCTAGCGAAAGCCGAGTTGAGAAAAAAATAATCAAAATTTAAAACCGGACAAATTTAAAAGGAAAATTGCACAAATTAAAGACACCGAAAAGATCGAAGGGTCGGTTTGCAGCTCTGATGTTCCGTTAAAAAAGAACCCCAAATTTTCGGCATCCTATCACAGCAAAGGCAGAGTTATGATTGAGTTGGCGCACGTTGATTTAAGAAGTAGGGATGGTGGTGCAATGTTGGGAAAAGCTAAAATAAAAAAAAAATGAACGTTTTTTTTATAAAATAACCTATGTTCCAGTTACCTCGTAAGTCCAGTTACCCCAGCTTACCTTAACAATATTTGATAATAAATACAGATAAATATATGCACAAAATTCTTTTGATTCCTTATATACGAATTACTCTTCGATAAATAAGTGTTAGAAAATTCGGATATTCGTATTAATTTATATAAACAATATCCATTGTAAAAATAATATGAAAATATGCATAATAGCCTATTGAAAAAGAGAAAAGATTTTATGAATAAGCTAAACCCGTCCCTGAAAATATCTCAAACACGATCAAAATATAAAATATAAGCGTAAAGAATTAAGTCGCAATGCTTTTCAATAGCGTGGTTCTTAAGGTTATCCCCAAGCAGACGGAGTTTTTAATCTCGTACCTAAAGGAAGAAAATTGTCAGTAGCATTGATATAAAAGTCAGAAAGATAGCGACATTTTTAACCCATCCATTTTAGACAAGCTGTTTTTCAAATGTGTAATTGATCTTACTTATCAATCACGAAAACAGACGCTAGTTGTTATGATAGCCATAGATGAGGCTATGGTAATATGCCACATTCAAACGAAAAAGCATGGGTACCTTCTCACAGAAGATAGCCGCCGTTATAGTGATAAAATTATTCCCTCTTCCAACACCTGGTAATATTTTTCAAACATGTCGCATTACTATGCGTTTAGAGGCTGCGAATCTTGAACGGTGGTTGGCGACATAGCTCGCAGAAAGCTGAGCCCCTAGTAATTATATTAAATATTTTAGTAACTTCAATTTTGTATACATTTGAGTATGTTGAGAACTACGAAATATAAAGTAACAAAATTATAAAATAAACAATCACAGATACTATATAAATACCAAAGAATATACATCGTAGTTCTTGTATGGAACCATCGGACAATCTTTAGATCATTTTCCTACTTCACATTTTGAAAACTTTAAAAAATAATAATACGTAAAGTGGTTGTATGAACTATCATATTATTAAAGTTTAATTCCAGTTATAAATTATACATTTGTAACAAGAAATGGAAAAGCTGTTTTTTTTTTCAATCAAGAACATTCGTATAGCGGTTTGAATAATGATATATGCGAGATGTTATTTGAATGCATTTATTTGTACTGTCAATTATAATATCAGGTAATCCAGAAAGTAAGTTCCGTTTAGCAACTCAAGAAAGGGAAAAAATAATTTTTAACTAACTTTTATTAAATAATGAACTGCAATGCTCAGACTAATTTTCGACATAGGTACCACCATTGTTTAGACATTTATCGTAGCGAGGCACGAGTGTTTGGATGCCCTTCCCAAATACCGATGCCGCCTGTGGTTGCAACCATTGGTTAACAATAACCTTACTTCGTCGTTGTCCTTGAACTGATTGCCAGCAAGAAAATACATCAGTTGCTGGAAAAGCTGAAAATCACTTGGTGCGAGATCCGAGTTCTAGGGGTGGGAATAAACGTTGTTTTCACGTCCTTTATTGAAGTGCTGCAACTATCTTCTGACCATAAAATCGCTCATCGAATTAGGTCCGTAAACCTCACAAATGTATTTGCGAATTTCACATGTTTCTCACGGGAATAACAGAGAAAACCACCTCGGTAAGCAGCTTACGGTTAGAAATCAGATGATAGACCATTTCTCATATACGGCGGGATGATCGATTGTTTTAAACATTTTAAATTCTTACAAAACAAGCCCCGAATGAATCAGCTATCTGAAAATGCCTTTCCTGACTTACCAGTGAATCAGCAGGAAGAATGCGTATGCTTGAACTAACCAAAACAGCTATTTCGCGGCGAAAATGGAAAACGTAACTTACATTCTGTATTACCTGTTATTGTGTGACAAATGGTTTTAATCTCTAAAATTATTTCTGATACATTTTTAATTAAAAAAAATTACAGATCATGAGTGAAGGAAAGTTGCAGAAAACACTTTAATATCATAAATATGATAAAAGTAAGGACCGTTAAATAATTTACCATTTAAATGACTAGATAGAATGTGATAAAATACGCATTGCTAAATGATGTAAGCAATGCCTCATCGAGAAATCAGTATTTTATGTATTTTATCAAATTTTTATCTAGTTTTACATTGTTTAATATCATGCAAAAATAAATTATTGTTTCTAACAAATTCTTCCAACTATAGAAAAACGAAAACCTAAATCTAAAAAAGATTATACCCATAAGAAGACACTACTGTAAGATAGATTTATAGTTTTGTATATCCTGTCACGATTTTCATCAAAATTAAATCCCCTCTTGTAAAAATATTCTCCTCAGGTTGAAATACTTACGTTAAAAATCTACCTAAAAATAATTATCAATACTAAAAGGAAAACAAAAAATTGTGACTTTCCGTTTATCAAGATGAAAATAAAAAAATGCATTTTAAAAAGTGTTATTTAAATTTGTTCTATTTAAATGCAGTTGGTCACTTTTTTTCAAATTTCCAGATTTACTCATAAACATAAAAGCTAAAATTAAATATTTGTTAACGATAGATCAGCTTATTGTTTTCAGCTGATGGATAAACGTTGAAGAGTACTTTCTATTTTATAATATAACCTAGATAATAGAAAGAAACCATTGATGCAATTTTTTTTTTTTTTTTTTTGTTTGAAGAAAATTCTATTACTGATTCTTGTATGCATTACTCTTCTTAGATGCTAATTGAACATTATCATTTTGTGCATCAAACTAGTACATTTATTAATTTTTTATACCGTCTTTATTGGAAAAAATATCTCATTTGTCAATGATTTATTCATTTATCAAAGTAAATGTTGCTAAATATATTGCTTGAATTTAAATTGACTATATATATTTTTTTCGAAATCTTTGTTAATGTGTGTGTTATGTGTGTAAAATATAGAAATCAAGCATAAAATACGAATTATTAAACAAAAAAAAATATAAATTTTATAATATATATATATATATATATATTTATAATAACCAATCAGGGGCTGTGAAACTTCGTCATAAGGTAAATTCTTTCCATTCGTGTTAACATTTAAAGCACGAAAGAGCCATTTGCCACACAGATTTTTTTTTCATTACATGTTTTTTTTTGCAGTCAAACCAGTGAATGAATAAACAAATGCAGAGAACTCTGGAGTGCATACGAGAGTTTTGATGCTGTCGTTTACTTCTTACTTACTGCGAGCAGTCGAATATTCTCTATGTGTAGGAGCTGAGCATATATGTGTATGTGCTGAGCATATTGGTGGAGTTTGCATAGAAACTCCATAACACTGGGTTAGTCGAAGCAAACAGACTGTAAGGAAGTAATAGAAAACGACGCCAGAGCCACAGATCTTTTAATATTAATTAAATAAAATAATATTAATTTAGAAAAAAAAAGATAAAACTATAAAAAATGAAAAAAATAGAGATTTACTGAGAAAAATCCTACTAGGATTTGACAGCTAACTTCTTCAGCTAATGAGGTTACACACTGCGAAGAATTAAATTGCCGGAAAAAATAGAGCTGTTAGAAAGTATAAAATAACAGAAAAGCTGTACCCTCAGAGAGCTGGAAATAGAAAAGTCACTATCGGATTTGAATTTACACTCATGCAATGAATGAAGATGCAGGAGAGCAGTAAACAAAGTACCGAGGCTAGAAAGGGAAAGAAATAAGCTGAAAACTCTAGAAATAATTAAAACTATAAGATTTCTAAGAAAAACAGATGTATTCGGGTGCAAAATGCTTAGGCGGGAAGATATCAAAAATAAGAGAATAGAAAAACTAAATGATTTTGAATTAAACAACATAAAAAGTCAGTAAGAAAAAGAGGTGCTAAAAAAACAGTAATCAGGATTTACACATTTTCACATTAAATTTCGGTTCTCGTTAATATGACGTCACTTGGTCGTTAAGTGTCAAGTTTATTCCTCAATAAAACTACCGCTGATAGTCGCTTATTTTATGAGAAAGTAAAAATGTCATTAAATGTTATATCACAGCGTTTCTGTTATTTTTTTTTTTCAAATTGAGAATATCTTTGTATGTCTTATATACATTTGTTTAGTACTCTGACATTTCAGCTGAAATGGGTAAAATGTATTTGAATTTTAATTGTTTTGTCTTTATGAAAACCTAAGAAATCCACAAAGGCAGACCTCGGGACTATATGTGTTTCTCAGACGCAGTTTACAAAATGTGCTAAAAACAATTAATGAAGTTTTTAGCCCTTTAGGATGGCAATATTTTATTAACTGGACCGGGAAAGCAAAATCCAACCAAAAAATCGATTTTTACTTTTTTGTATCATTAAATAGCTTAAACTTTTATCTTTCCAACGATATGTCACACATGTTTATATATATGTTACCTGCCAAACCCGATTTTAGGCCAACCTAGATTGGCCTAGGCCAAACTAGTTTATCCTAACGCGTATAGGATAAACTAGTTTTTCCTAGGACAAACTAGTTTATCCTAACGCTCATAGGATAAACTAGTTTTTCCTCGGACAAACTAGTTTGGCCTAACGCTCATAGGATAAACTAGTTTAGCCTGCTATTCATTGGTCCGAACCGGTTTATCCTAGGCCGATCTAGTTTATCCTAGGCCAATTCAATTTGCCGTGATTTTATTGATCCCAAAGACCGCCCCGGCGCCAATTTTCTAGTTTATCCTAGGCCGATCTAGTTTATCCTAAGCGAATGCAATTTGACCTGCTTTTATTGATCCCCATTACCGCTCCGACGCCAACTTTGTGCAAAGTAGTATTGCCGTCACCCCTGTATAATATATTTTATTCGATGGGGAGTGTGATACTGACCCTTAAAAATTTCATTGCCACCGGTAGTTATATGTTCCATTTGACATATTGTGTGCTGGAGGTCTGAAGAAATGGATCAGAGGTTATTATAAAATTTAGCAGAGGAAGAATTTAGAGGATTGATTATGTACAGTATAACTTCGAAAATCCGGCATCGTCAGGACCGGATAGTCGTCGGATTTTTGAAAATTCCAGATTTCTGAAAGAATATCAAATGTACTTCTGATATTGTTTATGGTGAATTTATTCATAAATAATTCAAAGCCAAGTGATATTTAAATGAGAAAAAAAAAAAAAAAAAAAAAAAAAAAAAAAAAAAAAAAAAAAACATAGATTTTTTTTTTTAATGATATAAATATCACTTTGCTTCGAATTAATTATGAATAAATGCACCATTAAGAATATCAGAAATATTTTTAAGCTACTATTATTCCAAAATTAAAATTCTCTTTAAAGAATTGTACATATACATTTATACGGATAGGGATACAGAACTGTAAAACCTGTTAAAGAATCTGTGTATGAGAAAATCGTGTTTTAACGGAATTTTTATTTTTATTTTTTATTTATTTATTTATTTTTATCGGTGCAAATTGGACAGAATAATCCGTTTGAAAAAACATAATACATTTGCTAGAGACAACGGACCTGCTAAAAAAGGAACTTAACCATAACGAAGTTTTTATTCTCGCCTATGTGATTCCGTCTTAGAAGGTTTTCCTGTATAAAATATTTCAGATTTTCAAGTTTCTAAGACGCGTAAAAAATTAAGAATATTAAGTGTTCAGATAATAACATACAAACAGAGATCATTAAATAATCAATGCAGTTTACAATAGAATTATTAATATCATTAATCCCCATTCTATGGCTTGGAGATTTAAAAATTAAAAAAAATTCTATACAATAAAATCGTCTAAGAAGGAATTACATAGAAAAGAAGAAAAATCCGTTATCGGCAGGTTGTTATCTCTGTTATCTCTGTTGTAAATACATTGTATTCTTTTTGCAAGTACAGTACAACCTCGATTATCCGAAGTAATTGAGACCGACCATCTTTCGAAAAATCGAGAATACTTCAATTTTAAGATTAAGGAGAAATATATGCAATATTTCTTATTCTGGTAATAAATGCTTAATTAAAAGAAAAAAAAAGAAAAGCAAAATAGAAACATGAATAATTTACCTGAATTTTAATTTTAAAATTAAGTACCTTTTACAGCTATCACAAAGGTTTGAAAAAATGTTTTGTTTGTCGCAATTTCGATTGCCTTTGCTTTGAAGCTCTATCACGGAGTTTTTTAATATTATTAGTTCACCAGTATCATAGTCTTTCTGCTACTCCAGGCATGCCAAACCTGTTGCAAAACATTGAAAACTTTCGGAATTGCTAATTTGTCCGTTTTCTTCGTTCCTCTCCGCAGCTTACGGGAGATCAAGTTAAATTCAAAGGAACCCTAAGAAAGAGCGAATATATTTATATACTCGGAGCGAAAATATTTATATATAGGACCGCTTGTACAGAAGGAATATGATGGTTAAAAAAAAAAAAAAAAAAAAAAAAAAAAACCTTCAAAATGGATTTTGCTTACAAGGAATGTGATAGTAAAAAAAAAAAAAAAAAAAAAAAAAAAAAATGTTTTAAAAACAGATTTTGGTTAACCGAGAGTTTCGGTTAAAAGTGTTTTGGATAAAAGAGGTTCTACTGTACTAATATCCTTGTCTTACATATATCAACATATTTCTTTTTGTTAAACACGGGATTCCATCATAGGCAGGTTATTTTTCTCAGGTTTTATAGTACTTTTAAATTAATATCTCAAATAATGTCGTAAATATTCTAATAATATCGTAAATATTCTAATACGACGGTATAAAATTGAAAATGTGTGATGCTTAGAAGTTTTAAAAAATTGCAGTAGAGTATTTAGCCGTACATTGATACATCTGTTTTTTTTTTTTTTTTTTTTTTTTTTTTTTTATGGCTGGCTTATACAACGGAGCGTTGTTTTTTAGATACGACATTTTTATTGCTGGCCGAAAAAAGTAGCAAATCGGGCTAATAAATAAATAAATTTTAATTGTGGAATGATAGCGATTTGAAAATACGTGCATTAAAAGAAGAAAAATTGGGCCTGGCCAAATGTTACTGATATTTTTACAGAACAGACCAGAGATCCTTCCGGTCCAAATTATTTTCATATGAGCTGGGTTGGAAATAAGAATTGAGAAAATTTCTGCCTGTGGAGACCTCAAGAAGAATGCAGTCCTGCCCCAACTTAAGCCGGAAAAAAATTGAGTCCCAGTCCGTATCGGTCCGAACCTCTCGAAAAAAGTAATCCCCAAACCAAACCCGGACCGAATGTCGTGAAGGAAAATTGGGCGGGCCCGCAAAGATCCTTACATCGAATAACCAAAAGACTAGCTCACAAAATTCTGTAAATTTGAACGCTAAACTTTTGTTATATTAAAAAAATAGAAAATAAGAAAAACGAGTTTTTTGTGAACTTCGGTCACTTCCATAGATGTGTTTGAGTTGAGCCGATTCGTTTGAAATTTTTTGAATTTAAGTGTGAACTGGACTCATTTTTGAGAAACTGAATTAATGTTTGAATGAGGTTTTTTTTTTTTTTTTTTTTTTTTTTTTTTTTTTTTTTTTTGTGAGCGTGCTCAACACTGGTTGGCATCAATTAAAGCACGTCAAATTGAATTTGCCTATAATAAACTAGAATGTTAGCGCCGAAGCAGTCTTTGGGATCAATAAATGCACGCCAAATTGCAATGTCCTAGGATAAACTAGATCGGCCTAGGATAGGCTAGTTCAACCCAATGAATCCAAGCAGGCTAAATTAGTTTATCCTATGAACGTCAGGATAAACTAGTTTGGCCTACGAAAAGCTAGTTTATCCTATGAGCGTTAGGATAAACTAGTTTGGCCTATGAAAAACTAGTTTATCCGTTGCGCGTTAGGATAAACTAGTTTGGCCTAAAATTGGGTTTGGCCGGTAACATATATATAAAAAAAATAAGTGTATAAATTATTCATTCTTTTTTAAGAGTATTTCACAGCTTAATGACCATTTAAATCTTTAATTGGCTTTTTCTCAAAACTTCGATTTTGCATGTTTATGTTCCTTTTTTTTCAATATCTATTAAAGTTAAGAACTCAGATTTTTTTAATACTTATATTATGTTGTATTGTTATTTGTGTTTGTGCATTTATTAGTTTAACACAGGGATTTAATGATTTGTTGAGAATTATTTATTTTCGGTTGTGAAATCTTAGCAAAAAAGATTTAATTAAAAAATGTCTTTCAATAAATAATTAATAATTAATTTTGAGTTTAACTTGGAAAGAAAATGGTCTGTTAAAATACGTAAATCATATTATTCTAACTACTCTAAAAATCTAGACATCTATCTTTCACCATTTATGAGAAAAAGCTACATAAAGTTGGTGAATTAAACATGGCTGAGATTGGGCTTTCCCGGTCCCCATAAAATGAATTATTATTCATTCG
This sequence comes from Maratus speciosus, assembly GCA_963932465.1. Taxonomy (NCBI): domain Eukaryota; kingdom Metazoa; phylum Arthropoda; class Arachnida; order Araneae; family Salticidae; genus Maratus; species Maratus speciosus. Next base: position 545,384,241 of record OZ010786.1, on the reverse strand, counting down.
GAATTTTTTAGACACAGATGATTTCTTTCAGTATTCGATATGTATGTTTGAATGACCATTACCAATAATATTATTAACGGTATTTTAGAATATTTTCGATGAAATATGTTTATTTTAAAGCAAATATGTCACAAAAATAATTTCTTCAGAAAATCTGTAAACATTCAGCGTCCTTTATACTATATTTGTTCTAAATAAGTAATTTTAAATGTATAACAACCCAATATCCTACGCACAATACATTTCTGCTAGATGATAAGCTTTTATGCTGCCACTTATTTCAAATATAAATACTTGCCATAATTAATCACAAAATTATGAAACGAAGTAAAGCGAAGATGATTATTCGGAAATAGTGATGATACAAAGTCATAGAAGAGGATATCACTGATAACAATACTGATATAGTTTGATGAATACAAACTGATATAGTTTGTAGTACAAACTGATATAGTTTGATGAATCGCGGTTTGTTTATGTGCAATTACCTTGACGGATACGCTTTCTAATGACATCATTTGAAACAAAAAAAAAATTATTTTTAACTACTGTATGTATGAAATATTTTATAACAATTGATAAACAAAACAACATTAATTTAATAAAGATAAATGTAGAATTAAATTATTTTAAAAATGTTTGAATTTTAGTTTTTTTTTGCGTTAATGTTACTTTAAATATTAGCAGTGAAATTAAGCTGTTTTAAAAAGCAAATTTAAAACCTCTCCTGCAAAAATATGAAGAAATATCTTAATTCCCTAAAATTTCAAAATATAAGATAACGTACGTAAAGCAAATTTTAAAGGTATATTTTATATAAAATATTTCAAACATCACAGTTTATGTAATACATAATCGAAAATTTTAAAATCCCTTTATGTGAAACAGCTTCTTGTTTGAATGATAAACACGGGACCTCAAAACATTTTTTTTTCAAAAACAGCACGTTGCTACGATTTTTTAAACAAGATAATATAATGTAATACTTTCTTTCAAATACTTGAGAGTATAAAAGAATTTTTTGTGGATTATTAAATTTCATTGCTTATATTCTGGAGAGAACTTTCTTTTATGTGTTCTATAAACAATAATACACAGATAAGAGTGCAATTTTCAAGCAAAAAAATATTTTGAGACTACTTTTAAAGATGGTTAAACGTTTTTCAGGCTAATATATTTTAGTTATTACATACTTGAGAAAAATGTAACGAAATGTCCTGTAGTTAAAATATATATTCTTAATATTAATCATAGGTAATTACAAACCTTCCTGAACACTAGGCCTAAGCGCTTGAGAAAAAATGGAGGCTGTCGTAAGGATTTTTTTTTTTTCGCCGTTTTTACAGTACATTGAAATTGAAAACCAATAATTTCTAGAAGTTTTGTCCGCCTTATTTTTTTTTTCGAGGTTCAATAATTTTCGAAATATTGATTTTCTTTTTTTATAGTTTTAATGGCATTTCTGTTAATGACATTCTGACAAATAAATTATTTCATTTTTGTGTATGAAATGGAAAAAAGGGATAAAGGTAGGAATTATTAGATTTCTTCATTTTCGTCATTTTCAAATTGAATTTTAAAAGTCAAATTAGAAACAGAATTAAAAACAGAGAGATTTTTTTTTTAATTAAAATGATGTGATCACGTGTTATTAGCAGCTATTAGGGAAAATTATGTCAAAATATTGCACATAAATATTATAAAAATTCGAAAACTTTATAATAATGAAATTATTAAACAATAATTTTATGAAATACCTGTATTTAAAATCAGGGAATCGTACAAATTCTTAAAAAAATCAATGTGCGAAAGCCGACGTTTTTGTGTCAGCGCCCATGCCTTGTAATCAGGGGCGGCGGTTGTGATACTTAAAAAGTTTAATTTTCTAAAATAAATTATGTTATTAATGTTATACATTTCGTTAATTTGCTGACTTTTAGGTGTGCATTATTTTGGAGTGGTTTAGATAAATTAATGTATTAAATAATCGAAAGCAATATTCATAATGAAAACGGCATTACACTTCTGAAGAATATGGTATTTCAGTCATAATGTATTGCTATTTTTTTAACAGTTAGTATCAAATGGTAATTTACAATTTAAAATCATTTTTATTGCAGTGAAGATAGTGTACTAAAATTTCTTTCTTTACATACAATTTATGTCATATGAATAAAACTCTCAGAACATTTGTGTGTCGTCCTGTTCATTGAGCACATTAAGAAATTATTATTCAATGCATTTGTTCTTAAATCATACGAACCTAGTCGATCTAGAGTTCTAAAACATGATTGATTCAATAATCCCGTTTCTATATTTGGGTGATTCTACCAAATGGGAAATCGATTGGGAAATCGACTGTAATGATGAAACTGGGTGATATTTAAATTTTTTCACAAGTAAAATATATATATATATATATATTTTTTTTTTTACATATGGATTAGACATGGTTTTATTACATTGGTCCATAAAATGAGCGCATTAAATAAATAATATATACTTTTTAAACTTTTAAACCTATGAAATATATTTCACTCACATGAAATTATCGCTACACAAAAATACAAAAAATAAATAATAATAATTACTTACTGGAATACTTATTATTTTATTTTCCACTTCAGTATTTAAAATGCATTCATGAAGTTTGATTTTTATGTTTTAAATTATATTTTTGTTCTTCACATGTAATTTCTATTTGGCAAGATTCTGCAACTCATATTACAAATCATTCAATCACCCATTAGTAATTCAGGATGTTTCAGCTAAGTGGCACTACTGTGGACAAAAACAGTATACATGTACTGAGCACAACTTCTTACGTAGTTTTAAAAAAACAACCATCTTGAAAATATACTTCAGTGTGTAAGAAAGAATTGCATAAACAAATTAGGTAAGTGTTAACATGGCATTATCAATCCCTCATTTAAATTTATAATGTTAATTTATTTCCTAAAAATACATTAACGAGTAGTTTAATTTTCCCTAAAAGAATAATTTGAGAATATGTATTATTTTTATTCAGTTATCTATTCGTACAAATTTCAGAAGCTGATAATGTTAATTTTATCAGTCCTTCATTGGTCATTCCCTCTTGTGAGGGAAAGGCTCCAATATTTTTAAAAACTAACAACAAAGATATTTTTATGTATTTGTTATTTTTTAAAAGAAATTTGTTAAAAATATTTCAGCATAACTCAATTACAGAATTTCGAATGAATCGAAGTATGTTTTGGTCAAATATTAGAAGAGAAATAAACTGTTGAATAAATGATTATTATTAATAAAACTACTAATTTTAATACATGAAAATTTTGTTTAATTTAAAATTTAATTGTCAAATTATTTAAATTCTGAGTAAGAAACATACTGTAATAAGTTAAAAATAAGAATTGTAAGTTTGGTCAAATTAATATTGTGCTTTATTTGTATTTGTTTATAGCTATCAATGCCAAAAAGAAAGTTCTTGTAAAATTTAGCAAGTGGTTAAGTGTGATCGCAAATCGCACAGAAGGTTTCGTTTAATATCTCTTTTAAAACACTTTATTCTTAAATTAAAAAATCAAAATTGCTAATTAAAAATTATTAATTCCTTACATAAATGGCAGCACTATTATATTCAGGATTGCCCCTTCCCCGAAATCACCCACTACGCTTTTTCAAATTTTATGTTTCACTAATAATATTTATAAGAGGACACCGTCAAAAAGCCGCATTTAAAACGGGAGGAAGAGCCATCGGATGTCTATAATATGAATAAGTTTTCATAGACCTATCTAACGATATGTCACATGAGTGGTGTCCTTGAACTTTCGAAAAGTGCCTCCGGGGTAAAGCGGGGGTGGGGGGATCGGATGTGTATAATATGAATAAGTTTTCATACACCTATCGAACGATATTCCACATGAGGGGTTTACTCAAAATTTAGAAAATTGACCCTCGACAGAGCACCCTTCCCTCCCTCGGGAATTGCCCATTCTTTCAAATATTTACGGTTAAAAAATAATATTGATATGAGGGCTCAGTTAAAAAACGCATTCAATACGCAATAAAAGCTGATATGAAGATAAAAGAGAAAATAGCTCACCACCCCCACTCAAATTACACGCGCGGTCGCTTTATAAAATTTTTAATATATGTTTTAAATTATGTCAAAATTTAAATGGGATTGGTTAATTAGTTTTCCTAATTTTAACAATTCCGTGTCAATAGTCCTCCCCGAAGTGTCCCTCCCCTCCCCGGAATTCCCAACTCTTTTAAATATTCAATGTTATAAAATAATATTTATTTGAGTGCTCACTAAAAAAACGTAATAAACAGCTGATCCGAAGAAAAAAAAAAGAAAATTGCCCCCCTCCCACCATCCAAATTCCACGCACCCTCACTATATAAATTTCGTATTATGTGTTATAAACTATCTCAAAGACACTTCGCGCCTTTTTTAATGGGGAAAAATGAGTTTAAAGAAATTGAAATTTTTAATTGTAGAAAAAAGTGGTATGAAATCAGGCATCACAATGTTTCAAATATTTATGGTTAAAAAATAATACTTAAATGAGGGCTCAGTGAGAATAAAGCGGTCTCAGGGAAAAAACCGTATTTAAAACGAAAAAAAAGAGCTGATAAATTTTAGAAAAAAAGCCTCTCTCCCCCTAACCAAAATTCAACGCACGCTAAATTTATAATATTATTATTATCTGTTATAAACTTTCTCAAAGTTTAAAAGCGATCGGATATTTAGTTTTCCTCATTTTAACAAATACGTTCATTATCTATATGAAAACGCATTTCTTTTATAAGTTTAAAAATCGATTTTTTGATAAATCCAAAAATTGTAGACGAATTTCTTTTAAATGGACGTATTATTAAATAGCGTACGATTTTTCATCCGGTTGCGCAAGAACCAAAATTCTAAAAGCAAGGTTTAAAACATTTTGTAGGTGGTATTAAAAAGCGCAGTATAAAAATTAGCTGTTTTTGTATCATGCCACGTGACCTGTACTTTGAAAGAAGCAAACAGGCGTGCTGCGCACGTTCTGCAAATCTTGTAAAAAAGGATATCTCGCTCGAACGAACCTGGGACAGTGTCAACGCTGCCTACTGCACCGTATAATAGTCGTGCTGCGCGCGCACGCAAACTCTTTAAAAAAAGATAATCGCGCTCGAACGAAAGTTAAACCGGGTCCCCGCTGCCTACGGCACCGTATAACAGACGTACTGTGCACGTGCTGAAAAATCTTGTGAAAAGTTAATCGCACTTGGGGTCGGGGGGCGAAGTGGGTTGATGCACATTGCAGATGTATAATTTCATCTAGCGGTCACAGTCCTTTCGTACGATATATCACATGAGGGGCATAGAAAAATTTAGAAAATTCCCCCTTGGGGAGAACAAAGTGGGGATTGAACACCGGAGATGAATAATATGATTAAGCGCAACAGACCTTTCCAACGATGTATCACATGAGGGATGCCGGCAAAATCTAGAAGAGTTCCCCCCTCGGGGGTGCAAAGTGGTCGAATTTTTTCTTATTATGGTATCAAGAGCTAATAAAAATAAAGCAATAGCAGAATAGAAGCAAGAAAAAATTACCTGAATTTTAATTTTGAAATTAAGTAACTTTTACATACAAAGGGTACAATATACATCACAAGAATTTGAAAAAAAATGTTTTGTTTGTCGCAGTTTCGATTGTTTTTGCTTTGAAACTCGATCACGGAGTTTTTTAATATTATTAGTTCACCAGCATCGCAGTCTTTAAGCTTATCCAGCCATGCCAAACCTCCTGCAAAACATTTAAAAGCTTCAGACTTTCTAATTTGTTCGCTTTCTTCGTTCCAATCTCCGAAGCTTACGGGGCTCAAGTTAAATTAAAAGGAACTGTAAGAAAGGGGATCGAAAATATTTATATGTGTCCGTAGTTAGGAAAGGACCGTTTGGACACAAGGAATGATAGAAAAAAAACTTTCAAAATTGATTTTGCACACAAGGGATGTGATAGTAAAAAAAAAAAAAAAAAAAAAAAAAAAAAAAAAAAAAAAAAAGCTTTAAAAATGGATGTCGGTTAATCGAGAGTTTCGAATAAAAGTGTTACTACTGTTGTTTTATATCCCGCATATCGCAATTGCATTTTTATAATGACAAGGGGCCTGCTTAAAGTTCAAAATTTTGTTCATTGAAAAACAGATGCCTTCAAAGAATTAAGTGCGATTTAAGTTTGCTAAATGTTTTTACAGTTCCATACATTGCCAGTAACTACTATAGGGTTATATTATATGTGTGAGTATAAGAAAATAAAGACGAAAACTGCGTCAGACCTACAGACTACTGTTTTTAAATTCAAGAAAGAAAGCAGAGCTCTTTTGAATGTGTCGTCGAGTCAGTAGAATAAGCAATTGACAGTGGTGTGCACTGTGAGAAATAGTTTTGTTTTAGTCTCTTCTTTGGAATGAACAATGTGTCAGAAATTGACTATCATCAATACATGTCAGTGTAACAATAATAAATAAATTTAAATCTTACTTATTTCTTTGACGGCAACTGGTTTTCAATGAACTAAATTTTTAACTTTGACCCAGAACCTTGTAATTATTAAAACTCAATATCCGATATGCGAGGTAGCAAATTACTTAGCTCGATGAGCCCAATCGAATGAGACATAAAAATCGAAATTTGCTGCCACAGACTATAGGACCTTTACTTGTTAGGCATGATGCAGCAGCTGCCAGGGCTCACCTAAAATCAATTTTAAAATGGGCTGTAGAATAGGGAGGAGTGAGAAAAACGAAAATGGGAAAATTAAAACGTAATACTGCGCAAAAGTTGCGTATGGTCCTAATTAATAAAACTGCACAGTTTTTTCGAAATCAAATTTTATCTTCCGGTACCCCCGTGCCACCAATTTTTGCGAAAATCGTCAAAAATGCCTTGTACTACTTATAAATCCAAATAAACATAAAGTTCTGAATAAATTTTTCATACCGCGTAAAAGTTGTGTATGGCGCGTAGTAACGAGCCTGCTGGTTTTTTTTTTAATCAAATTTTATCTTCCGGTGCCTCCGGACACTCCAATTTTTGCGAAATTCATCAAAAATGCCTTGTAAAACTTATAAAACGAAAAAAACGCCATAAAGTTAGAAAATAAAAAGGCCATACCGCTAATAATAAGCTAATAATAAGCTTGACTAATAATAATATTAAATACGTTATATACTCGGGACGTGGCTGGGGACTTATGAACCTTGCTTCCGCAAAAGAGTCGGAATAAGTAGAAGAATTAAGGGCTGCAGACGAAAAGAGGCCCCTCGCTGCGGCAGTAGCACACCGAAAAGCGGGAAGGGAGGGTTCTGGGCCCTGAGGCTACCGAACGACTCCTGCTTCTTCAAGCTTATTATTAGTCTCGGTCGACGGTTGGGTCACCGCCGCGGTGAGCGGCCTCTTTTCACCCGCATCCCTTTATTCTTCTACTTATTCCGACTCTTTTGCGGGAGCAAGGTTCGTAGGTCCCCAGCCAAGTCCTGAGTAATATATACACTGTAGCGAATGCCAAGTTGAAAAAAAAAATGAAAATTGATACCAGACTAATTTAAAAGGGAAATTGCAGAAATTAAAGACACCGATAAGGGGCCCTGAAGCTACCGAATTACTCTACCCCGAGCTTATTACCAATTCAGGAACTTTGACAAGGCCTTGTAAACAACACAAGCACATTATAGATATAGATTTCAAATATATTAAATATTTAAAGAAATATGACCATTTGTATGAAATATTCTTTTTCAACTGCAAATGCGCTAGGACTTACATAAATGTTAATTAATTATTTTTAAACACAGTCATACGACTTGTAAATAATTCAAATGGGATATATGTTTTCCATCTAAGCGAGAATATAAAGCCAAGTATTCTGAGTTCGAGTGCTAGCACGTGTAAGTATTTTAGCACAGATGGAAAAAAAATATATATTATTTTTTAAAAAAAAAAGCATAATTTAGTAGTCAATTGTAAAGAAAAACTCATATAATATGTACAGTCGTGGAAAAAAAAAGTAAACACCCCCTACTAACTCATCAACAAATTATCGTATGCGAAAGTTACTGGTACCGTAAATAAAGTTTACTTTTAAATGATGTATATAAAATTTGCTTAGGGGACCATCTACATACTAAAACGAACCATAACTTTGTTTTTTTTCAATAGCAGTACAGAATTTTGACATCATAAAGGAATTCTAAACCCTTCAATTAGTCAAAAAACAAATTTTTATGCAATTCATACCTTAAGTTATAGTTTAAAAACTAGCCTATTTTGAGGGCTGTATCCAAATTGATGTTCGGTACTCGATTGTTAACCGAGAGAGCTTCCTTCTTGATCAAGGCACCTTAAGCAGTCAATTAAGCCTGTTAGATTACAAGATAGCATAGAAACTTCTAAATATTTAGTCACTTATATCATAGATGGCCCCTTCAACCATCATTTTGCCATTTTTTAAGCATAATTTGAAAACTACTTGGAATAAAAATGTGAAATTTCGGATTTCCATAAAGCAGGACTTAATAAATCTGAATCCATCAAAAAAATTTTAAGTTGCAATTCATAATTTTTTTTATATTAATTTCATAATCCATAATTTATGTGGGAAAATTATAAATATTGCAAATTCAACGTATTTATGTTTGGGTATATTAGTATCATTGCTACACACAAAATTAAAACATTATGATCATAATTTCAGAAGTTATAAATAAAAATATAAAAATCTAATTTAACATTAGAAGCACTAAATTTTGAATGTTTGTAATTCAAAAAGGTAGCATTCAAATAACTTAAAATTTAGTGTCTAGGCATAGTTTGAACCGAAGATTTGAAATATCTCGTTAAAATTGGGTATTGTCATTGAAAAAAAGGAAGTTTGGATTCGTTTGAATATGTAGATGGCCCCCTAAGCAAATTTTATATACGCCATTTAAAAGTAGACATTATTTCCAATCGCTCAGTACGAGTAATTTTCGTCTACGATAATTTGTTGAGGAGTTAGTAAGGGTGTTTACTTATTTTTTCAGCGACTGTACTTCTGCATATCGTGAAAATTCAAAAAGATACCGCTAAAAGTAGCTGGATAATCAATGTTTGAGAATATAAAATTATAAAAACGCATGATAACAAAAGAAAAACTTTAATAACATTCATGAGCTATATTTTTAAAACATACTATCCACAACCAATCTGAGTACTAAAATCACAGCAAAAAGCAATACGAATTGCTATATATTAGGTTTATTCCTGTCTAACGTTTCGTAGTTTAACGACAAAATTATTGTGTTATACAGAATAAAAAATATTACGAATTACCAATAATATTTTTATTAAGCACTACTAAATACCTTAAAATGAATCTTTATGAATTATATTGCAGTAATAGATATCTATATTTTTTTAAGTTACATATTTTTGTCATAAGAGATATAACTTTAAATAAAAGGCATTGATTTTAATACGTTAAGCGCCTCGTCAGTCACCGGTGACTCACACTGAACTTACCGTTTAGAACGCATCTTTCACCGATGACTCACTGTCTAAAATATGATATAAAACTAAATATATATACATTGCTTTAAGTAATTACTGAAAATTTATTTAAAATTTACTTACCTTTTATTTATTGTAGGATGATACTTTCTAGAAAATTACTTAAAACATTGTAATTTTTTTAACTTCAATGTCAATGCCCGTGGCACTGAATGTGTTAAAGCCTTAAAAATTCAATACATGAAATGTTTAATTATATAAATTAATAATCCGAAAGACAAAGTTTTAAAATTTTGCGAAGATGGGATTTTTTAATCTTCTATTTAAAATATTATCTACAAATTTTATCTACTATCTATATCCGCCTAATTTTCTTTTAAATTTCTCTCGTTTATGTCCGTATTTTCAGAAATACCAATTAATGACATTCAGCAATGAACTAAAAAATAATATATTTATTTAAAAAAGTTGTTTAGTCTGCTAAAACACTCATTTAAATTATATATTACATGGAATTCTATAAAATTTTGCATGTATTTATACACTGATATAAAAAAAATCGAAACGAGAAATTTGAACAACAATGATAAATATTTTAACAAATTCTGTTAACTTTTCCCAGTAAAATGACATATTTATTATCTTTAAATTATACATTATTATGGTAATAATTTATACTGTTTTGATAATGTTCAAAATTCCTTCTTCTATTTCAATAAAAGTAATGCAAAATCATCATTTATCTTAACTAGATTGGAGTTTCACTTTAGGATTAAGACAAAGATTTAATGATTATGTTTATTTAAAAAGGATTAATGACGAAAACAGATTTTGAATTTTTATACGACTTTGAAAAATGTAAACACTGGTATGCACATTCAAAAACATAGCTCTTTCAAAATATTTGACAAACAGTATTTGATTTATTATTTGATGCGTTTCGAACTGAGTGTTACAGGACCATTATAAATATGATTTATAACATGAAAAGGACATTTTCATGTATTTTTTGTGCATACATATTTTTCAGTGTTGCATTAGTCTTTAAAGTAAAAAAAAAGTATATTCTTGGGATATTAATGCACATAATGTAATAATTTTGTGAATAAAAAAGCTGGTTTATCTCTCAATCCAGTCTATATTTAAATGACATTCTATGCATTTCTTTAAAAAATAATATAGGCTAATGAGATTTTAATTAATCTGTTTTTCATTGTAGAATATAGCAATTTCATTCTTGCTCTTGTATTTAGTTATATATTCGCAGAAAATGAAAAACACCCATTAGTAAAAACAATAGTGTTTATGTAATAATAATTTTTTAACGATGACTTACGAACGAGAAATCTAAATTTAATTACGTGAATTTTTATTCAAATTGCTAACAAGTATAGTGCAGATTAACGGTCACCAGTCGCACGTGGACTATATATGCGTGGACATATATATGCATCCTTTGGCGAATTTCACGTTTTTTCCCGCGGTCATTTAACGTCTCGTTTTTTCTTCGATACTTTGACGAAATTCACGTTTTTACAGCGATACTTTTACTAAATTCACTTTTTTTTCGTCACGATTCTTTGACGAAAATCGCATTTTTTCGCGAGCCTTTGGCGAAATTTGCGTTTTTTTTTTTTTAAGATTTTTTGTTAAAATTCGCATTTATTCTGCAACCTTTTGACAAAATTTGCGTTGTTTCTCTTATCCTTTGACAACTTTAGCGTTTTTTCTGCGATGCTTTAATAAAAGAAGTCTTTTTTTCGTAATTCTTTCACGAAATTTGCGGTTTTTTGAGATATTCTTATATATGTACATATATATTTTACCTCTAGCTTGCCCAACTTTATCTTCTAACTATACATAGTTTAAGATTTATATTCCACTTAATTTATATCCATATTTAAAAACTTGTGTGATTAAATGAAATATACACATTTGATGTAATTATTCTGTGTTTCTTTTGTATATATGTAGATTATTTTTCAATTTGATTTCATGGATTTTTTGCCTATATAAACATTATACCTTTCTTTCACAAAGTGGCAGCTGGGTTATTTGGGTTTAGGAGCCACTGACTCCTTAAAAGTTGTGTGAATCTGCAGCTATACTAACCAGGCATAAAACCAACAGTGTGGAAAACTATCCAGGGTAGGGTTCGAACCTGGGTGTTTCTTTCAGCGCACCAAAGATCTTCCATCTGAGCCACATGGAGCGACACCTAGTCTGGCACCCTTCACTCTTATATGTTGGTAAAACTGCAACCACAGCACAATATATAAAATAGCTTCATGAGCCACAACCCTGCGCAAACATGAGTCCAAATTAATCCAGCCACGATAATATACATATAATAACAATTTTTAAACGATGACTTACGCCTAAGAAATCGAAATTGTGTTTTAAGAAGTTATTCCATATTGTGCTGCGATTCCAGCCTTACCAACATTTAAAAGTGAAGTGCGCCAGGGGGGGGGGGGGGGGGGGGTTCGTCGCAGGTGCTTCAGATGTCGGTGCGCTGAACCAAAGACCTTAGTTCGAACACTGGCCTGGATGCGTTTTCACTCACTTGGATTTATGCTTTGTCAGCAATTTGAATAAAAAATAACGCAATTAAATTTACAACAGTATTTATTTTGCGTAAGATTGTCAGACACATCTTTCATAGTCATAGAATTTATATTTACACACCGATACTAACTCACCTAAAGCAGTATTAGAATAATGAAGTTTCAAATATTACTAAATATCAATTAATACTTCCACATATGTTGTTTAAAATCTCATTAGCAAAGCACCTTTCAAGTTTAGTAAAATCAAAATAATCTAAGAAAAAAAAAAGTTGGTGTGCGATCGGTGATCGCACAAAAGGTTTCGTTTACTATTCCTTTCAAAGCACTACATCCTTTAATTAATAAACCCGAATCGTTAATTTCTAATTATTAAATTTTTAAGCTTTTTCAATAAGAACATAGATAGCAGCACCATTAAATTATATTATTATTATTATTATTATTTTACAATTGGATGATATATTTTAAGCAAATTAAGAATATTCAAGAACTGCTCTTCAGACAATTGTGGTTATATATCTGTATATCTGAAAAGAATATTCATTTTTATTATTTAATTTTAGCCATAAAAAAACAAGAAATACTTAAAAATGAAAAAAAAAGTAAGCATGTGTAACTTACATTGATATATGTGTGTATAAATATATAATACTTTTATGGGGAAAAAAGACATCGCTGTGAGACATACAATTTGATTATTTATTGTACTTAAATTAATATTTCTTAAAAAATCACTCACACAAATATACGAATCAGCAGTTCAATCAAAATATATATCAAAGCTAAGAGACGAAATACAAAATAATGGTTAGAATTGTTTTCTTCAAATCGTTTTAGAGTTGAGTATGATCGTTGAGTATGATTAGGCGCTTTGTTGTGAGATTCGTTTAAAATTTTTAATAAGAATTTAGAAATTTATATGAAAAGGAAAATTTAGAATGAAATGTGGTAAAGCTACATACTTACCATTGCTACAATATTTTGTTATCTCATACATAAAAAAATGACGTTAAATGATTTTAACACATACATAATGGAAACAAACAGCGAAAATGGTTCTCTTCAAAAAGTAAGAAAGGCAGTGATTAATCTCTGTGTAAATCTGTTTTTGCAACTTTTTTTCTGTCTGAGTTTTTGCAACCATTTGTTCTACATTTCAGTAGAATTTTGCGACGAAATATTTATGTGTGCATTTTTTAGGCGAACGTATGCACGTTTAACCGTATACAACTGTAGAAAGGTTATCAGACATTAAAAACTGCTCAATTTTGAATAACAGGTCTTCTATATCAAAGCAAATTAAGAAAACATTTAAATAATAAATTTTTCTATTAATGTTTTTTTTTTTTTTTTTTTTTTCTAAATTTAGATGATATTCATGATATATGAAGTGTTTTTTCAAATAAAATAGATAATGGTATAACAATTATTTAAAATTTATTTATATTGTTTATTTTTTTTATTACTAGGGGGCTCTGCCCCCTACGAGCTACGCTCGCCAACCCCCGTTCAGACACTCCAGATTGTAAAAGCATGTTAATTTCATCGGCCTTAAAAAAGATTGAATTATAATTTTAAAAAACAGTGACGGTCTCCTGTAAACGGATTTTCATTCATTTTCCTTTGATTGGAGATTTTTAAGACGTAATCAGCCGCTGCTAAGAGATAGAATGGCTGTTTTCGTCTTTGATTAAAAACAAGAAAGAAAAATCATGCGTACGGCATAGATTATGAAACACTTCCCAACACTCCCTGAAATCTTTAACAAAACTTCGTTATTTAGGGAACTAACTAAACATTTAAAAACCTGATTTCAGCAGTTACCATCCATAGCCAAATATTTATTCCAATTCTTCCGAACAGCCCTGTGTTTGATCTGTAGGCTGATATATATACTATATAATAGAAAATTTAGTTTAGCAAGAAAACGCATAACAGGTTGAAATTTCTCTTTCAGCAATTTATACTAATATATGAAAACATACTTGAATACTTTTGTTCAGCCCTGTTGTTTACCTAGTACCTTTATTACACGCCACTATTTAGCTAAACTTTAATTCAAACTAAATCACTCTTAAAACTACTGAAATCGCATTTCTAGAATTTATCATCTATAGGCGGCCATGTATCCAATTCTTTGCGTGGCCCTGTATATCATTTTATCTATATTCTACAAACATTTCATAGAAAACTACATGCAGTTTAGCATAACACATTTTAAACCCACCTTTCAGCAATTTACGGTCATACTCAGTAACATTTACGAATTCTTTTGCGTAGCCCTGTATATCAACTATAACATTTAGACACACCATATAGTTTGCATAAATATAGCAAAACTTAAGCGCATATCATAATTAAAAATGCATTCCCTACCATCGCCGCTAATATACAGTACTTCAGCTAGAAAATACTTGTCTGAAATGTTTTGTATGTTCCTGTAAATGCTATGCACTTCGTATTATGCATGAAATAACTTAAGTAAGCCTCACCGACGTATATCAATTTTATTATATATGAATTTGTACAATTAAAATACGCCGCAAACAATTTCCCCCTATACCATTTGTAATGGAATTATTTTGTGTAGCTCTGTAAGTGAATAGTAACTATTCGTTGCACCTCATATGCTACAGAATATTCTGCATATTTTAGTGCACTTCGTAAATGCATATATTTTTTATTATGTTTGAAAGTGTGTAACATCTTTAAAATTCATTTGAAATGATTTTTTCCCAATGGTCCTAATGTAACGGAATACTTTTGACTGTCGCTGTAAATGAACTAAACATGCTACAAACTTCATTTGAAATAGGGTTCGTGCTAGGCTAAACGTCAATAATCAAGAATTTCAGTGCAATCCGAATATATTTACGAGAGTTAGAGCGCGAACAAACAAACAGAAATCAATAACACTTTTCAACTTTGTTGGAAAGTGTTAAAAATTAGTTAAAAATTTGAAAGTAAGCTAATGTAAAATGAATTAAGTACACAGCGTCTTTGTCTCTCGGTACTTTTTAACTACGCTTTGAGAAAGTTCTTTTAAATGTACCCTTTAAAATCTGTCGTAATTTTCACCAAAGTTTCCTTTTTCTTTTTAATATTCACATGAAAATACTTTTCTTGTTAGAAAGGAAATATTATTTGCGCTGTCTTAGAATCCACTATAATAGTTGAAAAGATTATCTCAAAATATGAAATAAATGTCTCGTGCAAATATATTTTTTAATTTAAAGTGTTTTGCCAACTTTTATTTATTTGGCCTTTTTAAATATGACATAATTTCCTTCATTTGTGACTTTTAACGCATAATAATGAATTTAGTATTTAAAAATTTTCTCTCCCTTTTAAAATACACGTGTAACTGTAGTTTTTATGATATAATTTTCAATATTTTCCCGATTTTTAACACGTAATCACTTAATTATAATTTGAAAGTTTTTTTTTCTGTTTGTAATGGTCTCGTGTAAATATATATATTTTTTTTATTTGAAGGAAATATTATTCTTTGCGCTGTTTTTGAAATTGGCAGCAGTTTAAAATAATTGCCCTTTTCTAAAATGTGTAAAAAATATCTCTCGAAATGCTGAAAATTTGAATTTAAAATGGAAATAAATCCTCAAAAAATGAGTCAAATTAAAAAGATAATTGCAGTCTGCACATCGGGAACTTCCAATGTAAAAAATGATCTAAAAATGTTTAAATTCCTATGTATAGTTTTTCTCTTATCAAACGTTTTTAATGGAACGATTTTGACCATCTATAACATTAAATATCTCTTAAAATAATTATTCGATTTAAAAACTGTCTGCATCAGCGTGTTTATCAAATATGTCTCTGTAATACCACTGATTTTCATATATTTGTATGCGACAGTTTTCTTAATATTAACGAAGAAAGACCCCCGGTTGTAAAAAATATGGATGCCGATCTAGTAGGAGTATACCCGGATGATCTTACGCATATTTTCATTGGTCCATTTCTAAATCAAAACTTTTTTTTATATACATAGAAGGATTACGTTAATATAATTTGTTTAAAACTTTAACTAACATTCACTGTATTTTTTTTTATATAAAACAGCAAAATATAGACATATTCAGAAAGCTACTTTTGTTTTTTCTGTCTAAAGAAATAATTACGTAAAATATTTTTTTCAGTTATGGTCAAGAAAATATTTATCTATCTTATTAGTTTTGTTTTATCCGAAAGTTATTTATTTTGGGAAATATATTGTATGCAATTAGATACATAATAAGCTGTCAGGGTTTCTAAATTTTAAATTTACGCGATATATAATTAGGCTATAAAGAAATTGATATCCTTTCTGATATTACTGGTAGAGAAATAAACTGCAAATTTTACGAATTCATCCATGCATAATGATGAATTAATTTAAGATTATTCCTTTATATACTTAAAGAGCACCATTATCTGATGATGATTACAATTTTAATGCAGACAATTGTAAGATAAGTTTAATCACATATAATTATTATGAATTCTTAAAACCCTTAATACAATAATTCAGTATTCTATATCTTTAATCAGTATTTCGTGAGCTCTCGGATCTAAACGAAAAGAGGAAGTTCTTAAACAATTCTTAACGTTTTAAAAGTCTGCGATAATTACTAAACTATAAAAATTGATTTAAACTTGCAAAAAAGTCTAAATTAATTATTATAAATACAATGGAATGTACACAATTGTTAATCATACATTCAGTTTACCCATTCCGAATGGTGTGATCCATTTTAATCAGCTTAAATGGAATACATTTGAATATATTTAAATGTGCTTTAAATATCTGAAAACTGCGGGTGTGATTATCATATCACCAGCTACGGAATATACACTACCTTGCAGATAAAATGCAACCGCTAGACTATTTTCTTGTATTATTATGCAGATTGAAAGAAATACTTATTTTAACGATTTATATGATATGAAATGTAAGCTTGTTGTATGTCAATTTAACGACATGAAAATCCAAGAAGTGATAGTTCGCCCAACAAAAATTATGAACTCGCAACTATGGAAACTATTTTTTCGAATTGATTGTCGCCTTGTAATACACACGCGGATAAACAGAAGCTTTAACAATTACACCAAAATCATTTTTACACATTTGGCATTTACACGAGTGGTTTCAATTTAGGATTACAGACGGATGTTTTTTTCTATTCATAGTACCAAAAGTGAAACATGCTTGCATGTCTCTACTGTGTAAATGACTACTGCTAGGTATAGAAGAAGAATATGTGTATCGTTTTTCAGCTTATGATGCATCAAATGGACGTCAGAACGCTTCAACTGATGAATGTAAAGGTTACAAGTGTCTCCCGTCCAATTAGAAACCAATTACATTCAACATTACGCAAAATATTCAGTAAAAGATTGATGCTTTAGTATTAATAAGGACCAATTTGCGATAATTGGGCGAAGTCGATTTTTGTTTGTATCGCAACGTTCACAGATTACCATTGACGTACAAGATTATAATGGTAACTATGATACTTTTCTAAACGCTGACCAAGCTCCTACCTATGACCCATTTTTGCGGGTGAAAGTGCCTAAAAGTGGAGTGAAATCGCCTGATAATCCAAATGTCGGCGGTCTGCTGGACAAGCGCTTATGCCTTCTTAATGGCGGCTCTGTTTTACTTTGTTTTGATTCTATGTTTGCCGGTTACTTGAAATGGATTTGAAATGGATCTTGTTTAATTTCACTCTGAATCGCAAACATATACATCATGCCTGTCACTGGAAGTATCTACGCTGCTCTACATGGTCTCGTAATTTAAAAATTCGATTAGGTCACGAAACCTTCACCTGACATAGCATATCCTGAGGTATAATTATTCACTGTGACCTAGCTGCCTATGAATTACCCTATATAATTAATCGATATACTGCAAAATGATTTATGTATACACTGTATGTCTGTCGATCATATTAATTCATATTCCACTGATTGTTGCCTTTTTGTGTCAAAACTATTTGACACAACCAATGCACATACAATACATTCATACTATACTAAAACCAATGCACATTCATTCAATAGTTTTGGCATAATCACGGCAGTGTCAAAACTATTTTTTTTTTATTATTTAGTAGATTAAAAAGTATTAAACCTCTAAATATTTTTCCATATTTTTCGGTTTCCCAAAACAAGTAAAATTGCCTGTAGACAAAAGTAATTTAAACAGAATTGTATTTTAAGATATATGTAAAATCAAGAGATACGAAGCGTATTTTAAAAACAAGTGGAGAAATAAAATTTAAATTAACTATAGTTTTCAAACATTTTTATGAAAATACAGGAAAGCTTAAAGACGCTCAGAGGTATAATACAACAAAAAGCGTTTAAAAATCATTTATTCGTTAAACAGCTTAGCAAAGCTCTTACAAAGATTATTTATATGTATGAATGTCACATTAGTAATCATAGATTGTGAAATTTGTTTTTTAAATATGTAGCTTTTTTTTGAGTAAAATACATAGATTTAACTAAAAATAGAAAATAATGAAAAGTATCATTTATGAATTTTCTATTGTTAATGAATGCATAATTAATAGTAAAGTCTATCATAAAAGTAATTTTTTTTTCATATTTATTCAACTGGATTTTTTAAATTGTAAATGTCGTCTTTTCGTATAGAATGTACTTACTTAGCTCATAAATCTTTAATATAATATGCTTAGATAGTCTCATTATATGCTTAGAAATTTCTTCATAAGAATATCCATAAAAAATATTCAACAATATATTATGAACCTAATTATATACATTAATATTCCACATCTAAAAATTCTAAAACAATATATAAAACATTTACATTAACGACTTTTTTAATAAAATACTTTTTTTTATTAATTTATTCACGTTTAAAATTTATACTTAAAAAAATAATTCTAGCTATTGTGAAAAGCCGTTTTCAATGATAAATATTTTTTTTTCTTTTAGCATTAAAATAAAAATCATCATCATGAATAGTATACACTTATAATAGAAGTTTTAATTCAATGATAAATTTCCAATGCATTTTGAAAACAAATTTCCATATATTTTATTTTACACACATTCTAAAACGTACAACTATTATTATGAAATTTGAAATTCCTAGCATTCATTTAACACATGGTCACAACCATAAAAAGCACATTCGTCTTTTTTTTTTCAAAAAAAAAAAAAAAAAAAAAAAAAAAAAAAAAAAAAAAAAATCTCGTGTAAC
Source organism: Maratus speciosus (assembly GCA_963932465.1). Lineage (NCBI taxonomy): Eukaryota > Metazoa > Arthropoda > Arachnida > Araneae > Salticidae > Maratus > Maratus speciosus. Next base: position 545,364,905 of record OZ010786.1, on the reverse strand, counting down.
AGACCATTTAAATGGAGACGGTCTACTAATGTTCTTTTAATGTACTTATTACAAAGACGTTTCAAATAGATTTTTTGAGTGGTTAGCAAATGTTGTTGATCACAAATGATTCAGAAAATGTTCTGATAATGACATAAAAACTTCTTTCACATAAGCAAAAAACTGAAAAACTTTTGTCGAGTTTTCGAAACATCAAATACTTGGAAACGAAATATTCCTCATTTCTTTACTGAAAAATAATAAAAGCAATTTCTTTCATTTCCATCTTTATCAATATATAAATCGCGCATTATGTTAGGTTGATTTAATGTTTTTTATAGAAAATAAAACATGTTACTCAGTAACGGTAACTCATGTAGCGAAATAACATGTAACTCAGTAACCAGTAACATCGTATACTTGTAAATAAAGAGTCCTTTGAAATCTGGTGAATCCTTTATGCTGATAATTTATATATACATATATCCTCAAAAATATGCAGAAATATCTTAAATAGCTTGAAGATTAAATCTAAAATAACGGGAGTAAGCAAATTTTTAATAGTATAAAATATTCATTTTCATCTTCGCTACATCCGAATTTATATAACGCATAATCTCAAATAAAAAAAAATCATTTTATTTTTTTATGGAATTATAGACACGGGAATTCGAGAAAGTTTTTTTTATAAACCACACGCTGTTATAATTTTTTTAAAGAAACGGATATATAATAGTATTTTATTTCCCAATACATTAGTTTGTAAACTAATATTTGTGAATTATCGAATTTTATTTCTTATATTAACCTCTTAGGACCTGGAGTATCCTATAGGATACGCATCTTTACAATTATTTTTCCTGTATACAAATAATGCTTAAAAATATGAAAATGATGCGAAAGGAATATAGCCAAACTAAAGCAAAATATAAATTCGTTTCTTATAATGCTTTTTCCAGCCATAAAATGGGATTTGAAAATGACTTGCAGCAAAAATGAGGGAAATATACAAAAACGAAAAGTAAATATTTTTTTTATACGTTAAAACACCATATGGAGAGTCCATTAAAAAGAAATATTTATTAAATACATAATTATTTTATATTTTTCATTATTTTTCCATGCAAAACAGAAGAAAATATCTTAACAAATTGTCAAAATATGTATTTATTGAGTCCCATGTGTCATATATGATATATCAAATTTTATGTATAAAAAATAAAAATATTTTTTTTTCTTTTCAATCTTTCTTAGTTATTCATTTGCAAATATAAATTCATAACTGAAGTAAAATATATATATACTAGAAAGGTAGCCCGTCAAAAATGACGGAAATTTAGATATAAAGATATATACAACTCATGTGCAAGAATATGAGTTTTCTGGCTTGTTCCGCAGTGATAGATGAAAATAACACATTTTAAGAACAAAACACATTTATAAAAAACTGTGTACAGTAGAAGACCACTAATCTGCACAGTTTGGTTCCAAGCGTTATGCAGATTTGAGGCTTTTTGCGGTCAGGTCTATTCAATCTTTGTTTACATTTTTTTAAATTCATATATTGGACAATTTAGATTGTTGAGCATTAAAAATAAATAAATAACACACTTGAAGTAAGGTTAAAAACTATTAAACTATCGTATACGATTTCATGAAAGGGTATTATATGGTATTATATGTGTGTGCTTCACGATCTTGGTTAGGACGTTGGCGAAATTGGCTGCAACTTGTCATAATCCTAATAGTGTGGGTCGCTATAACAAAAAAGTAACCAGTTTTTAGTAAAATTTCTGATATAAAGTAGCTTTCAAAAACTTGTGTAAAATTGCAGGCCGTTCTCGTGTTATATCAGTCCTAGGAATAATATTTCTAACACTGAAGATTATCCATGTATATATGGAATTTAGAAAAGCTTCTCCAAAAAAAAGGTCCTGAAATGACATTGTAATTCCTCTAACTTAAAAGTTTAATCGGGTCCTGATGTTGAGTACTGAAATCTAATAAATACAGTTATTTTAAACATTACAACAGAATTAAACAGTTAAACTTATTGTCTAACTATAGACTCTAACTGTGTACAGTAGAAGACCACTAATCTGCACAGTTTAATTCAAAGTGTTATGCAGATTTGTATTTCGTTGAATAATAACTATAGAACAAAGCAGTTTATATAATTAAAAAACAGAAAATAAAAGTAAATAAACAATTTATTAATAAACAAAAAACAATAGTCGGGTTACCATAGCAGGCAAAATAACACCATTTTGGCTTTCGATTCGGGCATCAGAAAGTGAGATATGTTGCGAAAATATATAAACAGCTATGAAAACAAATCTAATGAACTTTTATCTTTGTTTATATCATGGAAGACGGTAGTATTCCGAGTGACGCAGCCTTAAGCCTAAATCGTATCGTAGATTCGTAGATGGCGGAACTCATATATACAGCTAACTCGACATCAAAGAAAATGCGAAAAGCCGCTTGTTAATAACTCATCAAATATAGGTCCTATTGTTCTGATTTTTTTAAAACAGTCTTATATCTGCAGTCTAATCCTATTCTGAATTTTTTACAATTCTACGTGCAGTATATTTTCAGATCTGTAAACCCATTTTGAAAGCAATTTCGATGGTGTAAGTTTGTCTTTTTTTTTTCTCCGAAACGGTCTAGATTTTTTAAAAAACATTAATATATAAAATGAATCTATTTTTGACGAAGTGGATAAGACTAACCTAGTATCTAGGAAAACTCTTAATTTTTATATAATCCGCATGAAAAAATGGACTTCTTAGGATCGCGGATTACATGTTATTCTATGGGCTAGCAGACAGAACGTTGCACATCGGTTTTGCGCGGTTTAGGTCACAGTTAAAAATCTGAATATTCGCAATAAATCTTTTTTTAAACTACGAAAAGAGTTTATTATGTGCTTCAAAATACTTAGACTGATTTTTTAAAATGGAGCAGTATTTTGTAATTATAGGTATTTTATTTCATTGTTATTCATAGTAAGTAAACATTTTTTAAGGAGAAAATGTTTCACATTTTTAAAAAAATTCTCGTATCGAAATTCGATATTTATCGAAAATCTCGTATCGAAATGAAAATTCATCGCGTTTTCCATAAGACTTCGCCATGTATCACTACGCGATACGCGAAGTTGACTGAAGAAATAAGAAATATCAAAGATCTTGAAATGGTATTCCAAGGGGAGAAAGTGAGTACAATTTCTAATTATCCAGACAGCATTCTTTGCAACCGATCCTTTCTAATTAGTACAATGTTCTGAATTGTTTTTATTTTCAACAATACTTATAACTGTTTTCCTTACAAAATAACGTTCATGTGTGGCATAGGTATTTCTTGTGATATGTGAGTGTAATACAGATAGATTACTAATTTAATTTTGAGTTTTCTTTTAAAGAAATTAAACAAAATCTTTCATTTTTAAAGAACGCACAATTTAAATAAAAGGTATGACGAAATCAAAATTAAGATTTCCAATCCCGTTTATAAAATGATTCATTTGCGAATCGTTTCTAATAATATTATAAACGAAAATTGACTTAAAATGACATCTTTCGTTTATTTATTTTTTTTTATACAACTCTTTTCAGCTTCAAAAATTAAAGCATCGTAGTATTTTATTTTTATAAAATTTAACCTAAAGGGGAAAAAAAATTCGTATTGCCGTTTATCTCTGTAACAAAAGAAAAACAGAAAAGAAAAAAAAACATCTGAAGCATTTCTTTTAGGCTAATTGATTACAGCCATGGGTGCAAGACCTTCAGTCTCAGGACTGATTTCAGTCTTGGACATATTTTTGACTGATAGTAAATTCTACTTTATATACTTAAATTATCACGATTAGCTCAAAATGAACCATTTTATCCTGACTGGTTGTTTTGAGCTCCTAAAAGTAAAAATTTTCATCATGATACTTTTCCTTATTTAGTAATTAAAGTTTATAGATAAATAAGATAAAACAGCTTTTTTGCAAAAGTAAGATACTTGTTTTTATTTAATTTTAAAGTTAATATGCTTAAAAGAAAGCTTTAAATAATTTACTTTTAAAAAACATAAAAGTAGCCAGCTCCCTTATATGGTATTTGTGGTAATGAAGTATAATTGTAAATAAGAACAATTCAGAACATGTTACTATTTAGAAAAGATTGGTTTCACAAAATTTCATTAGCAGCTGCATTGTAGCTGTCATGATAATTAGACTTTGTATAAACTAATAAAGTGATTACTCAGTAACCATTTCAATTAATATATTAATCTGACTCGCATCTTAAATTAAATATTAAGTTTTTATTCTGCTTTCATTAAACCAGTCACTATTCTGTAACATTCCGCATATTCCGACTACAAAAACTCTTTTTATCAATTCCACCTGTATACTGGAGGGTTGCCGTGCCGCTTACAGAATAGCGCGTTTATCGCCTCGTTGTGCAATAGCATTTGAAAGATCACCACACTAACATAAAAAAGTAGCAATAAAAGAAAAACAAAATTAATCAGTTGATTGTAAAAAACCCGCTCCATTCTCGGTCGGGGAGGAACATCACACGAAATAAAAACCTCGCGAAATTTGACAATATGTCAGGGGGGGGGGGGGGAGGAATCCAAAACTTCATGAAAATAGTTGTAACTTTTCTAATAAATATGTTACACATAACATATGGTAGTAATAATCAGTATATCTGATGAAAATACAAGTAATTTTTTAAAATAAACTATTTAATGATTTTTTTTTATCCCTATTACTATATTTGATTAATAGTAGTTCAAGAGCCATAATTTTATATTGTAAAATCCTTAAAAGCACTCTGCAAGCAGTCCTTGTTCAATCACAAAAGCTTGCCACTAAAAAATTTTAATGCAGAAGATGTAATGTATTTCTCAGATATAAACAATGAATTTTTCAGTTAAGAAGCACATGTATTTTACAAATATTGCTATTTCTTGGAACACTAAATATGATACATTATCGCCTTTAACACATTATTTTGGAGTAATGAAAACATTGTTATTGTATTAAAATTTTTTGTAAATGAGTGTTATAATCAGAGCAGCTCATGACAGGTTTTTCTTGCAGCACTAAAATGCATGCTTTCCAAAAGTTTTTTTTTTTTTTTTTTTTTTTTTTTTTATTATTATTATTATTATTATTATAAATTTTTGCCTTATTTAATGGAAGAAAATTCTGCTAAAAATAAGGCAAAGATTTCATTATTAAAAATAGTGAAAAAGAATAAATTGGCCAGCCATGCATTTAGTGTTCCCAAAATTGTCAGTCATGAGTTACCACTGTTTATAATGATTTTGCCCAGGCATATTTGGATGTTATATTTCAAGGTAATATCTTTAAGGTAATTTAATAATGTGTGATCTATACCTATTATGTAAAATTTCATAATTTGCACATTTTCTGGTTCCAAGGAATGTAATTTAAAGCATGTATACGAAGTAAATTTAATGATGTATGAAATATGATCTATACAATGCAAAATTCTAAAATACGCACAACTTCTCATACCAAGGTGTGCATTATAAAGATCTTCTACTGTATTCATATGTAGTTCACACATCAAAAACCTTAAAGATTTAGTATCTGTAAGAGGACATTATTACAACTTTATATTTTTTTCATTCTGTAGCACAAATTACTCAGCTTAGAATTTGCCAATCAAAACATTGCCATCTTGATTTTTTCCACTGTCTTTATTTACCTCAGAAGTGATTAAGATTTTTTTATATTGTAAATCCTAAAGGTTATAATAGCAAAAAAGCATCTTTAAGCCCTTGGGAATGAGCGACCGGTATACTTGGCCACTTAAGGTGTTCAGAATCCTTCATTATTCTCACCACTTATTTTTAATTGTAAAGTTTACCTTCTTTAATGGGAGCATTTCTTTGATTCAATTACAGAAAATTTTCTGTTTTTAAAAACCTGTAGTAAAAGGTTAAAAATTAACCAAAGGGCTCTTGTCGCGAAGGGGTTAAACATCTTGAATTACAGTGAACTTTAATAACACTTGGCTTTAATTGCCAGTACTCTTCCAATTGAGCTATCTGTACGACAGCCCAGCCAACACAATATTCGCTCAGAACAACTATTATCATGACATCAATTGATTGTGTGAAAAATAATTAAAAGTGTATATGGTTATATATTTTATTATTAAGCAACAGACTTTGCAGATCCGATTTTCTAAAAAGCTTTAAAGATTGAAACCTCTAGGCTGGAGTGGGAAAGTGGTAATTTTGAGGAATAGGAGGATAATTTATATAGAAGACTTTTCTGTATAAAAATAAAGATTTAAATTTTTTTAATGTTGGGGAGTAGGGGGAGAGAGAAGAGGTGAAATGTACAGTCGTGGAATAAAAAAAGTAAACACCCTCTACTAACTCCTTAACAAATTATTATCGTAGACAAAAGTTATTGGTACCGAACGATTGGAAATAAAGTCTATTTTTAAATGATGTATATAAAATTTGCTTAGGGGGCCATCTACATATTAAAACAAATCCAAACTTCATTTTTTTCAATGGCAATACCCAATTTTAACGAGATATTTCAAATCTTCGGTTCAAACTATGCCTAGGCACCAAATTTCAAGTAATTTGAATAATAAGTTTTTGAAATATAAACATTCAAAATTTAGTGCTTCTAATGTTAAATTATATTTTCATATTTTTATTCATATCTCCTGAAATTATGCTCCTAATGTGCTAATTTTTTGTGTAGCAGTAATACTAACATACCCAAACATAAATACGTTGAATTTGCAATTTTTATAATTTTATGACATGAATTATGAAATTAATATTCGAAAAAATTATGAATTGTAACCTAATATTTTTTTGATAGATTTAGATTTATTAAGTCCTGCTTTATGGAAATCCAAAATTTCACATTTTTCTTCCAAATAGTTTTCAAATTATGCTTGAAAAACGGCAAAATTATGGTTTAAGGGGCCGTCTATGATAGAAGTGACTAGATATTTTGAAATGTCTTATGCTGTCCTGTAATCTAGCAAACTTCATTGACTGCTTGAGTGATGCTTAAGGTGCCTTGATCAAGAAGGGGGCTCTCTCGGTTAACAATCGAGTGCCGAACTTCAATTTGGATACAGCCCTTAAAATAAGCTTGTTTTAAAATAATTAATTTCTCGGGGACTTATAGTACGAATTGCATAAAAATTTGTTTTTAGGCTAATTAAATTGTGTAGAATTCATTTATGCTGTAAAAATTATGTACTGCTATTCAAAAAAAAAAAAAAAAAAAAGTTATGGTTCGTTTTAATATGTAGATAACCCCTTAAGCAAATTTTATATACATCATTTAAAAGTAGACTTTATTTCCAATCGTTCGGTACCAGTAACTTTCTTCTACGGTAATTTGTTGAGGAGTTAGTAGGGGGTGTTTACTTTTTTTTTTTTTTTTTCATGACTGTACATTAGGGAAGTTAGAGCTTATTTATTTATTTATGTTAGTGAGCAACAAATGTTGCAGATTTTTTTTTTTTTTCAAACTAATTTTTGAAAGATTTTATTATTTAGGTAAGCTGGAGAGGTGGGTGCAAAAGCAGAAGTGGAATCTTCGGAGCTCAGGGGATTATTTTATATGATTTATTATTATTGTTAATAAAGAATTTTAAATAGGGATGGTGAAAGATTATTTTATATAAAATTAAAGAATGTTTAATTTTTTTGCACTAGGAATGAGAAAAAGGAGAAGCAGAAATTTGTAGTTTTGGATTTAATATAAATGTATGGAATTACTTTTATATGTGAGCGATGATTGTTATATATATATATATATATATATAAAGGTTTAAAGAGTAATATTTCTTGCTATTTTTCTTAACAAAGTAATTTTTTTATATAGTAAAATTTAACATAGCTTTTTATATCTCTGAAGCAAACCAACAGAAATACCCTCTAAACATGCATGTTGCACATTACTTCCATATCTTACCAAAGAGTTCTTATAAAAATCTCATTGCACGATGCTTTTTAAAATTGAAGTAATGTCATCCTTTTTTGCGGGGAGGGAGGGGGGAGAGATTGAAGGTGAATTGAAATCCTGACAATGAATTCTTTGTATTGGTCTTTAATTTTTTTTGTATGTGTTTATTGTTTTATTTTTTTTCAATAACCTCAAAAAAGTAATGATATCAATGCAAAAACCCTTAACGGGTTAAAAGTTTGTGACGCAGCACTTTATCTTATGCTCTAAGAATTTTAAATATGGAACTTAAAAATAATGATATCAAATTTTGAGTGACGCTATGCTATTAATTATAATCTCTCTATATATTATTTATTTCATCTTTTTATTTTTTTATTATCGCATGTGCAAAAATTATGTTCAATTAAAAAAAATGTATAAAAGTTTATTCATTGATGCTTTAACATTTACACCTCTCATAAATTCCAAGTATGAGTTTTAAAAGATATGATATCAAAATTTTAGTGACGCTTTGATGTGGCTTTAAACGATTTGTTTTAAAATTAAATTTAAATTATTTTTGTTTTGGCTAAGATATATTCACACATCTAAATAATAGTTTTAATTTTCCAATATGCTTTAAATATGTCACTTTCACTGAATTTATATAATGCATTTAAATGTATTTATTTGAATAAATTGATTTATCCTTTGTCCAATGCTATTAAAAATTTAAAATAAGATTTGCGTAAATAATTTTTTTGCGTCATTGTATCCAAACTAAGGGAAATGTATTCAAATGGATACTATGAGGCAAAAAAATTATTTACGCAAATCTTATTTTAAATTTTTAATAGCATTGGACAAAGGATAAATCAATTTATTCAAATAAATACATTTAAATGCATTATATAAATTCAGTGAAAGTGACATATTTAAAGCATATTGGAAAATTAAAACTATTATTTAGATGTGTGAATATATCTTAGCCAAAACAAAAATAATTTAAATTTAATTTTAAAACAAATCGTTTAAAGCCACATCAAAGCGTCACTAAAATTTTGATATCATATCTTTTAAAACTCATACTTGGAATTTATGAGAGGTGTAAATGTTAAAGCATCAATGAATAAACTTTTATACATTTTTTTTAATTGAACATAATTTTTGCACATGCGATAATAAAAAAATAAAAAGATGAAATAAATAATATATAGAGAGATTATAATTAATAGCATAGCGTCACTCAAAATTTGATATCATTATTTTTAAGTTCCATATTTAAAATTCTTAGAGCATAAGATAAAGTGCTGCGTCACAAACTTTTAACCCGTTAAGGGTTTTTGCATTGATATACACTTATATGCATAAAAAATTTTTTTCTAAATATACAAATACAGTTAGACTTAAACCCGCTGTTACTTCCCGATGTTATTTTTTAGCATTAAGAAAGAAAATTATTGAAAATTTTCAAATCATGCATTTATGATATTTTTCCGTCTTTAATAACTAAATAATGAAAAAATAGGCTTTTGTTCTGAGCTCATAAATATGACAATAAAATAGTGTAACTAAGAGACATTGCAAAATTAAATCCTTGTGATTACAAACCATAAACAAATGACACCGCCACCATTTTACCTACTATGACGTCATTAGAATATCGCCCATTGATTGTTGGAGAACTTACTTTGTGAATGATTGCCTCAATGATTTAATATTTTTGACGTTTCACGATGAATGAATCACTTGTGTTTTGTTTAGGTTTATGGAATGAGATATTAAGCTGTGAAACTAATTACAGTTGAAGTTATCCAAGGATATATGTATTTTTAATCGAAATTAAAAACAATGCTTTGATCTTGAAATAAAAAGTTTTAGTTTGTATAATTTGTTATTTATGTTAATTATTTATTTAAGTACTTTTCCATTATAGCGCATTTTTAAAAAAACCTTGGCGCGATTCGGGCATCACAAAGTGAGATATGTTGCGAAAATATATAAACAGCTATGAAAACAAATCTAATGAACTTTTATCTTTGTTTATATATGCACTTATATGCATAAAAAAATCGTTTCTAAATATATATATATTTTTTTTATATACAAATTACGGCACAGATTTCAGATATGAACCGGGATAAATAACTGGCGACAAAATGGTGTTATTTTGCCTGCTATGGTAACCCGGCTATTGTTTTTTGTTTATTAATAAATTGTTTATTTACTTTTATTTTCTATTTTTTAATTATATAAACTGCTTTGTTCTATAGTTATTATTCAAACTTTTATTTATTTATAGTTATATCCTTTTCAAAATGATAGCAAATAATTGAAAAATATATAAGTAACTGGTATTCGAAAGCGAGATTTCTGCCAAATTGGCGTCATAGAAAAATCACGCCAACCCCCATGCGTATATGACATCTGTGCAAAAATTACTTCTGTTTCTTTATAAAAATGGGTAAATAGCTTTTTTTATATTAAATTGTCAGCACAGATGTCATATACGCCCCTATTGGCGCGATTTTTTTTTTTTTTTTTTTTTTTTTTTTGACGCCGATGTCATATACTCACCGGGTACTTAACTGGCGCCAAAGTGTCGTTATTTTGCTTGTAATGGTAACCCGAATGTTGTTTATGCTGTTGATGTTTTCGCCAAATTGGCGTCGGAAATAATATACGACATCTGTGCCAAATTGTATACATATGGAAAAAATTGCTTGTGAGTATGAAGCAGCAAATAGGTTGCCAGAAAATACGTTGGCAAACTTCTTTCTCGCCAAGAAACTTTTCTCCGAAGTATTGTACATAAGCAATGATTGCTAGAAATGCATTTTTAATTATGATATGCGCTTTTATGTTTCACTATATGTATGCATACTATAATGTGTGTATAAATGCTACAGTTCATATGCAGGGCTACACAAAAGAATTCGTAATGCTTACTGAGTATGTGAGTAAATTGCTTAAAGGTGGTTTTTAAAGGAGTTATGCACTTTTACGCTGAACTGCATTTAGTTTCCTAAGAAATGTTTGTGGAATATAGATAAAATGATATACATGGTCACGCAAAAAATTGGATACATAACCGTCTATGGATGATAATATCTGGAAATGTAATTTCAGTAGTTTTAAGAGTAGTTTAAATTAATTTTTAGCTAAATAGTGGCATGTAATAACGGTACTATTGGCTATGGACGGTAACTGCTGAAATCAATTTTTAAATTTTTTATGCGTTTTCTAAAATGTTTGCTTAGTTATCTTAGTACTTCTTAGGCATCCCGTCGACCAAATTACTGTCGCCAAATTGTAAGATTAATTGCCAATAATGGTTGCCATTAATTAATTAATTAAATGCCAATAATGGCCAATAAAACCATTAATTCGACGTTTTATTTGTATTTTTATTAATGTTTTACTATTGATTTAGCGATTTATATAATTTGGCGAAATTGGTCGACGGGATATCTAAGAAATAAAGTAATCTTATTTACCTTATTTCCCTAAATAACAAAGTTTTGTTAAAGCATTCAGGATGTGTTGGAAAGTGTTTCATATTACATGCTTAACGCATGATTTTTCTTTCTTCTTTAGTCTTATTTTGCATTTATTTTATTCTTAATTTTCTAGTCTTATACTGCTTTATAGAAACTTTGGCACAGTTGTCATATACGTTATCATATATTGGCGCGATTTTTTTCCGACTCCAATTTGGCGAAAATATCAACAGCATAAACAACAACATCCGGATTACCATATCAAGCAAAATTACGACACTTTGTCGCCAGTTAAGTACCCGTTGTGTATATGACATTGGCGTCAGAAAAAAATCGCGCCAATATCTCTGCATATATCTGACATCTGTGCCGAAACTTTAATATTTAATGTTTAAACTCTTCGCTCCACTCCCCTTGCATATAGTACAAACTATAACACGGATAGCGCAAAATAATAGACAGTTTGGTATTTTTCCACTGTAGGGGCTTTGGCATTTTTTAAAAAAAGCTTGGTGTAATTTGGACACCAGAAAGTGAGATTTGGGTACTTTTCCGTTATGCGGACACCATTGTCGCCAAGCGTAATAGTTGGCGCAAAATCGTGAATTGAAGCATTTGAAAAATAAAAGAAAAACCATTGTCGATACTAAAGTGAGCATTTAAAAAATATAACATTTGAAAATAACAGACTTTTACGAACTATTTCATCAAATCACAAATATATACTTAAAATAAGTGAACAAATAACTGCTATAAAATAAAGCAATAAAATAAAACTCATATTAAACTGCTGGCATAAAATTACAAATATCTTTTAGCATTTTGAAATAATTGGCGCATTAGCATACATTTTGGCATGGTGTCCGTATAACGGAAAAATATCGAGATTTGTTGTCAAATCATATAAACAGCTATGAAAACAAATTTGATGAGCGTTTTTGTTTGTTTTATATGTATATTATTGATGTTTTTATGTACAAATTACATCTGTTTCTGTATAAAATTAGAGAAACGGCTTTTTTATGTTAAATAAATCGTATAAATATCGAAAAAAATGCGTGTGTATATAAAATGAAACAGTGAATAGGTTCCCGGAAAATATGTTACCAAATTTCCTTTTTCGCTTTTTCGCCAAGGCACCTATACTGGAAAAGTACATAAAGCACATTAAAATCGCGCAGTTAAGAGCTCAGACAGTACACCGTTGTCTATTGGTGGTTATTTTATTAGTAGCATCGGGAGGAAGATGTAAAGATGTACTTAAAATTCTCACCCATAGATTTAGGAAAAATATCTTAAAAGAGTGGAGTTTAAATTAAATTTCGGCGACCTCCATTATGAAAGATTAATGGTTTAAAATGGGAATTTCGCCAAATTAGCCAGCTATCGCCAAGTTGGCTGACATTTGGCGCTACTGTGGTAAACCTGCATTAGTATTTTTCAACAATTACTCATTTCAATGAGGGGGTCCTACCGGAATAGTGAGGGACACACAGAGACTTGGATTTTATATAAATAGATATATATGAAAATAAACCCTGGGGTCTGAAGAGGTTAAGGACGGCATTTTTTTTTTTTTTTAGTTTTCTAATACTTTTAAAAACATCCAAATGTTGTTAAAGGGAGAAATTGTCAACATATATTCCTTTAGAGAAAAAAATGTATCGTATTTGACAAAATATATCGCATATTAAGCAAAAAAAAAAAATACTATAAGACACATTATCTAAATAAAAGAATATAACTCGTGTAATTTGTTTCCTTTTAAGTATGTTTTAATTCAGTGCACATACTTAAATCAATGTCTTAAATAATCGAATGCAATATTCATAATGAAAATGCAATATTCATAATGTGCATTGCACAAACCGCCGAATATGTTACTTCAATAATTCTACATTCTTCATTATTTCTCTTTAAAATAAAATATGAAATGATAATTTCCTATATCTCAAGAATACCTAATTTTTCTGAACTTTATGAAGATAGTCCAAAAAACAAATTGTACATACAATTTGTGTCACAAAAATCTAAATTACAAAATTTTTGATCTTTCACTATTATAAGTATTATTCAATGTATTTGTGCTAACATCACAGGAACATATTGCATTAAGACTTATAAAATAGAATAAAATGTTGTTTATTAAAACATCGAAACCTTCATTATGTATTTGTTTATTAAGTTATGAGATTTGTGTGCGTTTAGAGCTCGACAGTTTGCATAAATTAACCAGAATGTTTTGTTATCCGTCAACGTTTTTTCTGGTAGCATTTTATTGTGATTTACATTGATTTTGAGTTAGATATTTGCAGATATCCCGCATTTTAATGCATAATCAACGACATATAAAAATATATACGATGTACAACTGTAATACGATACATAAAAATATGCGAGGTACAATGCCTTTACTAGAAACTGTCACGTAATACTCTATTACTACTGAAATAAAACTTTCTACTTCGAATATCGCGGCTATTAAGCATTTTCTGTCAGTTACACCTTTGAAATTCGGAAATGATACAAAAAGAGTCAATCTGCCAGACTTATAATGTATGTTTCGCACATTCGAAAATGGTGTACGATACAAAGGTAGATACGATGCAAATGTATGGGACGCTGATTCAATCCACTTCCAACGAGAGAAGCTTTATGAAAGTTGGAATACCAGTTAAATGTTAGCCATGGACAAAATTTAAGAGACACTAGATTAATATTGACACAATTATTCTAATTGGTAAACATATCATATTAGATGTAAATTTCCAACTGGGCGAAAAATGTCCGGACTAGGATTCGAACCCGGGACCTCCCTGGCTGAAGCCGCCAGTGCTCTGCCATCTGAGCTATCCCGGACGATTCTGGTCGAACTTTTTCACCCAGCTAACCTTGAGGATTACAGCATCTGGTCTGAAACCTGGTTCAGCTCAACAGAATAAATCTCAGGTAATGGAACTCCAGAAAACGCTGGATACGAAATTACACTAGATTAATATTGACACAATTATTCTAATTGGTAAACATATCATATTAGATGTAAATTTCCAACTGGGCGAAAAATGTCCGGACCAGGATTCGAACCCGGGACCTCCCTGGCTGAAGCCGCCAGTGCTCTGCCATCTGAGCTATCCCGGACGATTCTGGTCGAACTTTTTCTGGAGTTCCATTACCTGAGATTTATTCTGTTGAGCTGAACCAGGTTTCAGACCAGATGCTGTAATCCTCAAGGTTAGCTGGGTGAAAAAGTTCGACCAGAATCGTCCGGGATAGCTCAGATGGCAGAGCACTGGCGGCTTCAGCCAGGGAGGTCCCGGGTTCGAAGCCTGGTCCGGACATTTTTCGCCCAGTTGGAAATTTACATCTAATATGATATGTTTACCAATTAGAATAATTGTGTCAATATTAATCTAGAGTAATTTCGTATCCAGCGTTTTCTGGAGTTCCATTACCTGAGATTTATTCTGTTGAGCTGAACCAGGTTTCAGACCAGATGCTGTAATCCTCAAGGTTAGCTGGGTGAAAAAGTTTGACCAGAATCGTCCGGGATAGCTCAGAGGGCAGAGCACTGGCGGCTTCAGCCAGGGAGGTCCCGGGTTCGAATCCTGGTCCGGACATTTTTCGCCCAGTTGGAAATTTACATCTAATAAAAATTTAAGAGGTCGAGTACCTTTAAAATTTTTCAAAATTTATTTTATATTACATAGATTACATTAACATTTGAATATTTATGAACATGTTAAAAGAAAATTATGCAAAAATTCATTTTAGAACGGAAGTTATGTTCAAACATTTTTGTCTCTTCATAAAATTAAAGAGTAATTTGACTTTTATTGTCAATTTCCTCAAAACGGTGAGATTGTCTATTACCATATGATTTCCAAGCAATGGCTGGATGGAATTTCATGAAATTTTTATAGAAGCTATAAACCTTATAGATGAACAATTTGACCTACTATTATGTTCATCAAAGAAGAAATTTAGAAGTTATGGCTGGAATATCTTTACAACTATATTTTTTAAAAATCTAATCATTATATTTTTTCCCACTGCAGGTCAATTTAAACACATGATATATATCTACTCTAATAAAATTTTCACTGTGACAATTCAAATATGAGAAATCCCGTGCGACTCCATATGCATCTAGGCTCTTTCTCAGAGTATTGATTGCTAGAAGACGTCTCTTTTAATTTGTGTTTTAAACTTAATATCCGAATTTCAATCATATGTGAAGTTATTACAATCCACATTATGAAAACTTTTACATGAAATTTGTCAGTTTCAAAAGTATTTGACCTCTGGAAAAATGGCTTCGTAGAAATCATGGGTATAAATCGCTTTTTTAAAAGTCAGTTAAAAAAATAGGGAATAGGTTTATATGAACGTGCATGTGATCATTTGACTGAATTTCTATTATTTAAACCTTATCTATATTGGAAAAAGTTTTTTTTTTAAACTTCTTATATTGTATAATTATTCCTTTTATATATATTACGTTAATAAATTCTTTTAAATATGTGTCATAAAATTATCTTTTTTTCAGTTAGATGCCTCCTGTTTAAATATATGACACGAGTACATTAACCCGGCAGAATTGCCTACAATTCATACTCGTAATTTTTAATTAAGCTAATTCGGCCAAATTAAAATCTGGTTAATTTTGACAGAACAGTCTCTGTAAGAGAATGTGGATTATAATCGACAGCGGTAATAAAAGATTCGTAAAATATGAAAGAATTTTAATATCTATTAAAAAATATAAGAAATATGCCACATTTTTTTTTTTTTTTTTTTTTTTTTTTTTTTTTTTTTTTTTTTTTTACCATTAACATATTATTAACTAAGTAATTAAAAAATTATCGTTATATTTATATATAACTTTTTTTCATTGAAGCATACTTGAATTTTTAATTTCTCCGAACAATTCACAAATGTTTAATACAATTCTCCAGCATAAAGTAGTACATGATTTGATTTATTATTCATAAACCATTTTAAATACATAAAACATGGGGATTTATATTCTATTTTATATAGTGCGCAAAGTTGTTTTGCGGAAAGTTTTATTACCATTGTCTCTTATCTTCGTGGTTTTTTTTCCTGGGTAGTAAGAGAAATTAAACTCCTAGTCTCACTTTATCTGTATGTGTAAAGTATAAGATATAATATATTTTTCCATTATATACATTGCAAATAGAGGCGTCTGTAATTTAGATTTATACGTGACTCAAAGAGAAATTCACACACTGAGTATGAATATTAAATTTGAGACATCATATGTGTCTGAAATTAAGACACCAAAGTGTCTTACTATGATCAAGGTACAAACATGCTAAACTCAAATGCCTGAAATTCAAAAACATAAGTGACTTAAAATGGAGTGTTCTGTTTTCAAACATATTAATGTGTCTTAATTTTTAAGACAATAATATGCGTCTGAATTTAAGACATATTAAACGTCTGAATCGCATCATGTTTGGCCCACGTGTCATTTGTCGGCAATATGCAGACATGTTTTCACCTTTTTTTGTAGGCAGTGTACACTGTAAAAAATATATCAGTTAAAATCTGGAAATTGTACTATTTACGCTAGTACTGTTTAAATATTCTAATGGAAATTTTCTTCTGTAAATTCCAGAAAAATGTCCATGTGTTTGTATCTTTCTGAATTAAAAAAATCCATTTAAAAGATTAAATATAATTTTCAAGGACAAACCCACATATTTCATTCACCACTTATATTACCAGATAATCACCAAGTATATTGGAAATAATTTATTTATAATTTAATGCAAACTCTGTTGATCGCTTATAACTCGATAGGTAATTTATTTTCCAAAAAAATACAAGACTTATTTCGATGACAAAGTTTCTGACTAACATCACCTGGCAATTTTATGCGTTTCCGAACAAAAATGAATTAAAAATTATGTCAAAGTTGACACTTTGGATTTGAGAATAGATACTAAAAAAATTTCTTTTGGAACTTGGAGTGTACGATCAATAAAATTAGTAAGGGCCCGTTCCAATTATACAGGGTGTCCGGTCTCAACGGTGTCCAATGGCTAATTCCTAAACCGTTAGTCATAGACATATAGTTCCAATTACAAAAATGTTTTAAATCAGGAAAAGAGATATTTTAAAAGCGAATTGCGTCAATAAAAACATTTCTTAAAAAATTACGAAATTTTAATTTTTATACGAACCCCCGGTCTTATAAGTTATATTTAGTAAAATTTTCCTATTACACTGACAAGTAAGACAAAAAAAGTCCCATTCCTATAACACTAAAATTGAGCGACTTATGAAACTTTAAAAATGCATGACTTACGTCACTTTTCTGCTCTGAAAACAAATGAGCTCGGCTTGGCTTTAAGGGGTCACATATGAAGTGCTTAAATTATTCGACGATCTTATTTCATGCGTATCTGCGCTTTGAAAAAAATCGTACAAGTATTGCGATTAAGTTAACATTTATTAAGTTGCAGATTGGCTAAAATAACATATGTTTTATTTTGTCAGGATTTCAGATTGTTTCTTTTATGATTTCTTTTAACAAAAATTATGTTATTTTTATAAGTTTTTATGTTACTTCAACAATCGTATGTATGTTTTTCGAGTTCAAAATTTGTACTCGAACTTTAACTTACTTTTAAATATCCGATCGAGATTACATTTTACATACTAGCGCAAATCCAACAACAATCTAATATTATTATGATTTTCGGTGGTTATCATTTATACTTATTTTACAGGATAAAAGAAAAATAATCGGATAGATTGTCGCCAAGAAGTTTAAGAAAGAGTTTTAGATTAGATAATACAAGATTGCGATTGTTGGTTTTTTTAACTTTTATGTATTTTTTAACACTGAATCCGAAAATAACATTAATTTTTAACCATCATGTCAGGATATTTCGCAAATCATAAATTGTCAAATTTAAAGACTAACAAAAATCGGATACTACAAAGTAGAGAAGATGGTTGTGTTTTTTAACTTTTGATAATTGATTTTTACGTACATTTTAGCACTGAATCTGAAATGAATTTTAACCATCACGTTAAATTTTTTTTTTGCAAATCGTAAATGTGTAAGTTAAAATATAGCGAAAATCTTATACTATAAAACATATGTAAAACTTTTTTTTGTTTTATTTTATTTTATTTTATTTTATTGTATTCAATAATTTTTGCTTATCCTGGGATTTTTACAGCTAAATAGCTGAGTGGTCCGATAAGATGAGGGAGGAGATTCAATTTTAACCTTGAACTTTTTAACTTTGAAATTTTCGAAAAATCCTGATGTGATGGTTAAAAATGAAGGTCAATTTCAGATTCAGCGGTGCAGAATACATAAGAATCAATTATCCAAAGCTAAAAAGCATGACATAGTCCAACTTTTGCAGGCTAGTCTAATCTAATAATATTTTAAAATACGTATCATTTTGTAAAGAATTGAGACTGTTAATTTAGCATCATTTTATTTAACAAAAATTCTGTTTTTTCTTTCTTCTTAAATGTTTATGACAAATTGTATATTTTGCATTAATATGTCAGAATTATTAAAAATTTCAAATTTATATTGCAATATTAATTTTACTCTCAACCCTTTTTTAATATATCTGACGAAATTATATTTCGACTAAATTTGTGAATGATCCCAAATTTGCATTAAAAAATATGCACCAACTTCAAACAGCTATTACTCGGTCAATTTTAATGGTAGAATAACGGGACTTTTTGTGTATTACTTGTCAGTGTAAAAGGAAAATTTTACTAAATATAATTTATAGGACCGGGGGGCCGTATAAAAATTTAAATTTCGTAATATTTTAAGAATTGTTTTTATTGATCCAAATCGCTTTTATAATATTTATTTACCTGATTTCAAACATTTTTGTAATTGGAACTATATGTCTATGACTAACAATTTAGAAATTAGCCATTGGACACCGCTGAGACCGGACACACTGTATAAGTTTTTTTTTTCTTTTAACCAATTTTTGACAAAGCCAGCAGACACGCATTTTATATAACATACCTAAATCATTAAGCATTTGAACAATTAAAGTTTGTAAAATGTATGACATTTCTGTGAAATATAACATTGTGTAAGAAAAGCTGAAATCCTATTAATTAAATAAAAAAAGTCTATTTACGAAATTTTTTAAAAATGAATATTTTTTTCGCGATTTTTTTCATTTAAAAATCTAAATGCAGACATAATCGATATAAAGATATAAAATCATACAAAATTAAGATGCATTTTCAGAAAACCTTGCGAGTCAGCTAGAATATATATATATATATATATATATATATACAATAAAATTTTTCGTCATTTTATCTTAGTTAAACTATTCCAAATTCTTATAATATCTACATTTTTTATATATCTTTAATAATATCTTAAATATATTTTGTTTTTTTCCATGCCTTTAAACCAGCGTATTCTTTTATTTATTATTCTAAATCTTAGTCCGTTCGTAACTATACTTCTTATAAAATCCACTAAAATACTCTATATCTTTCATTTTATCCTGAGACTAAATCCTTTTTTTCTTTCAAATGTTTTTTTTTAATATCATTTGTTCTATTTGTTCCATATCCCATAATGTCTTGCAAGTTGCCGAAACTATCCTGATTACTTTATAAAGCTACCGCGGATAGTAATAATCACGGTCATCTATGTCACGCGTACTCCGCCCTCGCCCCGGAGCTAATCCTGTCATTAGCCAGTTCAACTGTCCCGTCTCTCCGCCCCTTTCCACATAGTTGGTTCATTGCTATGTAATGTAACCGTCCGAGTCCTTTTTTTTAGCATTTAACTTTAAATTGGCTGGGGAACCAGATTTTATACGTTTTTCGTTTGTTTAATAAACAGCCGTCACTTGGTGGTATGACTTTTAATTTGTGAGATTCTAATGCATTTTTGGCATCATAAAGCTTAATATGGAGTGGTACAGCTAATATTCGAGAGCCAATTGATTATCTACTGGAATTGTTATGAGATTAACTTTTTAATAAATACTGTTAAGACCATGATGCCTCTGTTATTTATTTGAACGGGAAATTCTTCCCAATTTTTCTGAGTTCTTCCTTCTACTTACCGCCACAGTTGCTCTCTTGTCGTTCCCATGTATAACGGAGGGTTGGCAAAGTTTATAGCATGGATTCGTATACTACTTTTACGTAGATATACAAGAGTGTCTCCGGAATTTCACAAATATATGTATTACATTTACACAACATCAAAATATAAATTACTTAAGCTCCCATAGCCCGCTAAGAGTAAGAACACTCAATTAAAAAACAGATCGAACAAAAAATGTATAACAAACACGAAAAGCAGAACAAAGAAGAAAAGCGTCACGTTTAAAATAACCGAAATCAGGGCGCATGAGTAACGACATTCATGCTCGTTTATACCGGCATAACACATGTAACGTCACCCAAACCTGTCGCGATCAGACTATGTCTATAAAAACACTGTTAAAACATTTTAAATATTTTAATATTTCAAAAATAACGTGTCCACTGTTTAAAGCAATAATATTTTTCAATAAAGTTTCTTTACTAGAAAGAAGAAATATTTGTGCGTGACCTATAACGCTTGATATTAAAAAGCCAAATGTTCAAAATTCTGGAAAGAAAATGTTTAAAACACTTTGAATTATAATTGTAAAATTTCTACCACTGGTAAGTCTACATTGCTTGTGCGTCATAAATAAGTAAACATCTGAAGCTTCAATTGTGAAACGTGAGTGAGAGGTCAAGACAGTTTTCTAGTGAACAGCAAGTTCCCCATCGAAACAACCGTTCGATCCCGACACTGGTAAGTGTTACATGTTTACAGTAATTTGAAATAAATAAATCCTTTATAATATCATGACTTTGGAAATTGGAGATTGAAATGTGTATCGTTGTTTTGAAAAACTATATTTTATCTCTTACATGAAAGTTCTTAAATACATAAATAAAAAATAATGGATTATTTTCTTGAATTTGAGGAAGGAAATTTCCATTAAAATACATAAATAGTACTGGCGTATCTATTCCAGTACAATTCATACATTTTAACGGTAATTTATTTTACAGTGTATAATGCTTACAATATATGTGACAAAATGGCTGCTATTGTCGCCAATGAGAGGTGGGTCAAACATGAATCCGATTCAGACGTTTGAAATGTCTTAATTTCAGACGCAAATAAGTGTCTGAAAAACTAAGGCACTTTAAAATGTCTGATGATTGAACACTGCCTTTAAGACACTTATGTGTCTGATTTTCAGACATTTCAGTTTAAGTGTACTTCCTGCGTGATATTCATATTTTGTTACAACCATAAATTTAGAGATGTATATAACTTTTGCAGGCCAATAAAAAGAATTATGTTGTGGAATTTCAGGCCTCTATAATTTTGCCTTGCTAATTTAGACATCAATTGTAAAAGACAATTGATAGAAAAATTCCACAGGATTATCTTGAAAATTGAAAAAATTTATCGGCGATACAATGAGCTGAAATTTAACCCGTTAATAGTCGCGCGTTGGTCTTTTCCCCGCCCGAAATTCGTTATCTTCCTGTAACTCATTTCCCGTTAAAGTTACGATAGCCAGATTCCGTGTAGCTGACCTTGAGTGTTCACACTCTTGTGTAGTAAAATGGCAAGTCATTCCTGCTATTTCTTAGCATTTTATCGCATTCTTAAGTTTCAATCGGTCTAAATGACCGCGTTGCGACCACTTACGTTAGTTGAATTTTTCCCCCTCGTGTTCATCCTTTCCCTTTTCCGCGAAATCTGTGGGGAAGGTTTCTTCGAAGTACGGACTTTCTGTCTGTTGTTATTTCGTCTTTCTTTCCTTCTGCTATATAATTCGTTCAAAGAGTGTTTTTTTTACTTTTAGGATGTGACTTAAAATTGTTTTATTATATTAGATGTGTAGTCAGTTCGCACAAAAAAATGATGGATGGTCACTTACATTTTTTTTTTCATTGTCAAATATTGCGGGAATAAATTCTCAAATCGATAATTATTTAAATGTGGGAAAAAAGGGAAATTTATCATCATTATTTGAAAGAACTTGCTTTCCATTTATTACCCGAACATATAAATGAAAGAAAATAGACAATAACACTGCAAAACCATTAAAAAAAAAAGAGAAGAGAATTTTGTGAGAATCAGTAAAAAAAATTGCCGTATATCCAAAATCTGAAAAGTATCGTTTTTGTACAATAAAACAAATTCGAAAGATAAAACAATCTTCTCAGAAATGTACTGTGCATACTTGCGAAGAACATACATATAATTTATTTGTACAATAAGAAAAATAATGAGAATTTTATAATATAGGTTAGAGATTACGCAAATAAAAATCTCTTTTGGATAATTCAGTGAATGTTTATACTATGATTTAAAAAAAAATATTTCAAGTATTTTTTATAAAATTTATCTATTTTTAAATTTTCATACTGTAAGTAAAAACACATTTTTTTTTAACAATGCCGCAGAAATTATTATTGAAATCCAATAGAGGCTTGGGGACAGTATCTAACAAATTTAAATTTGTTGTCCTTCATCAATTGTTCAAACTATTTTTCAGAATAATGTTTTCCAGAATATGAGAGAAAATTCATTTAAATTAAATTATTTCTGCATATTTATAATTTCGGAGAAAATTTTCTTATTGTTTTTATTAATTTAATGAACGTTATTATAAAACAATAAAATACATGTAAACTGTAACATAACATAATAAACTGTAAAATACATCCCTATTAAGATGAACCTTTCAGTGATTCGATTAATTAAAATAATTTATCCATCTTAGGATTTAAATTTACAATTGCAAATGTATTTAAATTAAATATATAATTTCAATAACTTATTTATTATTTACTTTATATGAGCGAAATTCGTATCCAGAGTTTTTATTCAAGGGCGCTGTTCCCACCCTGAAATAAGTAGAAAAACTACAAATCGTGCATTTTCATTTGAAAAATGGATTTAATCACAAAATCTCGAGAGCCGCCCCCCCCTCCTCTCCCCCTCATACACACACAGACACCCCACAAAATAAATAAATAAATAAAACGTAGTTACAACATTTACATTTATAATTTCGAAGTTAAGTATTTTTTACCTTTTTCTTTATTATATATATATATATATATACATATATATATATATATATATATATATATATATATATATATATATATATATATATATATATATATATATATATATATATATATATATATATATATATATATATATATAATTATACATTTTTAATAATATTTGGTTTATGTGCTATTTGTGATTTCATAATTATTGGTCATTTTCCTTATTTTGCAATGGTATTATTGTACAGAAAGTTTATATATATATATATATATATATATATTGTCTTTAATTGTTTATGGCATCAAATATGATGGTTTTTCATATGTTTTAAATGAATTAATCGTCCGCAATATGCTGGTGAATTATTGGTATTGTATTTGATTTTCTGTTGCATGTCATAGGTTCCATTTTTATTTTCAGTTTAATTGTTCAATTCAATGTCAGTGTAATATATTAATGCTAAATTTATTTATTTTATTTTATTAAATGGATATAGAGTGCCGGAGTATCAAAAAATTCTACCTGACTCTGATTCTGTCCTTCCAAAAAAAAAAAAAATAAATAAATAAATAAATAAATAAAAATACCCCTATCATAAATTTAGATTCATATTAGTAAATGTTTTCCTACTAATTATTAATTCATAGCAACATCAGAAATTCAATGAAATCATTTACTATTTACTTTTAAGTATTTATGCAAAACGAAGAAAGAGTTATTAAAAATATTTATCTAGATGCCAACTGAATATATACTTAAGCGAAATAAATAATTGCTGTAAAAGGTTGTAAAATGAATAATTGCTGTAATCTTTTAAAGTTCAGTCAATATTTTCACCCTACGTTATCCGTTTTCGATCATCTGATAACACCGGCAAGTTTCCCCTTCGTTTTCGGCCTGCTGGTAACGGCGGCAAATGGACCGAGCGCGACTACTAACGTTCTAAAAAATGTCGCGACTACTCTCGGGTTAACTGTTTTGCGAGAACTGTTCGATAATGGAAGCTACAATCTTAAAAAAAATAAACACATGAAAAATTAAAAGAAAAAAAACACAATTTTCTTTCAACACAAAAAAAATTATTTTATTTTCATTTTTTCCTACTGAGTTATATGCCTGTTCTCAATCTAATCGAGCTTTTAATACACGGCCAAAAGAAATACGAAAATCATTGGCATGTTATAAATTAGGATTGTTTTTTATGTAATGAATTCACATCTGTCTGACTTACAACGCATCTGTCTATATAGTTTTCATTCCGTATTTCCCTTAATATAAAATGTTGAATAATATGTGTTGATTTATTAATGGAAATTTTAGTTATAAGCATGAAAGAAAAAGTTTGATAGTTTAGCAAAACTGTATTTTTTAAACTTTCTCTTTTCAAAAAATACTGAACTAATTTAATCTTAAATTCCTCACGTTTAATGGACATATTTTCAGAAAGTCTAATGAAAGATTTTCTGTAATGAATTAAAAAAAATAATTTGATTATATTTGATTATTTAAATTTGTTAATTTATATGCTAAAAAATAATTAAAGGAGTTTTAGTATTTTTTACATGTATTAATACATATATATAAAAAATTCGAAACCAGAAATGTTGACTACAAGATAAATATTTTCGCAAATTCTGAAAAGATTTCTAGAAAAATGACACATTTATTATCTTGAAATTATACATTATTATGATGTATAGTGCTTTGACGACACATTCAAATTTTCTTCTATTTCAATAAAATATAATGCAAAATCATCATTTATCTTAACAAGACTGAAGTTTCGCTTTAGGATACAGAAAAGGGTTTAATGATTTTGTTTAATAAAAAGGATTGATGACAGAACAGCTTTTGAATTTTATATACAGCGTTGCAAAATGTCAACACTGGTAGGTATTATTCGAAAGCGTAGTTCTTTTAAAATGTTTGACAAACAATCATTGATTTACTATCCGTATGGCTGAAAAATAAAAGTTACAGGATCATTATACTTATGACTTATAACATTAAAAGGATATTTTCACATATTATGTTTGTATATATATTTTTTGTCCATGCTATATATATATATACACACTCTAAGCAATATTTTTGAAAATACTGTACAATTAAAAAACTTAATGAAGCCATTGTTCATTGTAGGATATGTCAAGATTCTTCTTGTTTCGATATTTGGTTGTGCATTCTCAAAAAATGAAAAAACATGTGTTAAAAAATATTGCTTTTTAACTTTTAAACATTTAATCATATATATTTATTGCTTATTGTGCATATTTTAATAAAATATTTCTGTATTCATACCTTTAATCTTTCATTAATGTTTTAAATACCTTTGTGATAAATAATAAGTTAGAAAAATAGGTTTAACTTAAAAAAAAAATCGTAAATAATTATTCTAAATATTACCAAATTTAATGTGCCGATCATAAATTCATTTTTTGCACGCTTCTATAAGTGTAATTTATTTTAATCTGTTTAATTAAAATGCATTTGAATATTTTTAATGTACCATAAGTATGAAGTGCAGGAAAAGCCGAATGAGGTAAAAGATTTAAAAATAAATTATTTACAAAGCAAGGAAAAAGCATCTTGGCGTGGACAACATTTGAATGTACACCAACTTTTTCTGTTGATCTCCAAAACCTCAGAGAAGAGTTGTTTTGTTTCGTCTTAGAAATCGTCTGCAAATTAAAACGATCAGATAAATAAAAATAAATATTGTCTGTCGCTTTGCCACAAGTATCCCAAAATAGAGGATGTGTGTTTCGTGTCTCCACCTGTAAAATATACACTGCTAAAATATGATAACGCAATATCTTAAGGGTTTGTTTCCATTTTTATGCGAATTACAAGAAATACCCATGTGTTTATGTGAATGTTCTGAAGTGCATGTTTGTCGTATGTTAATTTTGTGGCATAAAAGACAATGTTAAGACAATGTCGGTAAGTCACATGTTTCTAATGCATATATATATATATATATATATATATATTAGGGATTGAAAAGGGAAATGTGTTTTGTTCAACAGATTATGATGCATCACATTAACATCATATGCTACAACTGACAAATATAAAGACATGCACTACCAACACCACAACGTACGACTGTCAGCTAATGTAAAATAAGCAGGTTGTTTTTGTATGAAGAATAATATATTATTGCAGCATAAATAGGATCCAGTTTTCGATAATTGAGGGAAGTTACTTTGCATTTACATCACCATGTACGAACACCATAATTGACGAAAAATATTGTAATGATACTTAACGACAGTCTTTCGGACGACTTAATTGCTGCTTGTGCCGATGAAAGATGTGACCTTGCTTCTTATTGATTACCCTGTGTAATTTATCAATGTATTTCATAATCATTTTTAACCCTTATGTCAATGACCGGGTACCCGGGTACCATTTTTCTCTTTTCGCCCTGTTTTCAGGGTTTTAATATCAAAAGAGACTAAAATCAATTTAGATCCCCATTATTTGTAGTATTCACTGTCCATTAGTATAACCACTTTAAAATTTGGAATTTTTTTATTACTTTTTCGGGTTATTAAACATTTTTATACCTTTCATCAATGAACAGGGTACTCGGGTACCCATGCCAATTTTCTGTGGAAAAAAACAGAAATTAATAGATTATTTAGATTTAGATAAATAAAACATTAATATAATTTGAAATAAAGGTTTAGACATATTTTTTTAAGATAAAAAATATTTCATTTACGTGAAATTTTGTGGCCAAGCTGTATTATATGAAAAGGTGCAGGAATGTGCATCACATACTTGTTTTCCACATTGTTTACATGATTTTCTGGGTTTTTTGCGCCGTTTGTGAGGTTTGTGAGGTCATTTATAACAAGCACATCTGACATAAACTGCTTTTATCCTTCTTGTTTCATCTCACCTTAAGCTTTCTGGTCTGGATTCAGCACGTGTGGCAGCTTCAATACGGTCAAAGATTTTTTTCTGTTTACTTTCAATTCCGGATTTGGTCGAAAAATGTCTCATATCGGGTGCATTTTGCGATTGATCTTGAATTGCTGGAAGCCTCAAGATCTCACCTAATTCACGCAATAACAGGTGACGATTGTCTGTTTTATTTATAATCATATCATTATCTGCTGTATGTATAATGTAAATAGTAAGTGCTGCTATATCCACAATATAGAAAAATAATGCAAGGGGTGTGGTTGTACGCCTATGTGTTGTATATTGCCCCACTAATTTATCCATTATATCCACTCCATATTTCATGTCCTTATAAAACTGAATCATTTCGAGTTTATCATTCGGTCCTGTGATGGTTTTATCATGATGCATAGCAGACATTAGAATTACAGCTTTGTTCCTTTTTTTTGAACACACGAACAAAAACTTATGTCATCATGAATTCCAAATTTTGGGGACAAAACGTGCGCGATTTACATGGCCTTATTTCTTGAGGAATATAAGATTTGTTTCTTTTCTAAATGCCAACCTATTTGAGATTCCATTATAATAATGTTTGGCCAAAGAACAGAAAGCAAAAAAGTTGCCCATGGTGATGTGTTGTTTAGAATCTCTGAATAGAGAGGCGAAGTCTTTCAGAACTCTTTCATCTTTATTTATTTCACGGTCTGTACCTGTTTTTCGGGTGCATAGTTGGCCGTTAAGATGTTAATAATTATTTGCATCACATACCCACCATATGTTGATCCCATATTTAGCCGGTTTAGTCGGGATATATTGGAGGAATCTTTTTCTTCTTCGAAGTGGAAATAACTGCTCATCGCACGTTTACTCTTCCGTCGTTATACATTTTTTCAATATGTTAGGATTTAGCATAGTCCATAAATCACGAATTGCTGCAGCTTTGACATTTCGAAGACATTCCACTCGTGTGTTCTCGTTGTCAAAACGAATAAATCTAAGAATATTCAAGAATCGCTCTACACTCATACTTGCTAGATAAAACTGATATAAATTTTCCGCATTTGTAATGTGTTATCTTTGTTTGAATAGTTGACACCTTAACTACAGTAGAATCCCGCTAATCCGATATTCCGGTTAATCTGAACCGATTTTATTTAACGGATAAATGTCAGGAAAAACGTTTCGAAGTTAGAATTAATCAAAAAATGGCAGTAAAGCAAGTTTTTTTTTTCTTTAAACAGCTTAAATAGAATTAACAAAATACTCAATA
This sequence comes from Maratus speciosus, assembly GCA_963932465.1. Classification (NCBI taxonomy): domain Eukaryota; kingdom Metazoa; phylum Arthropoda; class Arachnida; order Araneae; family Salticidae; genus Maratus; species Maratus speciosus. Next base: position 545,336,142 of record OZ010786.1, on the reverse strand, counting down.
ATGTAAAAGTAAAACATCTGTATACAAATATAAAATGAAAACGTGCACTGTAGGACTACTGGCAGAAACCCATCTTTAAAAAATCTCGAATATCAGTTTGTTTGCCAGTACTATAAAGATATTTTCTAAAATGCAAAAAGTTTTTAATTCGGATGGTAAAAATTTATTTTTCCTTTCAACAGTTTGATTTCGCAAATTATCTACATAATATTTTTTTTCGTACCCCTCGTCGACGTGGTGACCGAGCTATTTGCAGATACGCGATTTTGATCCGTTTGTAATGGGTTGTTACGTAATTCCTCATCCTGAAGTTCCATTGGATTATTATAAACGTCAGGAGTGATTAAACAAGGAATAAGATTTTTTTCCGAATGTCGCGTTGGATTATCCAGCATGCCGGACCTTAGGATGCCGGATTAGATGATGTTTATTGTGCTACTGAGTACTTATAACTTACATTTGTTGAGCACGCATCTTTTTCTTTTCTATTTTTTTCCGAAATTCCGGATAATCTGAATTTTTTGTAATACGGACAGGCATCGGTCCTAATTAGTTCGAATTAACGGGGTTCTACTTTAATTAATAATTATAAAAATGAATCAGATTGCTCTTTTATAAAGGCAAGCAGTTACTCTGTATGAAATACGGGTGTTTTATGGCTCGCGTATGGTAAAACCGCAGCAGGTACCCGGGTACCCCGGTCATTGGACACAAGGGCAAATTTTGGTCATTGACATAAGGGTTAAAGTAAAATCATTTATTTTTTCACTTTTGGCTGGCTAACACATTTCCTCATATTCCGCTCATTGTTTAATGATGTTTCATTTTCTGTGAAATACAGTGTCAAGACAATTTTATCTTTGAAAATGGCGTTTTATGTAATTGAAATTGCTTAGTTAATATAATTATATTAGGCAAAAAATCGATTAGTCTTTCCTTTTTTAGTGTATAAATATCATGTAAGCAATTATGGATTGCGAGATTTGTTTACTGGGAAAAAGTTAGTAGTTTTGCAAATAAAATACTCATTTTTAATTACACACTGAAAATATGTTGGAAACATATTAATTTATGAAATTTTAATTATAAATGAATGTATAACGTATTGCAAATTCTATCATAAAAGTGATTATTTTGTTAATGTTTGCTCAAAAGGATTTTTTGTGTGACAAGTGTCGAATTTAGTTAAGCACGTTTTAAGTTAGCACCAAATCTTTAATATAATCCCCTGGATATATACCCAGAAATCTCTTCATAAGATTAGATATTAAAAATATTAAACTCTAGATTATGAACATAAGAGTGTATTTAATATTCCAAATATAAAAGTCATAAAAGAAGTTGTAAAACGCATAAATATTTTAAAAGATGAAAGACTTTTGTAATCCAAAACGTTTTAAAACTATTTTTTTATGTGTAAAATTTCTACTAAAAAAAATAATAATAGCGATTGTGAAAGGGCGATTGTCTTAATCAATATTATTTTCATTTTAGCATTAAAACATATATAAACTCTCATAACTAATACAAGATAATATAAAAAATGTAAAATTTAATAATAAATATGAAATTCTCGAATGCATTTTGAAAACAAATTTTCATAAAAAAATTATTTTACACACATTCAAAAATCCACAACTATTCTTATCAAATTGGAATTCCCTAGCATATATTTAACAGCTGGACACAACCATCAAAAATCCATTCGTTCTATTCCTTAAAAAAAAAAAAAAAAAAAAAAAAAAAAAAAAAAAAAAAAAAAAAAAAATTGCGACAGACATTTGAATGGAGACGTCCACTAATGTTCTTTTGATGTACTTATTATAAAGACATGCAAAGCGATTTTTTGAGTGGTTATCAGATGTTGTTGATCACAAATGATTCAGATAATGTTCAGATAATGGCATCAAGAATTCGTTCACATAAAAAAAAATACTGTGAAACTTTTGTCGAAACATAAAATACGTGGAAAAAAATATTCCTCATTTTATTACTGGAAAATAATAAAAACAAATATTATTACTTTATTTTCCATCTTTATGAATAAATAAATCTCGTGATATTTTAAATTGTTTAAATGTTTTGAAAGAAAATAAAATATTTTCTCAATCGACTGTTTAGGGTATTTTATAAAAAATACTTCTAAAATCACTAGTATAATGTATAATTCGAAATGTATTTGATAAAATATCCTTAAGTACAAAATCAGACTATTTTAGTCATTTGATACTTGTAATAAATGTACACGACTGAATTGTTGTTTCATAGGTGCAGGAAATAGTTTATTAAGCCCGTTAATTATGTTTAAGACTTATAAATTTACAAATATTCTTTAACATAGCATAGAATCTGTTTTTGATGTTCTGCGACTTCAACGTTGAACAAATAATCTATAACTAGACGCGCATAAAATATCACTAGAAAGTTAAAACACAGGAAGAATAACATTATTACTATCAACAAAGTCATGATATCGAAACTTGCTTTTCTGTGTCAAAATGTTTGGATAAAAATACAATTTCATGGCTTTAGATGCGACAAATGTATGAGCTAAAATGTCATTAATAGTTGTGGGGTTTTTATATAATGGATAAGTATATATCATTACATGTAAGATTTAAAAGAAAATAAAATGATTAATTAGAAAATCTAGAAACGTTGTTATTCACTAATATTTTAAATGTTTTACTAAAGACAAATGACATGAAAATATTCTAAATAATGATGACATTAAAAACATTTACAAAAAAAAACATGTTTTAATGTATATGGTCCATAAATTTTAATGCATAACTCTTTAACTGGAGGTGTGTTCACTTTCATATTTTACATTAGCACTCAAAAGGAAATTACATTATTACATTTCAGAAATGTTTTTACTGATTTTGTTTTACTGTTAAATATATAATTTGCTTTGATTAGTTAAATGTATTAGTGGCAATGTCATATACATTTTACTGTGGAATTTTCCGTCCTTTCTAAAACTTATAGTTCACATTTGGAAAAGTGGTCAAATATTGTCGTTAGTCTCAGAAATTTATAACGCTGGACTAACGAACCGCGCTTTTGCTTTTGTTTTTATTACTCTTACACCACACATTATCAAATAGAAAATAAGATCGTACTTTTCAATGATATGTGTTTGGAAAATGTTGTTAAGTTAAATAACGTTTTATCGGTTTATAGAATAATTTTGAAGAATTCCATAATATTTTCAAGGAAGATCGCAAAAGTAAACAAAATTGCTACATTTGAAAATTGATTTAAAAGAAGCAAAGTAGGTTAATTATACAACAAATGATGAGTAACCAAAGGACTAAATTTTGACACTAAACAGGATTCTGTGAACAGAAAGACAGATTTTCATTTTATAGTATAAGTAAAACAAATAAATAAGAGAAAAATAATCCAACATTAAGGAAAAAAGTAACCAACATCTCCAGAAAGAAATTGGAAAGTGGTATAGAAAGGAAAATAAGAAACCATACAAAAAACTTTTTAAAATGAAGTTTCGTTGAATGTACTTTTTACAACATAACCTTTCTCATATTGTATTTTGACTAGATAATAAAGGAAACCGTTTTATAAAAGCCTGCATAACAATTAAGGAAAATTACCAGAGAAGTTATTTCTAAAGACAGTTGGTAAACATATTTTGTTTTTCCATTTAATTCTACCCTCTTTCAAATATATAACTAGACCTGTGGCTGTACGATCCATGAGGGATTCGTACCTACAGTGTCCAACTACTTGACACGTGGCTTCGAGGTGCTATGTAGTATGTGCCCCGGTCAGGTGATCAACCCAACGCGAGATCATCAATGTTTAATTCCCAAGCAGGTTTGGTACTCATTTTATCGACCGCGAAGGGATGACAAGTTGAGTAAAGCTTGCCAGTCCGGGAGAGGAACTGGCGACCTGTAGCGTGGCAGATAGGCGTGCTGGCCACTACGCTACTGGGCTTTCTCTCAAATATATAGTTATTTGAAATAGAAGGACTGGGATGCAAGACAAGAAAATTAACAAACTGAAAGTTTCGAGGTATTGCAGACTTAATATTTTTAAAGAAACTTAAATAAAAAAAAAATTGATTATTTCCTCAAAAACAGCTGATTTGTTAAGACTTTACCTTCGTTTAATTTTCAAGAACATTTCTGTCTTATATGATTTTTTTTTTTTTTTTTTTGGGTTGTACGCCTGTTCATAAAATTTTCGTTATTTTAATTCATATGTAAAAAATGTCTTTGCTTATTGTGGTATATCAATATAGAGTTAAATAATTTACTTCAAATTTATAGAAGCATCAAAACGTAATATCCAAATATGATATTTTTCACACTCGAATGTTCCAAATATTGCTATTTACTTTAGAGTTAAAACTCTTTTAATTACAGTGTAAATTTATATAATAAATTACAGAAAATCGTCAAATTGTAGATGGTTGACGAAAATTACGCTACCTATTTCAACTGTCTCTGAATGTTTCTTCACCGAACGATAAAAAAAAAACTTAGAACTGAAAATAAATCATAAACCACATTTCATAAGTAACATTTTGTTTGTTAATTCTGTTAATTGTTGAAAAATACTATTGAGTAGGCTTACACAGTTTAATGCCATATATGATATGTTTTCACTCGAACGTTTAGTAATGCTTACTAGAAATGCTCACTAATTCCGTCCTCGTTACAACAAAGTGATAAATCTTACCTCGAAGTGCAGTGAACTGAGCTAAATATGGAGTAACATAGTGTCGATTAACTTCTTTTACAGCTCTACATAGTTCTCAAATAGCAGTCAGATAAATATTCATTTGTCATACACAGTTTAATTAAAAATATGTTTTACACTTTACTATATCATATACTTACAAGAAATGCTAATTAATTCGGACATCATTACAGTATGGAGATGAGTGGTGCCGATTGAATTTTTTAGAGCCCTACACGTACATTTAATAATGAAATTTTGTATTTAAAAAGATTATCTAGAATATAAAAATTCATCATTTAAATTGCCTGTAGTTTAAATCCCATTTAATTCGGAGGAATAGTTTTAAAGTTCCTGCTACTGTGTATTTAAAATTGCAGTTTTTTTTTCAAGAATCCAATGTAATTAATCTCATAAATAATGATCTATTTCTTATTTTTAAATCTATCATACTGATTGGTTAAGAATTTACCGACAACTACGACTGAGTTTTAAATAATAAATTATGTATGCACATCCATCCTGTGACTGAGAACATTCGTTAATATTTATACTCTTCAGTTGTCTACATGACACACCAAATGTTACAGCAAAACTTGATTCTTTGGGTGAAAGGTATTGGCTGGTTGTCTTCTATCCAAGTAGCGCAATCGACATAGCTCTGTATATTTCATCCAAAGATAATGGGTTCGATTACCTCCCTGAATTAAGAATACTCTAAGTATGAAAGTAGAATAATATATTTTCTGTTTTTTACTACTTATGTTAAATGTTATTTACAATAAAGGATAATTTTGAATCGTTCTTTTTAGTTCCTCTATGACTTTCATGGGTGTTATTTTCGTGAATTGTTAGTATAATAACTACATTTTTGTTTAGATTCCTTCAGAATCTTGCTCATTTACAGGCTATGAATTTTTAAATAAATTCTAAACATTTCACAACTTAAATCGGTTTAAAAAATTAAAAACACTTTTTGTAGTTTTAAAATAATTCTATATTTTACATATTTAAAAACTTGTGCTCATGAAAAAAAAATACTAATATCAAATCGTCAAAAATGGCTCTTTACTCCATGTTATTTCTGAATGTTTATAGGAAACCGTGATAAGTAAGGAATTCACATAAATAAAGCGATTGAAAATATGATTCATCTTATTACCCTCCGACTGTCTTGGAAAAGGGCAAAATTGTAATGTTGTTTTCATTGCATTTTGTTTTAAATGCTAAAAAAAAATGATTCTTTGAACATTTTATAAAAAAAAAACTTAATAACGAATATGAATGGAATCCTTGGAAGTATTAATCATTGTTCAATGTCCTAAATATACATTAAATCAATAGAATTATATTACTTTAAATATTGCTTGTATTGCAGTGAAACCTGCAGCGTAGTGAACGTATTAATACGGGTTTGTCAGTGAGGGGGTTAAATATTGTAATATGAATGACAACATTTTTTCATATCATGAGATTTTGGCATTGTGCTTAAGAAATTAAACGGTGGTATTATTAAAATAAGTAATGTATTGAGAGAGTACCTGTACTTGATATGCATAATTTATGATTGTATATGTTAAGAAATATAATTTTAAATTATATGCGTTTCTTCTTATCTCTCTTTCATAAAAGATTTGCTAAAAATCCCTTCTGTGGCTCCATATTATATTGTATGATATTGTAATTTTTGAAACTGTAAATGACCTAATCTGAGTAAGTTAAAAAGTATTTTCAGGGTTTGAAAGCGACTCCGTAATATGTACAACTTATATATATATATATATTTTTTTACATCCCTAAAATAATCTTCCTTAGTCCCATACTATTTATTTTGTTATTAGAAATTGTTCAAAATAAAAGGTGGAACATCATTTCATGTTTAAAATATTTTTAAAGTTTTAATTATCAAGTATAGTTTTTTATACATTATTTAAATAGCTGTGAATTCTTTCCAATTGTAGATAAGGAAAAAATATTTCATATTTCTAAAATTACAGTATTTTATTTAATTAGTATTTTACCTTGCCAAGAGTTTTCCTGACGACAATATTTTCTTTTTGTATCTGGGACCATAATTGAACAAATGTTATAGCACATAAAATTGGCATGAATCCAGAAGGAAAGATAACCGTTTCGGACATTATATTATTTACTTTCAAAGGATAAATTTTATGTGATATTTTCTGCACCCTATGCATGCAATTTGTTTTGAATGCCCAAATATATCATTTCAAAGTGTATAGGTAAATTTAATACACTGCAAGTTAATATAAATTTGTTTCAGAAGTCACTTTTATATAACAACATTTGTCAATTCATTAAAATGCTTGATTTCATTTGATAATATATCTCAAATTGCTTCAATAGATATTTCATAATATATGTAAATTTTATATTATTTCTGAAATTAGATGCAAGATAGGTAATTTGTTATTGATGTTTTTACTAATTTTATCATTGTAACAACTGAGTTATTTGCGGTTGAGGAGATCTATTTAAATAAAATTTTCCGCATAACCGAGAATAACTCAAAGTAATAAAAGGAAAATCTTTACGCATAATATTTATTTTTATTCAATGAACAAGTGGTTCCTAACGTAGGGCATAAGTCAAGAGACAATATGACTTTTTACGAGGATGGATCTCTAAATTTATTTATACTATTCTCTAAAATCTCTTTATGCTAGCCCAGTCCCTAGCCTATTCTACTAGCGCACATTCTGTATCAGTATTTTACTTATTTTTTTTTTTTTTAATAATACTGTAGAAATAAAATAAATTTAATATAGGTAAAATTAAAAATATAATGAAAGAAAAAAAAAATTATAGCATATTTAAAAAAAAGATTCAAATCAAAGATTCTGAATAGAGTTTTAATCCAGAATAACTATATAAAAAATATTTTCCGAACATTAACTCATTTTATCGTGTTAAACAATTTCAATAATTGTTTATACATTTTCCTAAATTTGCCTCGTATTTCTATTCTAGCCTCTATATGTCACACTTAGATATTTCACACTTAAAACGAAACAATAATATATATAAAACCAAAGGTCTTTAACATATTTAATATGAAAAATATTTGAAATATCGAAATGCAAAAATATCCAACCTCACAAAATTAATAAACTAAATGCGCACCAGAAAAACGAACTGGATAAAGAGTACATTTCTTAGAGTCCTACAGCTGTCCACCCGTATAATAAATAAATATATTACATATGATGTATTCATTTTACATTTTAAGGTAAGTTTATAGGCAGCAGTCAACTAGGGATAATCGAGAAACCTGAGCTTACTGACAGAGAAGAGTGTTTTGACGGGAAAGCAAAATGGCTAATTTGAAGTGATAAAAAGATAATCCCAAAATATTTCTTGTGTATTGTGTGCTATTTATGGAGAGAAAAAGTCGTGTTCAAAATATTTTCACATTCTACAGATGAATTATTTATTTTAAAGTGATAAAGAGAGGATCCTGAATTATTTCTTGTGTATTGGTTGCTATTCAAGTAAAGAACATATAGTGTTCAAAATATTCTCACACTCTTTAAATGGCTTGCTTACTTTGAAGTGATAAAGATAGATGTAAGTAAAGATAATTGATAAAAATAACTGTTATATTTGATATTTTTTTATTTAAATGAGTGGGGCAATAACTGGTTGTTTTCAATATTCTGTATTCAAGAATACAAATATACGCTGCAAAACATGTATTTTTAGAGTGATATTAGCTTATAACTTTAAGATACTGAAAGAACACCGCGACGTAACTTTTTATAAACGTGCCGTAGATAATAGTGAGAAAACATTGGTGACCATTTTTTATTTTGAAGATCATTCTATTACTGATTCATACATGTGTAATTCTTCTTAAAAATAGTTATAATTTACATATTTTCGGATGAATCTGTTACATTCATTAAGTTTTTAATGTATATGTATTGCTGAGAATATAACATGTATCACTAATACATTTATTTACCATAACAAAGTATTGTTATATCCGTTTCATGTATTGAAACTCAATGTATATTACAAGAATTCTATTAATGTGTGTGTTGCATTTAAAATATCGAGATAACGCATTAAGCATGTGTTATCCAACATGGAAAAATGTAAATTTCAGAAAGCATTTATTAATAATGTTCACTCTAGTTCATATGTGGAACATCATAGTAAGGTAATTTTCTTCTATTCTTATTAATGTATTCATTGTTGAAATTATCATTTATAGTCGCTTATATTGTGCGACAGTGATAAAATATTTTTTATCATAGTGATTCATTTTTTTTAATGTGGAATACTTACATAATTATTTTATACTTTTTTAATAGTCTGAAATTTTATAATATATTGTGAAATCTATTTTAATTTCAGATATTTTGCCTTTTTTAATAAATCTACAAACACCATAAGGTCTGAACTCCAGCACTATGTATTATCTTGTGGCCATATATATAAAAAATATCTTCTTTAAAAACAAATAATAACATTTCTAGCTCATTAAAAAGGCTATAATGTATTAAATTGTGACATATTGCATTTCGTTTTCATCAATGAACGTGATTTAAATATATTCACAAGGTTTTATATCTCCATTATAAAGTATACAGATTATAAAGCACATAGTAGGGGGATTTCATACAATGTATACAGATTTAGAAAAAACAGGAGCAGTGATTTACAAGATGTCACATAAAATATCTAATATTTAAAACAATAATATCTTAATATTCCTTTCTTGTTAAACATCATAAATCTTCAGCGTACTTACTAATATATTGCACTAAACACATAGTTTGATCTGTAATTTGTAATTGTCTGTAATTTCGTAATAATCTGTAATTTGGCGCACAATGTTTAGATTTTGATTGATAAGATTTGTGTTGCACTGCTTTCGAAAGTCAATAATAACCTTATTTAAACACCGAATTAATTAAATAGGGCAAAAAATTTTATTCGGAAATAATGATGATACAAAATCATAAAAGTTAGCATCAATAATAATGACACAAATATATTGATACATGATATTTTCTCCATGTTCAATTATTTTGAGTAAAACTATTTTGTAAAATACGTTTAGAAGCAAAATAGATTATTTCTTTTTTTTTCATATGCATATATGAAATGTTTCATAATCATTCAGATACATAATGCTATTATTAAAAAAATATATTAAATGTAAAATTAAGTTGTTTTAGAAAAAAATATATATATAAAACTTCTCAGAATAAAATAAAAATATCAAAAAAGGTCTTAATCCAGTTCAAGTTTTAAATTTAGCATAACGGACGCAAACAAAATTTTAAATTCATAATATATTTGTTTTCTTAAAGTTTTCGCGACATTGCAGTTTATGTAACACATAATACTAAATTTTATAATTCATTTTATTTATTTTTTTTTCCATTGAATTATAAACACGGAAATTTAAAACGCTGTTGATAAACATCACGTTGCTGCAAAAGTTTTAAGGAAACTAATATATAATTTTATGTTTTCCGTATTTTGTAAACTAATATTTTACGTATTATTAAATTTTATTTCATATGTTTGAGAAAACATTTTCTTTTCAGATTTGTCAAAGTTTTAAAAAAGGTTCAATTGTTGGTTTAGGCAGAAACGTTTCAGCTACATTCCTTGAGAGAAATGTAAAGAAGTGTATTGCCGTTTAAAAAAATATATATATATTGGATAATATGTGATAAAAAAAATGAAATTTTATGAAACATATAATTTAATTAAGACAATATAATAAATGTAATTTGCTTATTATTACTTTCATCCATCTTTACAAGAAGAAAGTATTGGATTCTTGAACATTTTCGACATCCGGTTTTCGGCAGATTTATACGTTTTAGAATGTCCTGAACACGATTTGATGGTTTTTAGAAAATGTTTGTATGTGGGTCTGTCTGTCACCCTGTCAATCTCTTTGTCACTCTGTGAGTCTGTCTCTCACTCTGTGAGTTTATATTTGACAAAAATTTTGTGTACGCTGTATCTCAACAACAAATGCAGGAAACTTCACAAAACATTATATTCAGTTACACGTTGACATAAACTGGTCCTGATAAGTTTTTTGGTAAAATCGCCCAACAGGTGGCTCTCCATTTTTCACGATTTCTGCAATAGGTATATCTCAAATAATTCTTCACGGATTTTCATAAACCTTTTTATTTAGTTATTCCAGGATATAGTTATGGCTGATTGCAATTTGGGGGAAATCGCGCAACAGGTGGCGCTGCTATGCTGCGTTATTCATGATTATAGCAATCGCTCTAACTCAAGAAAAAAATGCACGAATTTTCATCAAACTTCAGATTCAGCTAGTCCCAGATATAAATTGGTGCTGTTTAATTTTTGGTGTAACTCACTTAACACGCGGCGCTGTTGTGCTACATTTTTCACGATTTCCGCAATAGCTATATGTCAAGAACAACTGCATGATTTATCATCAAGCTTCAGATTTAGTTACTTCCTGGTATAAAGTGGTCCTAATTAGTTTTTGGTGCAAATCGCCCAACAGTTGGTGCTGCTATGCACAATTTTTTACGATTTCCGTAATAGCTCTATTTATAAAACTAATATACGAAGTGATCAAACTTCATATTAAGTTAGAACTTGTCAAAGTTGTTGATAATTAGATTTTGGTGTAAATTATCACGAGCCGTTAATTCCCAAATTGGCTCGGACGAGCTCAGCAATCTGATTGGCTAAAACTGATATTTATATGGTAGAAATTATATTTATTTTCTTATGGAGTAGTGTAATGTAAAATAGAATGCAATTATAATGACTTAAATTAATTTATTTTGTTAAATTTGATCAAAATCACAGTAAAGTAATCCAAAATATTATTATTAACGAACAATCAGATTGCTGAGATCGGCTGAGCCAATTTGGGAATTAACGGCTCGTTAAATTATCCAACAAGTGGTGCTGATATGCTGCATGTTTCAGGAAGTATTGACATATATGAGAAAGAAGAAAGTTTTGTGTTTGTCACATCTGACTAGTTCAGAAAAAGTCAGTCTGTGAGTTTGTCTGTCACTTTGTGAGTCTGTATGTGACAAAACTTTTGTGTGCGCTCTATCTCAAGAACTACTGCACGGAACTTCACAAAACTTTAGATTCAGTTAGACCTTGATATAAACTGGTCGTGATTAGTTTTTGGTGAAAATCTCCAAACAGGTGGCGCTGCTATGCGGTATTTTTCCCAATTTCAGTAATAGCTATATTTCAAGAAGTACTGCACGTATTTTTATAAAACTTCACATAGAGTAATGTATCAGGTACTGTGTTATAAGTAAGTGAGTAGAAAACCAAAGAAAGGTGATCATTTATTGCAGAAAAAAGTACAAATGAACGGAAATTTTAGTACGCTGTTGGACTCCCTCTAGCGCGAATGCACGGTGCGATACGAGCGGGCATTGAGGTATACAAGTTCCGTATGATGACCTGAGACATCTCGTTCCACAGTTGCTCTAAGCGCGCCTCGAGTTCAACCAAACTCGTGGGGTGTCCAACTTTCCGTCCCAAATTATCCCAGATATGCTCGATTGCTGAAAAAACTGGGGATCGAGCAGGCCAGGAAAGGGTGTTAATGCGGCGGAGGAAGACTTGTGACATCCGTGCTGTGTGTGGCCGAGCATTGTCTTGCTGAAAAATGTCTCCTTGGAGTCCTGGCACGAGTGGCAACACATGTAGCGGATGTTCTGTATCAGCTGGGCTGTCATTGTGACACGTATCAGTATTAGGGGTGACCTTGTATCGTAAGCAATGGCACCCAATACCATCACACCAGCTGTGGGAGCGGTGTGTCACTGTAAAGCGAAGGCTGGATTCAGGCGTTCACCACGGGGCTTCCACACACAAACACGATTGTCATCGCTGCACAAATTGAATCTAGACTCGTCGCTGAAGACTACCTGGTTCCAGTCCGTTGCAGTCCAATCACATCGTGAGCGACACCACTCCAAACGGAGGCGTCGTAGGGCGGGTGTCATTTTCAGCACACGTAATGGGCGCCGCGATACCAGGTGTCCTTCAGCCAGGCGCCTTGCGATTGTTCGTGAAGACACAGGGGTACGCAGTGAAGGCTTGGATAGTGGCCAATGAGGCAGTTAGCTCTACGCGTGCGCTTTGTATGATGTGACTTTCTTCTTGACGACTGGCCTGTCCAGGGCGTCCTGAGCCTGGTCGCCGTGTAAATTATGTCTCTTCAGTCTACTGGTCCCAACACCTCCTTACAGTAAAATCAGAACGGCCTACTTGACGAGCTACTCGCTGAGCTGACCACACAGCGTCCATCATCCCGATGATTTTCCCCTCTCGAACTCTGACAGCTGCTCATAATGTCTTTGATGGCTGTGTAACGGCATGTCTTCCTCAGCGCTTCCTTTGCAAAAGAAAAGGTACACTCAGAGAAGTTCTGCTTACCAGCTTTATACTCCAAGGAGGACAAAGTTCAACGCCTTCTAGTGGCATTACGCTATGCGCAATCACGCTGCATTTCTAATCATTTGCATATCTGCCTGCTATGTACCTTCATGTCAAGTTTTGTTACGATCCCACAATTATTTCTCGGTACGCAAAATTTTATGGCAATGAGTGTATATCAATTTTTCGCCGCCGAGAACATTTGTATCCCCTTAAGATTATATGATTGAATTTGTATTTTTTAAACTTTATGTATATTTATAAAATACATTTTTCTGGAAACTTATATTATTATTTCTTACACTGTCTTTTATAATTATTCCTTATCATTCATCAATAATTTTCTTTAAATGTATATATAAAAAAAAATCAGTTACATATCTTTTGTTTAAATATATGACACAAGAATATTACCCCAGCTTTATTGCTATTAAAGAAGATTTTCGCAATTTTTAATTAAGTAAACTCGGACAAAATTAATTATCGTTAATTTCAGTAATATGAATTCTCAATAAAGGAAGGTGAAGTAAAATAGAGAATGGTAATAAGAGATTCGAAAAATATTATCCATTATTATGTATTAAAAATATACAAGACATATTCTAAAATGTTGTTTTTAACTTAAATTTTTTATTAACTACGCACGTTATTATTATTCATTGTTCTTATTATTTACTTATCAATAACATGTGTATATTAATATTTTGTATCAACCATAAATCTAGAGCTGTATATAACTTTTGCAGAGCACATAAATAAACATCGTTGTGTAATTACAGCAATCTATTTTTTAGCCTTCTGAAATTCATATATATATATTTTTTTTTTTTAATTCCAAAAAATTACAATATATGGCCAAAAAATACTGGGTACTTTCCATTTTACAAATTTTCTCAGATATCTAAAGAAAAATTTCATAAGTTATTCTAAAAATTCAAGATCATAAAAAAAAAAACCATGTTTGAACTCATAATTTTCCACAAAGTCTTGTTCACAAGGGTAATTAGGAGAATAAAAATAAACTGAAGAAAAAAGATATATTTGTAATCACTTTGTAAAATAAAAGTTACGATCTGATATGTAGATGCATCACATGGCGATGTGAGCTTTGAAGAACATTCGTATATGAATTGCAGGTATATTAATGGGAATACAAGGATTTCATTATAAATTTAAAAATAAATATTTTCACGTTTATTATATATAACATGAAGGGTTTTCAACCACATTTAACGCTACTTTCAGGAATCTTTTAAAATCAGTAGACGCAACATATTATAATTATAATATAAATATATTAAATATATGATGAATAGTGAGAATTTGTATGAAATACTTTTTAACTGGACATTCGCTCCCAATAACAAAACATTTTTGCATAATTTAGTCGGCAATTGATATAAAAATGCAAGTTGATTATCTTGAAAATTTAAAATATCGGTGATTAATGTTGTGATTCTCAGTTGTTTGTTAAAAGTAGCTAGAAAAGGGAAGTTTCAGCTTATAGAATTTTAAAAAAAGCACATAAAAATAAACGAAAAGTAACACTTTGTTCGACCATATATTTTTCAAGTTTTCCAGCTTATGTCCGTACCGGTCCACGGCCAAATCGAGCACTTAAGTAAAGATAGAAAGAAATACGTAAATTATTATCTTGTTATAAATTATTCTCATTACTTCTGAAATGAATTCCTAGTTCAACACCGAAATTATTAAGTGCGGCAGAAAAATGCGGCTATAACGTCTGCAGATGAGAACGATTATGTACTATGAATTCTATAACAAACTCAGTGCGACTGAATGCCGCAGAAAAATGTGTGAATATTTAGGCATCAATACAGTCTCTTATGATACAGTCAAAGTTTGTTTTCGGAAATTTAAAGCTGGAAATTTCGACATTCAAAATGGAAGACGTTCTGGCCGCCCTATTTAAGTTTATTGTGAACAGTTAAAACAGATCATTGATCAAGACAAAAATGTTTCAGCACGAACTATTGTGTTAGAGCTTAACGTTTCTCAAAAAACGAAAGTTGGCGCTCTTAAATGCATAAATCTAATGTTTTAGTTCAACCGATGGGTGCCTCACGAACTGACTGCTGAAGACACACGCAAGAGAAAAAAAATGTTGTGTGTCTCTGCTCAGAAATCAAAGGAAAGACAACATTCTGGATAGAATTGTAACCTGTGATGAAATGTGGGTGTACTACAACAATACAAGCCGTATAGGATGATGGTCAGCACCTAGGAATCAGTAGGCCGGGTTGCAATACGTGCCCTAACTAACAAGAAGGTGCTTCTCTGCATCTGGTGGGATTGTCGCAGAATTTTGTACAAAGAGTACCTAAAAGGCGGACATACTATAAACAGTGCAATATACAGCAACAAGCTAATCAAAGTTCACGAGGCTATTCGCGAAAAACGAAATAACGATTTCAAAAGGAAGGTGGTTCTCTTTCATCAAGATAACTCCCAGACTCACGTTCGTAAAATGACCAACTAGACGCTCTGCAAGCGAGACGGTGGTTTAATGCAGCATCCGAAGTACAGTCCGAACATGGTCCCTTTAGATTTCTTTCTGTTTTCTCATCTGCAGCTGCATCTTGATGGCTCAATCTTCAATTCAAATGAGGGGGCCATAAATGTGAAGTGGATCTCTTCCTGGACTCGCGCATGCCCCGATTTTTCACAGAAGGGATTGAAAAGTTGCCAAAACGTTGGCAGACGATTGTAGATTTAAATGGAGTTTACTATCCTCAATAGTTTTGAAGATTTCGTACGTATCTTACAATAAAAAAAATGGCGAAAAAAATTTTTACTCAACGTAATATTTTTCGACCAAATCGGGAATTGAAAGTATACTGAAAAAAATCATACGTTCAGAAGCCAGTCCAAAGAGCTGAAAGCGAGATGAAACCGTAAGGTTAAAAGTAGATGGTGTTTGTTAGATGTACTTGTTAGAGCCTCAAAAATGGCACAGAAAATCATGTAAACAGTGTGGCATGCCAGTTTGTGATGTACATTTGTACAGCTTTTGTTATTGTAAAGCTTGTCTCAACATGTATAACTTCAGGAAAATTAAATATTTAATTTATTATATTTATCTTACAAAAATGTGTCTAAATCTGATTTGCAAACTAATTCCATATTTGATTGATCTAAATCTAAATAATCTATCATATTATTAATTAGCATGGGTACCTGGCTGCCCAGGTCATTGATAAAAGCCATAAAAGTGTTTAATGCCCCAAAATAATAATAAAACAAATTCAAAAGTTTAAAGTGATTACACTAATGCACAATGAGTAACACAAATAATAGGGATATATATTTATTTTAGTTTCTTTTGATATAAAGAACCTAAAATCGGAATGAAAAGAGAAAAAAATACCCGGGTGCACTGTCATTGACATAAGAGTTGAGATATAGCTTTAAAATATATATATTAATTTAATTGACTGAGAATTTTAATAAATGGAATTTTCAATTATATGTATTAACGATTTGAAAGAAAAAAGTTAAAATATTTTGCTAAGCTATATATTTTTTTTTCGCTTTGAAAAAATTAGCTAAAATTTTCCGACTAATTTAATTTTAAATTTCTCATGTCTATTGTGCATATTGCTCAGAAATGCTAAGTGATTATTTTCAGCACTGAATTAAAAACATTAATCAGATTACTTAAAAGTTTTATATTATCCAATAAAACACTAATTAAAACCATATTTAATTGTTATTTTCCATTTTTAATGTACATTTATAAGCTGATATTAAAAATTAGAAAGGAAAATATTTTGCAAAACTTATACATATTTTGACAAATTCCGAAAACAGTTCTTGAAAAATTACATACTCATTATCGTTAAATTATACATTATCATAATAATCATTTACAGTGCTTTGATGAAACATTTAAATTTTCTTCTTCTATTTCAATAAAAGTAATGCAAAATCATCATTTATCTTAAGTAGATTGACGTTTCTCTTTGGGTTAATGACATATGTTTGGCAAACAGTGTTTGATTTATTATAGGTTGTTCCAAAATGAAAGTCATAGGATCATTATAAACATTATTTATAATCTGAAATGTATATTAGCAAATTTCGTGTTTATATATTTTTTCTTGTCAATGTTGCCTTAGAATTTTTGCCTTTAATGTAAAATAAATATAAGCAAGTTTTTTCTAGTGACATTTACACACGTAATTTTAATAATTATGTGTATATTGAATGCTTGAATTTCACATAATCCATTCTATAACAAAATAATATTCTACTAGTTTTAGGTTGTTTTCATTATAAAAAGTAAACAGCTTCCTATTGCAGCCGTCCGGACGAAAGCACTTCATGAAAATTTTGGTATATTTTCATCGATCATGACCGCCAGACCCCAGAACCCTCCGTTCAAATGTGATTTTTATATATATATATATATATATATATATATATATATATAACCATTTTATATAACAAATCGTCATCGATTTCCAATTACTAAAATTAAATTTATAAATTAGCTAATATTCATAACACTGACATTATACAGAATAAAGATGGAACTTTATTATTATGTAACTAGTAATACAGAATCATGCTAAATTTCACTAATTCACTAGAATATTGCGGGCGATAAATCTATATAAAACTTATGAAAAAAACCACCAAATTTTGACCCGAATAATATTAATTTTACAATCATTAAAACATGTATTTTAAAGAGAGATACTAAGAATGTAAAAGCTATAATGCTAAAGTATATTATCGTATTTTATAATACATACCTATTATAAGACAAATATTATTTAAAATTATTAATAAAAATTATTAATAAAAAATAATTGATAACGAATGTACAACAGTGAATATGAAATGAAGTTTTAGACATGCCATGAAAGACAACAAAAATGCATCATAAAATGGAATTTCTTAAAATAGGTATCAAGTAACTACAATAGTAGAAAACATAAGATAATACACTTAGTTTGTGCACAATCACAGCAATAAACCCAGCGTATAAAAAAAAAATTAGTATTGTTTGCTAACGTTGTGAAAACATTTAGCGAATAGGAATTATATATTTATAAAATATATAAATGATACCTCAATAAAGAAAATGCGTTTCAATTATATATATATATATATATGTATGTATATATGTATATATCTGAATTTTGTCATGCAGTAACTCAGTATTTATAAACCGATTTGGATAAAATTAATTGTATGCATAGCATCTACTAATGTCTCGACCGAGTTCGCTTCATCCGCCATCTTGATTCAAAATGGCGGCTATTTTTTTTTTATTTAAAAATTAAAAAAGTGGCGCAATTAAATTAAAAACTGAGAAATATTATTTTCTTAAGAGTTTGACCTTAATACAAGGATTCCGGAGCATGTTTTCTTTTCGTCTTTATCTTAAAAATATGCCTGAGATATAGCAGTTTGAATTTCTAGGGTGGCTGACATTTTGGCTTCATCCGCCATCTTGTTTGAAAATGGCAGCCATTGGTTATTGAACAGCATTTAATTCATTCATACCTATAAGGGGGTTACCATAGGGGGGACCCAGTTCTGTTGCCAAATACCGTTAAGTTTGTCGCCAACTTTGGCGATATATCGCCAACTTTGACGACCAAAATGAGTCAACAAAAGTGACGCCAACTTGGCGATTTCTCTAATATTTCGCCAAATTCTCATAAACTTTCATTGTAAACCAATAGGGTTTACTTGCTTTTAGAAAATCAACAAATTGAGATATTTTAATGCATCAAAAACTAATATTAGCTTAAGGGATTACATTAATTGTATTTAAGGGATCCCAAATAAATTAAATTATGAATAAAAGTACATGATACAATGCTTAGCATACTTCCGCAAACATAAATTTAAAGGGAGACCAAACTGACCTCCAAGGGCGGCTAGTTGCTTATTAATTTGGCGCAGTTATCATTTAAATTCAGTACTGACGAATATTTTCTTATCGAATTCGTTGCATTTTAGCTTCTTAAACTCTGAGTAAAATTAGTTTCGAGTAAAACTTGCAAAATTTTAAAACCAAGAAGTATGAAAGCTATCCCGGCACTGGCCGAAAGGACTTTTTTATATAATTAGTGTAGACGTGAAATTTTAATGAAGCAATTGTTCATTGTGGAATATGTCAAGGTTTTTCATGCTCTAATATTTATTATTTATTCACAAAAATATAAAAAAGTATTTATTATTCAAAACAATATTAATTATTTTAAGTAAAAATGTTCGATACATATTTTTGTTATAGAGGTTGAATTTATAGCCTCATTGAATTGTCTATGATTAGTTAGACAAATTGGAATAGATACTAACATATAAATTAATATTTCCAAATATATGGTGCAAATCAACATTATCAAAATTACCCCCCTTTAAACGTAGTCGCATTTTTTAAAGGAAAAGTAAAAAAAAAAAAAAAAAAAAAAATGTTTGTGTCAATGGATGCGTAAATTATATGTCTAGAGAGAATTCGTACAGTTGCAATAGATAAATAAATAAATAAATAAATAAAGACAAAAAAAAAATAAAAATAAATAAATAAACTGATTCGCATGGTTAAAATCCAGATAACACTTTTATTGCAAATAAATGCATCGAGATCTGCAAAATTAATTATAATAAATGTCAGTGTAAAGCTGTTACGGATAGGGGAAAAAAAGGCTGCAACAAATCTGTTAAATTATTTTTTAATATTGCGACACATATTTAAAATACTTTTATTTTTACTTTGATATATTTAAAAACTTTACTTTATAAATGCGCAGTTATTTTATTATATATCGCTTCAGCTATCTTGTCTGGATTCTGCATAATAATTTGTAAATATAGTTATTAATATTAATTTTTTATTATTATTAAAAATTACAACAGTATAATAAAAAAGGCATATAACCCGAAACTAATCAATTTTTGCGAGTTTTAGAAAACATACTCTAAAATTTACAACACTGACATGCACAAATATTATCAATCCGGCAGTAGTCGCGTGTCGAATACAGCAAAAGAATGACTAGTCAGTTCATTTTTACCTTTCCCAATAATCACAGATCGTGAAAAAATGTATAATTTTAACAAACTTCAAATTTATATCTTCATTGAATTGTAATATTCAAACATTAAATGTAAATCGTCCTCTATTTTTTAATTTTCTTTATGTGAAGACCAGCAGCAGAAGACCGAACAGGACCAATAGCGTCAAAAGTTACTAATCTAAGCTCCTACACTGTGGCCCCAAGAAACCGAAACGGAAGGAGAAATGTTTATCTTCCGGGAAATGTGCATTCAAATGTGTATTGCTGATGATGGTGAGAAGTTTGAACATCTCAAATAAGGGTATATTCTTATAAATATATATGTGTTTTTTTTTTTTGCTTTATAAGATCGCTCTGTCACCTCACAGTGTTGAAAAATACAAAAAACAAATGCACGTTTTAACCGTTTTATTTTTTGCATTAATATCTACAAGGTGTCTTTTCATACTAAATCGGTAATGCTCTACAACTTTGTAAATCACCCTTTTCCCTATCTCTTTCCGTTTTAAAGAGAGGAATGATAACTCCGCAGTATCACAAAAGGTGGCGCCGTAGTCGGTTTCATTCTACAGCGCATGGGTGCTTTACTATACCTAGACACCACTTTTATGAATATAGCAGCAGCCGTTCCGAAGCTAAGAGGATGACAATGGATTGTAGTGGGCATACTGAATGTATATATGTGTGTGTTACAATATTAGATCTATCTTTGCAATATTAGATTACAATATTAGATCTCTGCGATTTCTGCATATTTTTCTAAATTACTACTCTATATTCACTAAATCCTTATTCTTAAATAATCTCTGTAGTTGACTCTGTTAAATTCCCTTTAATTAATGTCTCATTTATCTAATTTACTCAAATATTACGCTTTTAGTATTCTTAAATTAAATGTCCCATTACCGATCTTTTGTGTTTACCAATGTTCTTTATGCAGCCTTTTTTTTTTCATCCGAGAATTTCGTTTCCCGCTCTTAATTCCGGTGTTCCCTTTTACCTTCTTATTCATCCGCTCATCTGTCAGTTCTCTTTTCATGCCGTGATATCCTTACGTCTTAATTGGTTTAGAGAACGTACTACGTCATTTTTTCTTCCTACGCCTAGACAGAGGCTTCACACGATTCACTGGCAGAATTTGCTGATTTTTCGAAGTGTATTCTGCCGCCTGGCTGAGAGTCTGACGCTATGTATAATATAAAGATTTACCTTAAGATGTAACCAAAATGATTCCTAACGATTATAGATATTGAAAACATCGAACATATCTATGGCGCTACACCATATTTTTGTGAGAACTGCCGCTCGATGTCATTATATAAAAATCTGTGATCAGAAAATGATTCATCCTTTTTTCCTGGAGAAATTCCTAATCATCATATCCATTTGCCAATAGGCTGCAACCCAGCTTAAATGAGAAACGATGATAATGACTCCAAAGTCTGATCTGCTCAAACGAATAGGTGAAGTTGTTGCTCTACATTCACTTATTTCATTTATTTATAGATCGCTTCAATTATCTCGTTATATATATATATATATATATATATATATATATATATATATATATATATACATATATATATATACATATATATATATGCCTGTGTGTGTGTGTGTGTGTATACACTTTTATGAGTTAAAAGGACAGCACAGAAAAAAATAGCATTTCATTGTTTATATTATTTAAAATTAAAAAAATATATAAAAGTATCTTAATCAGCAGTGCAAACAATATCTATATTAAATGTAGGAGTTGAAATAAGAAATAGGGGTTATACATTTTCTCTACTCAATTGACAAAATTTTTGACTTATTTTATATTACATAAAACCGAATTTACAGGCAATTCACTGAGGAAGTCATTAGTGTAACATTTGAATCATATATTTAGAATAAAATTCTAAAGCTACCTAGTTTTTATGGATACAGTATTTGTTATATTATATGTTTTAACACTAGAAAGACGGTGAGCGGTCATTTTGACCGCTACCAAATGAATATATTTCGGTTCGAACCAGAAATTTCTTTAATTTCTTTATAAAACTAGTTTCAAAGGTAATAAGGAAAAAAACTAGTTAAATAAATAAGTTAATAATTTAAAATAAAAATTCTGGGGCGAATTTTTATAACATTTGAGTAAAATTCCCCGTTTTTCTAGTGTTAAATATATCAACGGATTTTAAAAAAAAAAAAAAAAAAAAAACAAATGTCTAAAAAAGTTATATGTGAAAAATCATGATATACAAAAATATTCATTTAAAATAAAACATAAAATTTAAATACGTTTTCTTATATAATAAAATAAATAATGAATTTTATTCATCGATAAGAAAGGAAAACAGACTAAAACGCGGGTTGTAACAAATATTTAAAGATTATAACGCTAAGTGGAAGCACTAGATGACATTCCATAACTTCCGAAATTAGATACTGTCAGATTTTCCCACCATCTCCTGCGGTTAAGAGTTTTGAGATGCGCAATTCGGAGAGGGTACGAAATACATGCTGTCTTGCTTTACTTCTTCCTTCCGCAGTTTTTATGAGAGGCGTGAAGTATAAGGTGTGAAATGTACGCATTGTTGCGTTAAGATTTCCTCTCAGATTTGTTCATGAGAGGCGAGGGGGAGAAGGGTGAAAATGTATTTCCCAGAGAGAGTTTCTGAATCTATACATAAGTAATAATTGCACATAGAGTTGTGAAATCTTCTGTTCTTGTAACTTTATCATCATCCTATTAGAAGTTTTCTACTAAATCTTAGAGTGAGTATCTTTAAAAATTTAATTACGAAAGTAAAAATATTTGATTAATTTAGACTAAAAGAATAAATTAAGAACAAAATTGTTCTATTAAAGCATATTTTTTACTGATGTGAAAATTATACGTTGTGCTCTAATTTGAGAAAACATTTCGATTTGAATTTAATAAACTATATTTTATTAAAATAATATATTTTGAGAGATATTTACGATAGAATAAATACATTCGTTTTGCTTTTTTGTGTGTAAGTTCAGTTTCGTTTTGAATAACGTTGATTTACGAAAAGACGAAATTAAGTTCTGCACAGAACTTTTATGAGAATAAATTTTCTTATATACACATGTTCAAATTTAACTTTACATTTACAAAAATAATGATATTTCATGAAATATCCAATCGATGGCCATTTTGGTAGGGAATGTGTAAAATACAAGCGTAATTAGCATTATCCAATCAAAAATTATCAAACGGCATCTGATGTACAAATGAGGGCGTTACGTCACATGGCGGTGAAGGAAGCGCGTTGCGGAAAGTGAGTATCGGAGTAAAGTTCTGCAATATAGAGTTTAATTTCAGTGTGTAAGGACTTCGCAGTATCATTTGGATGAATCTATGAAGTTGCGAATTATCGGCCGTTTGGAAGCAGGCCAGACAATAGCAGAAGTAGTGAGATGTATGAATATTTCAAGGCAGACAGTATCTACGTTATGGAAACGTTTTCAGAACTCTGGCGGCTTGGATAAGGTCGTAAACGAAAAACAACTGCTTCGAATGACCGATATTTGGCAGTAACTGCCCGTCGTAACAGATAGTCGACAGCTCGGCAGTTGAGTTCAGAGCTTGCAGCCAGCACCGGAACAGTCGTATCCTGGCAAACTGTGTACAGAAGACTTAATGAAAAAGTATTTTATGCCAGAAAGCCAAGGATATGTGTGTCATTGTCTGCACAGCACAAGAGGGATCGTTTGAATTGGTTCAAAGAACATCAGAACTGGAGTGAACGCAAATGGAGCCATGTTCTTTTAACTCATGAATCGAGATTTAATTTAACATCCGATTCTAAATGTGTTTACATCTGGAGGGAGCCAGGAATACGAAATCGGCCTTCGAACATGATTGAACGTGACCGTTTCATCAGTGCAGGTTTGATGGTATGGGGCGGAATAATGATCGATGGACTTACACTACTGCACATTTTTAGCAGCTGATCTGGAATCAGCCAGCGGTATCGGGATGAGGTCTTAGAACCTTATAGCCGACTCTTCATAGGTGCTTATTGATCTGACTTTTTATTTATGGACGATAACGCTCGTCCGCATCGAGCACACTTCATTGACGACTATATTGAAAGTCAAGCCATTGAACGAATACCGTGGCCAGCAAAATCTCCTGATCTCAACCCGATACAGAACTTACGGGACTACCTTGGGAAAGCAATTGCACGGAGACATCCTCCTCCTAGATACGGAAATGAACTGAAGACCGCATTGCTGGAAGAGTGGAACTTAATTCCCCAAACTGTGATTGCCAACGTTATGAAAATACGTTGTGATATGTGTGTTCAGGTTATAGGAGATCACATTCCGTATTAAAATTATAAGCCTCCATTTTTTTTCTTAGATAATCCTGTTTTTCTGCACTCTCCTTGTCACCTATTTTTGTAATTTTTATTGTTTTATGCTACAGTTTTATATCATAAGCAGGGATATTAATTGTGATAAAGATGTAATGTATAATTCCACAAAAATTCATAAAATTATAGTTCACCATTTCTGTGAAATCCGTGATTATATGCATGTAATGATATTTTTGGACATGAGTGTATTTAACATTTAAACTTGAATTTGTTTCATAAATAAAGAGAAAGAAAGATTTTTGTTTCCTGGAACAAAAGAAAATTGTGTTCTTTTGAGACCGTTTTTGAATTATTTTTTCTAGTAAAGTAATTTTAATTAATTTTGAATAATTGTGTTCTTAGAACAAAAATAGAAAGTGTTTTTTTGAGAACAAAAATTTTAAATATCCTTGCATAACGTAATGTTATTTTTTTTTTCTTAAAAATAAATTTTATGTTAAAAACTGCGTAGTTATAATTCAGTTTTGTTTTATTTATAGAGGTAATATTGAAATTATAATTTTTTTTTGTTTTATTATAAGTATAGGGCTATCGTATGATATAACGGTAAATCCAAACTACTTCAATTTTGGTTTACCTCCCAAAGAGAAGAGTTATATTAAAATTATATGTGAAATAAATAAAAAAAATTATATTTTGTGATATTATAGTAATTTGCATTTATATTTATATTGTATTTCGAATCTATCTCTCTATATTTTTTTCTGTGTTATAATTTCTGTAAACAAGAAATCCCTGTGTGTAAGGTTAGGTTTACGTAAAAAAAATCTAAATTCTTATTCTTTAAATTTCTAATAAGAGCTTACTTACAACTGTAGTCGAGAATAAAAAATCTGAACTGAGAGCGCTTAGATTTAGAAAAACCGCGTAAAATCGAACAAGAAAATTTAGATCGCGAACGGGCTTTCGAACTCGAAAACCCATCCGACATCGACTTCAGAGTTAGAAAAACAATACATGCACTTCCGAAAAGCCTTGAATTAATATACAAAAATTAATTCCCAGTTGATATGATGAACGAAGATGATATGAACATTTTGTTAGTGCTGTGTGAGCGACAGTTAAAGGTCCTAGGGGTTCCGGGGGGAAAATTGGGTTACGTATCTCATAACCTCTTTATCTAGTGATATTGTTAGACTCTTTGCTAGGAACCGGAAGAAAAGGCCCAGACTACCAAAGCATCAAGGCGATGTTGTTGAAACGGTTAAAATTGACCGCTGAAAAATTAAGAATTCTGTTTCTTCAGCACAGGAAAGTTCCAGAAAGTACCTGGAAAGATTATTTTTTCGAGCTTAGAACATACATTGAAGGTTTGATCTCTGAGCTCAACATAACTTCATTGGAAGATAAGAAAAGTCTTCTTTTATCTGACAAATTAAAGAGAAGCTGCTCCCCACAGTATAGAGAACATTTCTTAGACGTTTGGACTTATTTAAATGATCCAAATGCATTAGTAGAGAAGCTAAATGCTTACGATGTTCTAAGGGTAAATCCCGTAAAATCCAAAGAAGTGGAAATACACCGAAAAAATAAAAACTGGTCAAAACAGAAAGAGACCATACCATCGAGCTTTTCTAGTAGCGTTTCCAAATGAATCCTTCTACTCAAAGAAGAAAATCAAGTCAGACAACGGGAAGGTGAATCCCTCACCACTGATTGAAGATAGCCTAACTTTGAAATGTTATGTTTGAGGTGCTTCCGGATTTATTCGTGTGAAGTGCAAGCCTGTGATAAAACTGAATTTTCTCAGTTTAAGCTGATCCAGATGTACACATGCTCAACGACATCACACCTTTAACGACAGTAAACTTGCACATTAATAGAGTCTATGGCAAAACCTGCGTAGATACCGGATCCAGTCACAGCCTGGCTAGTGACTCGTTGTATTTTGTGTTAAAAGAAAAAGGTGCGAAGTTTCAGACGACCTCACTGAACATGTCCTTATCAAAAGTCCAGCGCTCAAAGAAGACAGTTTGACCACGACTGTTACTGTAGAAATTGAAGGAAGAAAATTTCGTGCACATTTTACTGTGTTACCTAAAGCTAAAGGAATCAGAACCCTTTTAGGAAGTGACTTTCTTGATAAATAATGGTTTGTACCAGGCGTTAAGAACAAACGTTGGTATTTCGGCAATATGCCTCATATAAAATATAGCTTTATAGATCTTGTTCTAAAGCCTCTTGAATGTTCTGACTAGAAGTCACAATTAGATCTCTTCCAGAAAAGGTATGAAACTAGGGGGAGAAGCCACCTCGTCCTCCAGTAAAATCGGTACAGTCTCCAATGAGATAAACCCGAAACAAAAGAAATTTGCTGTGAAAAACTTCGTCGAACAACGCCAAGGCAAAAGTAAACAGTTTGCGGACAGAAGTCGAAGAGAAGGACCTTAGTATTCTCCCGGAGATCATGTATGGGTAGACCTCCATCCCGTTAGCAAAGCTGGTCAGAAAATAACAGCCAAATTCAGGCCCGACGTGACGGATCCTATGGAGTGCTCACATAGGGCTCACCTACCAACTATGAAATTGCCAGTTTACAAGCTCACGAAGTTTCCTTAGGAATTTACCATACATCTACCCTAAAACTTTGTAACAATGTTACCAACCAATCAGTTACTATACTCAGGAAACGTGGTAGGCCATAGAAAAATTATCCTGGTCCCTTGCCCAGACGTCTAAGGAACCAGGGGGGGGGGGATGAAACAAATATTTAAAGTTTATACCGCTAGGTGCGAGCACTGAACGACATTCCCTAATTTCGGAGATTAGCTACCGTCAGATTTTCCCGACATCCCCTGCGGTTAAGAGCTCTGAGACGCACGATTCAGAGAAATTGCGAAGTGCACGCTGTCTTGCTTTATATTTTTTATTACCGGAGATTTTATGACAGGCGGGAAGTATAAGGTGCGAAATGTAAAAGTTGTTGAGTTAACTCTCAGATTTCTTCATGAGAGGCAAAGGGAAGAAGGGTGAAAATGTATTTCCCCGAGAGATTTCTTCTATACTTTCTGAGTTTGTACATAGATAATTGCACATAGAGTTGTGAAATCTTCTGTTCTTGTATCATTATCATCATCCTATTAAAAGTTTTCTACTAAATCTTAGAGTGACAGCCCCACCAGTGGCCGAGAGGTTCTGCTCTCGAAGCTGGTAGACGGGAGGTGCTGGGTTCGATCCCAATCGCGCCCGTCGGCCTAATCGTTCGGAGTTTTCGTGGTTTTCTTCGAGCCGTGGATCTTCCATGCATTAATACGGATTAGGTTCCCTTAGAAAGACCCCCACGGAGGGCACTTCCCCCGGGCCTATATCCCTCGTGTAGATAATTGGCCGTCAAAAATCAACCCAACCCTTAGAGTGACGGATCTAATTTTGGAGTGATGAGTCCGTTAGTAAATATTGTGGCGCCTAATTATGGAAAGCAGGTAGCTATAGGGTGTATTTTTTAAAGATTTGTTTAACATTTTTAGTTTAGTTTTTTGACTAAAAAATGCATTGTTTGTGTTTTAAGAGGAACGTATACCATAAATATTGTCGAAAATAAAAAATACTTAACGGTGAATGAAAATTCCTCTATACCAAGGTCGATTAAAAAGTTTAATTTATAATTTTTTTGAATTAATTCTTTTTCAAAATTTAAAAATATTCATGATTTATATTTAAATTTTTTTATTTAATTTTAATATATATATTGGTACAAAGGAGATTTAAACTTATATTGTTTAATTATTATATTGTTTAATTATATTGTTTAATTATTTAATAACAAATTAGTTTGCTATCCGCTAAAATAATTTTTCAAAACTTTCAGTAAAGATATTCTGTAAATAAATTGTCCAGAAAAGAAAAAAAAAAAACATATGCTACATTGTTTGTTAACTATAAAGGAGTAATAACTGAAAATATATTTAAAAATGAATTTTAAAAATATGTAATCATGTAGTTAGTTTTATTTTGTTCTAAATATATGTATTTTGATAAATATATTTTATGCCTGTAATTAGATACATAATAAGCTGTCTGTGGTTTATTAATTTTATATTTACCTTACATGAAGGGCATCTATAACGAAACTTATTCTACTTTTAATATTATTAATAAATGAAATACATTTAGAAAATTTTAATGTTTCATTCAAGTATAATAATGAGTTAATTTAAGATCTTCCTTCATATATTTATCGAGAAACTCTGATTCATAAGAATGGTAATTTGAATACAGAAAATTCTAAGGTATTATTAATGGCATATAATTATTACTGTATTGTCCAAATGATTAATACGATACTTCAGTGTTTTTTGTCTTTAATCCTTATTCCTGCTATAATTAATTATCTTTTATAAACAATTAAATTACTCTGCGTTACTTATTAAACTGTAAATGGAATTAACATTGCAAAAACATTCTAAAATAATTATCATACATATTATCGATTGTCTGCTTTTCGTGGTTATAAATTAAAAATCGACTTTTTCGCATTTTAAATAGAGCGATTAATTTTAATCTGCTTAACCCATTAGTGCCTGAATTTTTTTTTCAACTCAATATTGTGCTTAATTATAGTAAATGGTGCAAAATGAACGTAAAAAATAATAAAAAAATTCTCTCTGAAAAAATATTTATTTAACATATAAAAATCTAAACGTCCCAATTTTGGGAAATTAGGCACGAAATGGTAGGGGTTTTCTCCGTTACTGTCTAAGCATTATATCTATGTTTTATGCCATTTAATACGTTTCAAAAAGGTTATATATCATTCGGGTTATTATTTGACTATAAAATTTTCTTTATGAGTAGTATAGGGGGGGAGGGTTGGGGGTCGGCTCAAGAACAAGACCCCTTCCTCCTCACCAATAGCCATTGCCATAGTAAAAATTTATAATAATCAGTAATACTAATAGAGTATATATACCGTATATACTCGCATATACGCCGACCCATTAACTTTTGAATGCAAAAACTCGCGTATTTCGACCCCCTAACTTTTTACTTCAATTTCGCACAAAATCAAACCAAAGATTTCACTTACTAATGCGAAAAATTAATAAGTAAACAAAAAAAAAATATTGAATTTTTTTTTTTAATAATAAATTATTATTATTTGTATATTTTATATATTCTTTTATTATTTATATACATAAAAAATCAGACTTTTGCAGCATTCGAAGTTTTTTTTTTTTTTTTTTTTTTTTTTTTTGGCTTATGTAATTGACTTGTGTATAAGCCCCAATTTACTTGCGCCCCAATTATTACGCCCCAATTTACTTGCAGAAAATTGTCAAAAATTCTTCGTTTTACACACGAGTATATATGGTACACTAGAACTTTGTTTATCCGAACCTCGTGTAACCGGAACTCTCTGTAAACCGATGTCGATATATATATTTTTTTTACTTTCACATTCCTTATGTATGCAAGTGTTCCCTTCCAAACCACGAGTAGAGATAAGCATTTTGGTTCCCCTTTCTTCGAATTCCATTGAAATTAGCTTGAGCTCCCGCAAGATCCGATCCCTTGAAGATTATACCCCCCCCCCCCCCCTGTGTACACGTCCCTGTTCTAAACAAATAAAATTATTTTCATGTA
The DNA here is from genome assembly GCA_963932465.1 of Maratus speciosus. Taxonomy (NCBI): domain Eukaryota; kingdom Metazoa; phylum Arthropoda; class Arachnida; order Araneae; family Salticidae; genus Maratus; species Maratus speciosus. The sequence continues at coordinate 545,305,946 of OZ010786.1, read as the reverse complement.
TAATTTAAATTTAGATGTTTATTAAGCAGTTTAAATAGTCCTAATAGCTGTTCGATGATGATGTTGCATATTAAACTAGATTATTATTGATAAATTCTCGATAATCTGGAAATTTGATTATCCGCTGTCGGTTCGGACCCAATTACGTCGGATAATCAAGGTTCTGCTGCATATATTTTAGTAACCTTAGGATGTCAAATACTAAACTAAGTACAAAACATAACGGTATGATATAAATTTTTACTAAGCCAATAGCTAAGGGTAGGAAGGGGTGGGTGTCTTATTCTTGAACAGAGCCCAGTCCCTGTTCCCCCTATAGTAATAACAAAGAATAGCCAAATAATAATCCGAATAATAATTTTATAACCAAATAATAATACGAGTGGTATGTGACCATTTTGTAACAAAATAATTGGCATAACACATACATTTAATGCATAGACAGTAACGGAGAAAACCCCTACCCATTCGTGCCTAGCGTCCCAAAATTGGGACGATATATAAAGGTTCAAATTCGAGCGAAAAAATAGAAATCTGAAAAAATACAAAAATACGTATTCTAAAATAATGTTTCATCTTATAAATAATACCATTTATAAAATGATTGATAAAAAAATAAAAGAAATATTTTTCCTTTTCTTACGCGCCATTTTATTTCAAGAAAATCCAACTTTGCGCTACAAAAAACATTTATTTCACCTTTTTGTTCTTAAAAATGCACTGCCATTTATGGATAAACATTGAAAACAAATACTAAGGCTATATTTTACTAAGTTTTAAAAGGATATCATAATTCAATTTGTAATGGGATTTTTTTAAGAAAGCGTCCCAAAATTAGGACGCCAGGGACAAATGGGTTAAGTCAAATATGTTTAAATGTACACTAAATATCCGAAAATTACCTGTGTGATTGTCACTATCACCATCGGCAAAGTGTGTAATGACGAAACAGCGTGAAGATTTACTTGTATTGGTATCCAACTTTCAAGAATTAATAAAGTTAACTATTTATGTATATTACCTGAAATGCATATGATTATCGCATTAATTTTTCGACATAAATAGAGAAGAGCGGTATCTGACTCAGAAGTCGTTATACCCTAGCTTCTAAGGGAACTAATTTATAGATGTGTTTCTTGTCTTCTAAAACATATGTAGAGGAATGTATCGTCAAAGACACATAAATAATTTTTCTCCATTAGGCTAAACTGGAAATTTCAGTTTGGTATTTCGCATGGTTGCTTGTTTTTCTTAGAAGTATCTCAGCTGTAACACGCCTACATGTGTCTTCTGTATAAAAGACTGAAAACTAACAATGCCATAACATCAATAATTACAACAATAATTACAATCAACAATTTGAAAGGTTTTTGTAATCGGAACTACGGGTCTGCGACCAACGGTTGAGAAATTAAAGGTTGGCGATAGATAACATATTGCACCCTGTATGTATATAAATTATATATATCTATACTAATAAAAGAACAAATCGCTCGGTCTGTCTGTGTGCGATGGCTAGCGAAAACTACTGCACGTAGAAATTTGAAAATTTAGATGTGAAGAGTCGAAGACAGGTCCTGATGCACCTGAGGCTCAGATTTTTAATGTTTAAAGGCCCAGGACCCCTGGGCCCCTTTACGTTTTTATGCACTAAATTGTTAATAACTTGTCCCCTTTTGATCCCATATTTTTCATTTTGGGGGAACTATCTCCATTTAGTGATTATAGACTTTCTACTTTTCAGTTATGACTCTGGCTCCTTTGGGCCCGGTACAGGGCTCCTTAGATTTTTTGTGCAAATAAATTGTTAATAAATTGCTTCTTTTTTATCCGATTTTCATGTTTGGTATCCCTTTTCCATTTAGCTATTCTCACGTTTCTATATTCTATTTAAGACCCTGGGCCATCCGGGGGTGCGTAAAGCCGGTCCAGGGCCCCTTGGACTTTTTATGCGCCTATGATTTTTAATCCCCTATTTTTCACATCTTCCAACTGCATAATTTTAAAGTTGAGTCCTAGATTCTTTCCAGACTAATACCCTCAATTTTTTAACAATTACCACCTTTTTGTGCATTTATTTAAAATATTATTTTAACGAAGAATTTATATTATTCCCTATGCTTAATTTTGTCAAATTGAAGATCTAAAGCGCTAAGTACTAAAACATTTGAACAAGTATTCATGTTAGGGCCCAGCTCTTTACTATCACTCGGCCCTCCATGGGCCCTTTGTTATAGCTCCCTTAAAAAAGGTCCGATTCAGAAACTTTTTCTTTTCTAACAATTTCTTAGGTCCCCCCAGCTATTACATGAGCGACAAATAAAAAAAAAAAAAAAAGAAAATTCTCAGGCTTCAGCTACTACCAGTTCTAAATATTAATCGCTTTCTTGGGTCCCTTGGTGCAGCTTCTTTAAAAATTATCCGAATTTCATGCAATTTTCTTTAGTATAGTTGTAGTGTCCTCCGATTACTTTAAAAGATACTAAAAATATCTTTATGCACAACTACATGCGAGTTATGTCCCTGGCCCCTTGAAGCCCGATACAGAGTCCTTTGAAGTTTTTGCACCATATATTGTTAATAAATTGCCCACCCTTAATCCGATTTTCAGTTTAGTACCCTTTTTCCACTTAGATATTCTCACGTTTGTAGATTCTAATTAAGGCCCTGGGCCCACGTCTGGCCTCGTAGGGCCCGATTCAGATCCCTTGAACATTTTGTGCATTATGCATTTTTCATTCCCTAATTTTCGCACTTCATCATTGTACAATTTTAAAATTGGTTCTTGGACTTTTTTTACATGACCAACACCCTCATACTTCTTTTCTGAAGATCTACACAATGTTTCGTGTACTTCTTTAAAATATTATTCTAACGAAGAATTCATACGCTATGCTTAGTTATGATTAATTATAGATCTAGATCGTTAAGCAGTAAGACACTGTAACATGTTTTCATTTTAGGGCTCTGTTTTTATCTATCAGTTGGACCATGTTTGGCCCCATACTATAACTTCTTTAAATGGTACAATTCAGAAGCTTTTTTTTAAACAAAAAACTTCAGATTTCAGCTACCACCAATTTTGAATATTAATCACCTTCTTGGGGCCCTCCGTGCAGCCTCTTTAAAAATGATCGGAATTGCTTGCAATTTCATTTACCACATTTCTAGTATCCTCTGACTACTTTCAAAACTACTAACAAGTATCTTTATACGCAACTACATGCTACTTAAATCCCTGGCCCCAAGAGTCCTGGCACAGGGTCCCTTAAAGTTTTTGCACCATAAATTGTTAATAAATTACCTCCTCTTAATCCAATTTTCATTTTTGTATCCCTCTTTCTTTTTTAACTTCTTTTTCAGTATTAATTTAGGTTTACTCACTACAGCTGTAAATTAAAAATCGCGTTAATTTAAAGGTAACTTAAGATAATAGATTTCATCAGTTTATTAAGTATCGAGTTAATGTTAATGGTAATTCATGAAATTTAGAAAGATAGAGGTCATCTTTCTCCGATTGGGAGCGCATTCTTTTCTCACATTCTATGGTCTTATTATCAATGGGCTTTGGTTCATTCAGCTTATATTACAACTACAGGCTACTTTCTGTATTAGGAAATTTTTTCTTAGACTTCAGTTACCAGCCTTTTCTAACATTAATGATGCATTCTTTTTTTTATTTATTCTATGGTATTGATTACCACGAGATTTTGCTCACTCAACTTGGTTTTCGATCGTCTCCGGCAAGTGCGGAGGACTTCCAGTACATGCTGCCTTGGGTAGCTTGGACCAAGGTTACAGGTTCTTTTGGAAAGAAGTTTGTTGGGAACACATTAGACGCTGTAGAATGCAATGAGTGGCTACGAAATTAGGTTCATTTAAAAGAATTTGAAAAGACATAAAATAATACAAACATGAGATTTGTTTAACGTTATTATTTGCGGATCGGGCGCGTCTGCTAGTATATTTATGCATATATACTGTGCGTATAAAAATGTTTTTATGGAAAATTGAACTTGCTGTTTCAATATAGGAAAATTTTTTTAAATTGATTTACTTTTTAAACAGTTTATATATATATATATATATATATATATATATATATATATATATATATATATATATATGTCTTGGAAAAAGACAGTATTTTTACAACTTATATATATATATATTGGAAAAAGACAGTATTTTTACAACTAAAATATGTATATACAAATAAAATACATAAAATGAAAATAAAAAAAAATTAATAATGTATAAAGTTTTTATTATAAATGGATGCATAATTTGTTGCAATTTCTATCATAAAAGCAATTTTTTTTTGTTAATTTCTCAAATGAATTTTACTTTTTAAATTACAAATGTCGTATTTTGTATAAAATGCACCCACACTGTAAAAAAATCCGTAAAGTATTCCTGTAGGAATCGGAAAAATAGTTGCCCTTATCGTAACGGAAAAATTTTCCGATCCAGCTCGGAATAAAATCCGTAAAAAAAGGAAACATTCATTAAAACGGTACTTTACTGATTTTATTCCAATTTTACGGATTTTAATCCGATTTTACTGATTTTATTCCGAGCTGGGTCGGATTTTTTTTTTTTTTTTTTTTTTTTTTTTTTTTTTTTTTTTTTTTTTTTTACAGTGCAGTTGGTACGCAAGTCTTCAGTTGCTTATCAAATCCACTCATAAAAAAAAAAAAATAATATATATATATACTTCTGATTATGAATATAAAAGTATATATTTTTGTTCCTCATATGAAAATTGTAAAATAATTTGTAAAATGTATATTTATTTTTAAATAAGGATGACTTTTATAATACAAGACTTTTAAAAATTAACTTTATTATGTTTTAAATTTGTACTAAAAATAAAAATTTCATACATGTGAAATTAGTTTAATGTGAGCAATATATTTTATAAAACAAAAAATACCGCTATGGTGAATGCTGGCTTATTACAGAAGAGAAAAATTTAATAACAATTTCAAAATTTCGAATCCATTTTGAGGATGTACTTTGATAAAATTTTATTTTACACTGATTCAAAAATCTACAACCTTTTTTATAACATTCGAATTCCATAGCATATGTTTAACAGATAGACACAACCATCAAAAACCTATTCGTCTTTTTTCTCTAAAAATAAACTTATGCGACACGCCGTTCGAATGGTGATGATCTAATAATGTACTTTTGATGTACTTATTATAAGGACGTTGGAAAGCGATTTTTTCAGTGGTTACCCAGCTAGAAAAAGTTTGCAAAAAAAGTGTAAAAAAAAGTGCACAAAAAGCGAGCGTATTTGTCACCTCTGCTTATGCATAATGAGTGCACACTGAATTGTGCACAAAAAGTGTATACCTAAATTGTTCACTTTTTATACACAATCAGAGGTGCCAAATACGCTCGGATTGTGTGCACTTTTTTGTTTACACTTTTTTTGCATACCTAAATTGTGCACTTTTTATATAAAATCAGTGGTGCCAAATACGCTCGGATTTTGTGCACTTTTTTGTTTACACATTTTTTACATACCTGACTTGTGCACCTTTTATACACAACCAGTGGTGCCAAATACGCTCAGATTTTGTGCACTTTTTTTTACACTTTTTTTGCCTATCTAACTTTTATACTTTTTATGCACAATCACAGGTGCCAAATACGCTCAGATTTTGTGCACTTTTCTTTTTACACTTTTTTTGCCTATCTAAATTTTACCACAAAAAGGCTTAATTATTGCAGTTCCCGGTACAGATGTCATAAGTTCCCATGGCTGCCATATTGGAATTTTCTTGGCATGAAAACCCCTTTTCCGCCAAGTAGTAAATGTCGCCAAGCACCGGTTTATACGCATGTTTCGCTTAACGAAAATAAAATGTAAATAATAAACAAAATTCGCTAAAGTGGCAATCAGTAATCTTGTATGAGCACTTCGTGCACATTAACTGAAAAAAAAAAACCATCACTGCATTCAGCTGTTCTTCCGGTGTAGCATTCTCAAAATTCACCAGTTCTCGCTTTCTAGCAATCTCAAAATATAAAAACTCTTAAAGCAGCAAAATATACATAAAATTATCAACATACCTTAACAGATATCTGCTTTCTTGAAAGCTGCTGTACGAGTAGTTTTTAGGTATTTTGCGATTTTTCCGCACATTATCGACAAAATTCACACTTTTTCTATGCCCGATCAAACAAATTCGCAATTTTTCTATGCCGGATTGACAAGTTTAGCAATCTTTTCATACCCGACCAGCGAAATTCGCTATTTTTTTACACCCAATTGACAGAATTCGCTATTTTTCGACACCCAATGTCATGAACATATAATATTTTTTTTTAATTAACTTCAATTCAAAGTTTAATTTACTGTATACCTTTTGAAGACAATTTTTGTAAATTTCCATGCCCTATAAAAAAAAAACTTTGCGATATTTAGACACCTGATCGACCAAATTCACAATTTTTTCAAAGCCAATCGATAAAATTCCAGTTTTTCCGCACCCAATTGACAAAATTCGCCATTTTTTCACACCCGACTGACAAAATTTACTATTTTTCTACACCTGATAAAACACAAAATTCCCTTTTTTCCGTGCCTGATCGACGAAGTTCACTATTTTTCCGTGAATCAACGAAATTTGAGATTTTTCCACTCCTAATCGACAAAATTCATAATTTTCTACACCTGTTCAACAAAATTTCCTTTTTTTCCATATCCATTCAACAAAATTCCCCTTTTTCCTGCGTCTGATCAACGTAGTTCACTATTTTTCAGTGAAACAACGAAATTTGAGATTTTTCCGCACATTATCGACAAAACTCGCACTTTTTCTATGCCCGATCAAACAAATTCGCGATTTTTCTGCGCCAGATTGACAAATTTCGCTATCTTTTCATACCCGACCAGTGAAATTCGCTATTTTTTCACACCTTATTGACAAAATTCACTATTTTTCGACACCCAATCAACAAAATTCCCTTTTTTTCACACCTGATCAACAAAACTCTCCATTTTCCCCGCACCTGTTCGACGAAGTTTGCTATTTTTTCGTGATTCAATGAAATTTTGACATTTTCTCCATTCCTAATCGACAAAATTCACGATTTTCTACACCCTTTCAGCAAAATTCACTTTTTTCCCACATCCGTTCAACAAAATTCCCCTTTTTTTCCTGTTCTTGATCGACAAAGTTCACTATTTTTCCATGAATCAAAGAAATTTGAGATTTTTCCGCACATTATCAACAACCATTACAAGAGAAGACATGGCACGTTGTTGCAGATCTGCAACAAACAAAAGTTTACGCTTATTTTATACATATTATAAATTTCTTAGCTCGAAAATGGTCTTTAAATAAATAATTTAAACTTACCTTTGTAAACAATATACTTGTCAGCAGACTTTTTTAACTCCACTATTTCAAAGCTTAATTCAGCAAAAATCACATTTAGCTGATCAAGCGATAAATGAAACTTTGGCGTGAAAAAAAAAAAAAAAATATTCGCCATATGTTGCGGATTTAATGACATAATTATACTACTAGCAGTGTAGTAGAATAACAACATTCAACAAAATCGTGTTTTGATGTTTACTGTCAAAATATCATTGACTTTTTGGGTATGTTGCAGATCTGCAACACGGTGATACAAAGGTTTAATTTCTTTAGGCAAGTAGGTACCTATTTTAGTTATCAACACAGTTTTGGCGGGAACTATCTGACCTTCTATCTTCGTAGTAAATCGATGAGTTTCCAAGCTATATATTCCAACATCTTGCAGGTCTGCCGTTATTTCTTCACACGATACATCTGTGGCGATGCCATGCAGCATGAACCACGTGGTAATGCTTTCTTGTTGGAGAACAGGTGATACCGGTATTTCTTCCAATTCTTGGATGTCTAAGATTTGTTGCGCTGTTTCTAGAGAGCTTGTCGTTGCTAAGAGTTTCCCTCGCCAAGTTAGTTTCAACTCATTAATTGGGTCATGACTGAATAATTTCTTGAATTCCGTTCTTTAGACGACGCGGGTGTATGCTTGGGAGAGCCCCATTTGCTGTCAAAAAGATTATAGGGTACTTTTCAATTAGCCGGGCGCCAGTTTTATGTACACATAAATATATGTATATACACATGTATGTATACATATATTATATATATACACATATATGTATATACATATATTATATATATACACATATATCCAGATATATGTATATCTATACATATGTATATATACATGTATACATAATACTAGCACCCGGCCAACCGAAAAGTACCGATTTTAATTTCCTCGCACATATCAATCTGCAGCACTTGTATTGTTGTATTATTTCCTTTGGTGACATATCCAAATAATAAACGTTGTTTTCCTGAACTGAAGATACGCCGTTTGCTACGGTGTCATCCTCCATCTTGCTGTCGTTCATTTCTCCATTATTCTCAGTGAGGGCATTTGAATCCATTGCATTTTCTTCAATTTCATTTTTAGAAGATATCAATCCCTTTTTCCTAGTATTAGGCTTTATCCTTTTTGAAGTCCGAAGTTTCGATCGAGTTGAGCTCATATTCTGAGCAACAGATATTTTTTATATATTGTAGTAAAAGTTTTACTCTTATTTCTTACAATTTTCGCTATCGCTACTAATAACGCCCGCCACGCCGGCCACACAGCTCGATGCATGTAAACACAAGGAAAGAAGTGTTGAGTTGAATTGCAGCTACACATGCGAAAATAAAAATCAAGGCCGTGATCGAGATAGATTTTCGCTGTTAGCGGAACGAGATCCACTAATCAGAAGCCTGTATTTTTGCGACCTTTTCATTGTTTGCAAATATGCAGGCTTCTGATTGGTCAATCTCGTTTGGCTAATGTCGAAAAATGTATCTGGATCTCTACCCAAATGTTTAAATAGAAATTTGAAAGAAATTAATAAGAAATAAACGTTTTTCATTAGATTTTTGAAAGCATAAGTAATTTTCATAATAACTGGAATTTATGCTTGATCGATGATAAGGGATGCATTTAGTAATCATCAAAAAGAAGAGAGTTTGCGTGAGTGTGTGTGGGGGGGGGGGGGGGAGTCCACTGCCCTTCCCTCGATTTTAAAATTTAACTAGCTATTTTTTTTTTTTTGATAATTTTGAAAACATCATAAAATGTATTCTTTTCGAAGAATTTAAAATAAAAGAGGAAGTAAGGAATTTTCTGATAGGGCATGGGAGGGCCATTGCCCTCCCTGCATTTTAAAATTTGATTAATTAAAATTTATTTTTTTCTTATTTTGAAATACAGAGTCAAATTTATTATTTACGTGTAACTTAAAATAAAGATAAACTAAGAATTTTCCTTTGGAGGAAGGGGGCTTAGGAGGGCCATTTCCCCTCCCTCGATTTAAAATTTAACTAACTAAATTTTATTTTTCTCCGATTTTGAAAAAAAAAGTAAAATTTATTCTTTCAAGTAACTTAAAATAAAAGTGGAAGTGTGGATTTTCTGTTAAGGAGGGGTGGGGGAGGAGAGGTCCATTTTGCCCCTCTTTGGATTTTGAAACTTATTTAATTAAAATGTCTTTTTCACCAATTTTGAAATGCACAGCAAAATTATTTATTTCGAGTACATTAAAAAGGAACTAAGAACTTTTACTTGGGTAGAAGGGGTCATATGAGAGCCATTGAACCTCCCTCGAATTTGATTTAATCTAAATTATTTCTAAATTTTATTTTCAATGATTTTGTAAAACACAGTAAAATTTTCTCTTTTCGAGTAACTTAACATAAAAGAGGAATTAAATATTTTTCTGTAAAGTTAGAGGGTTTAGGTGAACCATTATCCGTACCGCAGATTTTAAAATTTAATTAATTGAAATTCTTTTTTGCTTACTTTGAAAAACATAGTAAAATTTATTTTTTTCAAGCGACTTAAAATAAAGGGGGAACTCAGGAAATTTCCGTTAAAGAAAAAGGGGGGGGGGAGCCACATTGCCTCTTCCTTGGTTTTGAAATTTAAATAATTAAAATTTGTTTTTTTCTTATTTTGAAAAACATAGTAAAATGTATTTATTTCGTTTACCTTAAAATTAAAATGGAATTGAGAATTTTCGTTTTTTTTTTCGAGGGGAGGGCGGTAAATATACTATTTAAAAAAAAAGGTACTAATTTTTACATCCATAAAAAATATATAATTTTTGGAAAATTGGAATCTACAGTTTTTTTTTTTCATAAAAAATGCACACTTTTCGCGAACACGGAATATTAATTTATTTTATGCCAAAAATGTGCACAGTTTTTGACAACATAGGATATACACTTTTTTGTATGTATAAAAAATACAGACAGTTTGCACAAAAGGTGCATACTTTTCGAAGTGTTCAAAAATAGTCACTTTTTATGCAAAAATTGTGTACAATCTATACTATTTTGCAAATAAAGTGCAAACATTTTCTAGCTGGGTATCAAATGTTGTTTATCACAAATGATTCAGAAAATGTTCTGATTATGTCATCATGTATTTATTCATAGAAAAAAATGCTGAAAAAATTATGTTGTTTTTCGAAACTGTTGTGTTTTCGGCTATTTTTTTTTATTTTGATATTGAAAAATAAAGAAAGCAGTCTTTTTACCCGACTGAAAAGAAGGGTTATGTGTTTCACGCGTATCTGTGTATGTGGATTTCTTTATACCCTCGGAACATTGCAACGGCTGAATGGATTTTAATGAATGAGGTCTTTATCGATTCGTCTTAACCGTCCGATTGTTACAGGATAGGTTTTTTTTATAAATTCAAAAAGGCGGCTGTAAACTACAAAATGACGGTAGAGACGAAAATTTCTTTTTACTTATCCTATTGAGTGTCATATCATTGGATGTGTCTTTCAAAATGAAGACGATGTTACATTGACCATTTTGCAGTCAGAAGCTCCGGTTAAATATAACACAACCTGGAAATTGTGTACTTTGGATCTCTACCTTTACTGTAACTCTAACTTTCATAATAGACATCTATAGGCCTCATCAAAACAATGTTTGTACATAGGAACTAATAATTAAACACAACTTAAAAGTCATCAATACAAGTAAATAGAAAAAAAGGTAAGTAATATAAAAAATAGTTTCATATTGATGAGGAATAATTAATTAGTTCGCTTTTTACGCAGTCGGGTTTTTTGATTTTTTTAATTTAATATATTTATTTTTAAATTTTAATCTTTATGGATATATAAATATCGTGCTATTTTAGGTAAGTTAAAGTTTTTAAAGGAAAATAAAACATTTTACTCTTTGGAGTTATTAACGGATCTTATGAATAATATTTGTAAAATTATTAATATAAATGTTTAATTCATATTGTAGTTAATAAAATATACTTTCAACAAGAAAATATATTATTTTCCTCACTTTATAATAGTAACATTAAAATGTACACAACCTGTAATTTTCTTTCATGCGGGCGAATTAAAATTTAATACCAGAGGAAAATATTCTTTAACAGATATAAATTTTGAAATATGCAAAAAACATACATACATTTAAAACAGTAAAAAACCTTTGTTTGAAACTGTCTGGCTTCACTTTTGAAAAACATGAAGGTTAAAAAATAACTGGACGATCTTAAAATATGTCTAATATTTTCTGCATACCTTAAAAAAAATACACTATTTTTTATTAAATGAGGGGCTCGCAACCATAGTAGACCAAGTCTATTTTTCTTTATTGTGAATAATAACGCTTTAAAATTCTTAATAAATAATTAACTCAGGTCAAGTGATTTATAAGAATTATATGTGTTAATATTCAACTTAAAGTAGCATTTTTATAGCGCGCTACCTTTTACAAATGACAAATTAATATTTCTATTGAAAATTTATACGTTTTAAAAAAATAAATAAATAAAGACTTGCTCCAGTATGGTTGTGAAATTTCCATTTGTAAATAAAGATTTGTTTATTATGATTACAAAAAACTCTTGATTTTGATTTACATTTACTTATTCTATTTTTGTACTAAAAGAGAAAGATATTACCAGTTATTGTAAATCATTCACTGTGCACAATACTATCAGCATCATCAATATCACATGACGTACTTTAGAGGAAGTAGCTTGGAACTTGGTATTGACCTCTGCCGGAAGATTCTTGAAGTAAACATGATGAATTGGCGGAATGTATGGCAGAAGATCCATCATATCTTTGTTCTAGGCCAAAGTAATTTTCCTACGGCCACGTACAGCGCACCTTAACTTATATTTGATAAAGTAACTCTCACCCAAGTGCCCGATTTTCAAAATTTACTTTACGAGAAGGTTGATCCACATTGAGGGTTTCTTTCAACAGTAATATGAAAAGATATCCTCTCATAACTAGCAGCCATCCAATATCCGCCCAACTAAAACAAGTTCTCGCGGTATCATTCTTCCTGTTTGTGATACTTTGTTCCAAAGCTGTAGTGGAATGAAAGTCGAACTTCTGATCTTTAAGGGGTCTCAGGACTCTTAAAATTGGAAAAAATGAAAAAAAGAGACCATTTTCAACATTTAATATCTTAAAATGTATTTGATTTTAAGACACAATTTTAATTGGAATAAAATATATAAGTATGTTCTTTCATTTCGTGCATTTAAAAAATTATAAGATGCAGAATTAGCATTTACAGGAGGCTCCAAACTGTTAGACATTTTTCGAGCAAAAAAGCGGCATAACAGCTTACGCGCACGATTACAAAATAAGTGTTGCAACTAGAATGAAAATTTTGGTACCTACTTATACGTCAGATTGTAATAATCACTCCCTGAACCTAAATAAATTTGTATTTAAAGCTTTGTTATATTTTTAATACAAAGTTGTATTTAGCTAATGCAAAATTAAGAAATTTTCAACAGTATAATCACCTAAAAAAAATATTATTTTGAACAATAAAAAGGAAATTTTAGGTTCAGTTTATACAGACTAACATGAAACATATGTTTAGAAAATTTCATGAAAAAATATTCATAAGGTTTTTAGATATCGTGCGCGTTATGCCCAAAAACGTCATTTGGAGAAAAATGGCTTTAAAGTTTCCGAAACAACGCTTCAGCTAATGAACGTGTATAAATGTAAAAGCCATAACTTCAGTTCTAATAGGAATTTCAAGGAAACAATTATATCAAAATGTTCAGAAAAGATAGGAGTTTAACATCTAAAAAAAATTAAAATTTCGAAAATTTTAAAGCTTTAAGAGTCCTGAGACCCCTTAATAACATCAAATTTAGAATATCTCCTCTTTGCATTCATAATAGTTTCCTTACAGTCTCCAGGAACATAGATGTTTTGTTTCTTGGTAGTTGCTGCTTCAGTCCAGTTACAACTTTCTGCTTGTTTCTTGCAACAATGCTTGAAAGGTCTTTAGAACCTCTTCCTCCCTCTATTCCACTTATTGCTTCCCAGACGTACATGTATCGCACATTATCATTAAAGAAATGCACCCCAAAGTTATAAACATATAGATTGCGTTTATAATAAGCTATGTACGTTGAAAGATTAGAAATGTTAGTACTCTTTGCAAGTCGAATATACAGCAGTAAGTTTCAACTGAGGCTTTGATTTTATCAGTTTTCATTTTCTCTTTAGCCTGTTTAGCTATCCGCAAGTGGAGCTCTCCTTCGATTTCAAGATTTTTTTCAAGCGTTTTCACCATTTTTGTCGAGAGCTTCATTAATATGTCATCACGTAATTTACATGTATTTGTACTTTGCAGATTGAAGTGTAAATTAAACTTTTTGCTGAAGACTTTTTAATAGAATTTCTCTTTGACGGGGATTTTATTCTTTGTCGTACATTCCTCGCTAGGCGTAAGTTCAAACACTGTGATAAAAGTTTTTTTCCTTGTGATGATTTTTTTAAAGAAAAACGCTGACGTTTTTTTTTAAGTTTTTTTTTTTTTTTTTTTTTTTTTTTTCCGAGAGGAGTTGGGGGGCGTCGTCCAAAAAATATTACTTTCCATTCATAGTTTATACATCTGATTCAATGTTTATTTTGCATCAGATGTTTTGAAATCGCTACTTATGTAAAATAAAACTTTTTTGATAGCAATGAGGCAAGATTTAGACAATAATGGGTCACACATAAAAAACTAGTGATGGAGTAATACACTTAAAAATGGACTTGATTCAGTATGGTTGTGAAGGTTTCTAGTATTACTTCAACAACTCTGGACACAGATGCAATCTATGAGAAATTATGTGAACTATAGACATGGTGCGCGCACTTGCGGTGCGCATTAATTAAACGATCAATTATACAACACACACCACATCTTGGCTCTGAGATAAAATTTCTTAACGAACATGAAACTACAATTTACGAAAAACATTAAATGAGATTCCGAAAAAATGCACACATCATACCCGATATAGTAAAAAAAGAAAGAAATCATGCAAACATTTGTTTTTTTTTTTAATTTTATTTATTCTAATGGGTTTCAAGATTCTTAAAATTGGAAAAAATTGAAAAAAAGAGACCATTTTCAACATTTAATATCTTAAAATATATATAATTTTAAAACACAATTTTTATTGAGATGAATGATATAAGTAAGGTCTTTCATTTTATGTATTTTAGAAATTGAAAGACACGAAATTAGCATTTACAGGGGTTCCAAACTTTCAGATACATGACGAGCAGACTAACTCGTAGACCAGATTACATGCACGATTAGAAAATAACTGTTGCAACTAGAATGAAAATTTTGGTGCTAACTTATACTTCAGGTTATAATAATTACCCATAAACTAAATACATTTGTATTTAAAGCTTTTTATATTCTTAATACAAAGTTGTATTTAGCTAATACTACAAAATTTCGAAACTTTCAACAGCATAATCACTTAAAAAATATTTTTTTGAACAATAAAAATGAAATTTTAAGTTCAGATTATACAGATTAACATGCAATGTATGTTTTTAAAATGTTATGAAAAATATTTACAGGATTTAGAGGTACTCTGCGCATTATGCGGAAAAAAGTCATTTGGAGAAAAATAACTTCAAAGTTTCGAAAACGTCCCTTCAGCTACTGAGCGGGTATAATTCGAAAAGCAATAACTTCTGTTCTAATGGAAATATCAAGGAAACAGTTATATCAAAGCGTTCAGAAAAAATAGATGTTTAACGTCTAAAGAAATTAAAATTTCGAAAATTTCGAAGCTTTACAGTCCTGAGATCCCTTAATAAATGTTTGTTTTGAACATAAACTTTCAGATATTTGCTATTGAATCATAGCGAAAGCATTTTATAAAGATCTACAAAACATTAAAGAGAAGTTAAAGATAATGTATTTCTAAAGAATAATACAACTGCTGATAAAACGTTTATGCTTTTCCTTTAAATTTTATCGTGTCTCAAATGAATAGTTACTTTAATACTAAGTTATCGGATGTAAGACAACGTAAATAACAAACTGCAAGTTTCGAGATATTCAAAATCCAACATTTCTAAAGAAAATAGCCAACAGAACACTTGTGGTTGTTTCCTCTAAAACAACTGTTTTGTGAAGAGTGGAACTTCTGTTAAATTATCTGGAATATTTAGTATTTATTACAGTTTGAATTTTGATGTACTTATATTCAAAATGTTTTCGTTATAATAATTCATATCTAAAATGTATCTTTGTTGTGTGTGGGATATTATATTGAGTAAAAAATGGGTACTTTTTGAAAGGTTGTTAGAATGTAGTTAAACAACTTTAGATGAAGATCGGAAAAAAATGAAATGTTGAATTTCTAATCACAGGTTTCCCGCCTGAGGCAATTCAATCCGTCTTCATTATATTAAAGCCATATTTCTTATCCCCGAAGACGAGTGAATTTCACGAAATATGGAGATATGTGGTCAAGTTGGATTTTATTTCAGATCAATACAAATATAATTAATAAACAATTTTAGTATTGGAATATTATTTTGATTTAGAATATAACAAATGACTCTTTTAAATTTTCTGCATTTTAAATTCTGTCTAAATTGGAGGTGTAGAATTAAATTCGCTACTGGGCTGATGCCTATATTGGAGAGGGTGATAATTCTTCACGTAAATTAAGCCATTAAGGAATTTTTTCCATCTTAATAAAAATTGTAATATGATTGATAACGTTGTGCATATCACGAGATTTTGACAGTGTGCTATAATAAAGAAAAATGTAGCATTATAAAAATAAGTCGATAACAGAGAGAGTACTTGTACTTGATATTAATAATTTATGATTGTTAATGTTATAAAATAAAAATTGAAATCGTATATTTTCTCCTTAACCGCCTTTTAATAAAATGGTCAGGTAGGTATTTTTCTCTACGGTTACCTTTTATGAATGTCTTGTTTTTTGTACTTTTTTTTTAAACACTAAACGCCCTTTTCTGAAGTACGTTAAGGATAATGTTAAGGATAATTTTTATGCCTTGAAAAATGTCTACCACATATACTGTTTCTACATTTTAAAAAAACTTCCTATGCCCCATACTATTATTTTTTAGTGAAAAATCCTTCCAGAAAAGAGAATATAATTTACAATATTTAAAGATTTTTCAGTTTTAAGTTTTGAATAGAGTACTTTGCAGATTATTCAAATAATTGTCAGTTCTTTAAAATATTAGATAAGTAAAAAAGTATTTCATGCTTCTAAAATTGCAACATTTTATTTAATTAGTACTTTACCTTGCCAAATGTTTTTCTGTCGATAACATTTTATTTTTATATTTGGGACGATATTTTAACAAAAGTTACAGTACATGAAATTGGCACGAATCCAGCAGAAAATAAAACAGTTTCTGCTTCTATCTTATGTTCTTAAAAGAGAAAAATATTATGTGCTGTGTTCTGTAGTCTATGCTTATAATTGATTTTAATTATGTAAGGCATAATTTTCATTGATGATTATTTATTAACTTGAATAGTATATAGCCCGAAATATCATGTTATATACTCCATAAAAATTACTGACGAAATAGAACATATGTTTTCTTTTTCTTTTTAACATCATTAAAAATTAAATAATTTTTAGCATCTGTCTATTATTTTCAAATCTTAACCACTACATATTATCTCTGTAGTATTTATTTCCATGCAATTCCTATACTAAATGTACGAGGTTGGAAAAACACACAAAAATAAATCCCACAGTATTGAAGCCATAGATAATTTAAATAATGAGATAGCCCTGTAAGGAACCAATTAACCGTTTTACAGAGGCTCTCTATTGATTGGAAGGTGAACATAGTGTAAGACGTAACTCTAGTCTAGAGGCACTCTAATTGTCAGCGGTGCATTTTTAATTAGTAGTTCACTGTTCCGAGACTTAACGGTAATAGTATGCAAATTTATTTGCTCAGTCTGTCAGATTATAAATATGGAAGCAAAAATATATTAAGTAGTTGGTTAGTTAGTTAGTGAGTCAGTTGAATCACTTAGACGTTGGAAAGAAGTGGTAGTTGGCGTGAGTAGTTTTGGTGTCGGAGAAATGGCCTGTGTCGCTGACGCTTAACCTGGGAACTAGAACAGCTTTAGAGCGAGGTGAAATCTATTATTTCAGAGACACCCACTTTAGTTACACTAAAGTCCTATGTTTAAATCAATCAAGTTTATTACTAAAATTAGTACCACCAATGAACAGATGACTTTCACATCATGTTTTTGATATTTGCGAAATATTATTGCACATATAGCGATAGAAAAATTGTGTTTTCAATTATAAGTAACCATTAAAATTAAATTTTATTTAAATTAGAGTAAACATGCGAAGGAATATCTGTCTTTACAAGCTTTATTGCTGTTGAATATTCAGTGTTACATTTCTAAGAGGTTTCGAAAACATTCCTTTAACAGATGACAACTGTATCATTTAAGTCATGTTGTTAAGTTATCAGGAAGTTGAAATGTTCTCGCTGTTGGAACAATAGAAAGTGCTATACTGACAAATGGAGCATGTAACTCTTCTTTTTTTATAATTTGTATATAATAAACTCCTCAATTCTAAATTCTTATAAATGTATAGAGAAACAACAACATTCGCAATACTAAAATCTGTTAATCTAAATTATGTTTTATATGTGCATTTATATTTCACACCATCCATTTTATATTACGGAAGAAATCTTGTAATGAAGGAAAATTTGGTATATTAGGGCCTAAAATTGCAACAATTTTTCATTCATCCGAAAAACTTTCATTGAAATAGCTATTATGTACAAATAATAATAATATTAACACTGAAAATAATTGCAATAAATCTACATCATTGCAAAAATACTGGTTTGCAATATTGAAAACTGAATTATATTGCTAATATGATAAAGATATGTTTAATGTTATGCCGATAGTGCAATTTTGTTATTTTTTTTATTTAAATGCACCTTATTACATAGTTTTTCTTTTACATAGTTAAACGCAAGTTTTAAGAAAAACAGATTTTCATTTAACTTTTAATCAAATCTAGATTAATCCTTGATATTATTTAAATGCTTATATATTTATTAAATGTTTCCGGCAAAGTTGGATTTAGGTTGTTGTTTTTTTTACGACTGTCCTTTCTCTAACTTTCGTATATATAGTCGGATTGTTATGCAAATTTTATAGATATTGAGAATTAGTATAGAATATTTCTTATTGAAAATGGTTTGTATAGTAATTATAGTTTGTACACAGGGACACAGAAAATAATTACGTTCGATAATGGTTTCAAGAGAAACATAATCTATGATGCATTAGACGTTAGAATATGAATAATAGATGTTACATGTTAGAATATTGAAAATAATAATGACATTAATATGCATCACTGGGATGGAATGAACAAGAAGTTACCACTTCTCCTATAAATAGTAACTTTTCGTCCCCTTTTAGGCATGATTTGAAGCCAATTTCAATTATAATTTGTCAGTTGCCAGAAAATTTTAATATTCCGGATATTCTTTTGGCAATTTCTGACTTAACTGGTATATCCACACCTTCTATTCAATTTCAACAAAAATATAAGATGAAATATGTTGAGTTATTTAATTGGATATTTCTAATGCCCCCAAAGATAGCTAAAAGATTAATTATTCATGGCGAAATCAAAATTCAGTCTACTGGTTACCCTGTAAAAAGATACGTTTCGGTAAAAAGATGTTTTACATGTTGTTGTGGGCATTTCAAATCAGAAATAATATTTGAGTTATGCTGCAAGGAATTTTCAGTCAGACAGTTGATTTCACAATTATCTATTTGTGTTGTTTCAATCCGCTTCGGTGATAGTATATCGCTGTATGCCTCGGATGTGCTTTGATTTTGATAAGACGTCTCATTAATTTCAACTTTATGTTTCTCTTTCACTGTGAGTGCGTGCAATCTTTCCAAAATTTTTGTATTAACAATTTGTAAACATTTGTTCTTATTCTGCAACCTAACATAATCATCTTTTATAACCTGGAAAAAATTACCCAACATTTGAAATTCCCATAAAAATTTCTTATGCATAGAAGATATATTTTCAACTAAAGTGTCATTGTTTTTACTACCAATTTGTTCCTGTAGTATAGGGAATTCTGTGTTTACCCTTTCCGCAAATCTGTTAAGTGCTTCCTCAAACATGTACGGCAGAGAACATTTTAATTCAGCCACAGATACTTCTAATTCTGGATGGCTATCGGCCTGTGACATTTTTCAAAAATGTTGGAAAAAGTAGCCAAAGAAGAATTAAAAAAAAATATTTAAAAGATGGCACAATAATTTAAAATTCAGTTACTGTATTAGAGCAAAACAGCAAGAAAAAGAATTTAAAACAAATATTTTCTCTCCCTTTCTCTTTTTTTGAATGAGCAGATTAAAAGAGAAGAAAAAAAATTGGAAGTTCTCAAAAAAAATTTCTGTCTAATTTTAAAAAGTATGCAGTATCTGAAATATTCATACAGTAAGAAAAATTTATAAACCCTCAGATATTATATAGAAAACAGCACAAACTCACTGAAACATCTTCCAATAATATGCATGCAAAAATAATATTCACTTGTAAATGCTGAGTAAAAGCAAAAATAAATAAAAAAACTATCAAATAATAGCCAAGAAAATTTTATAATGCACCTTTGGAAACGAGGGCAATAAATGTTAATATGCCTAGCCTATCACAAACATATTTTAACTAAATGACATTTTATTTTCTGTATGAAAAATAATTAATCACCTAAATATCAATATAAAATAAATATGCACTGCAATACTGAATTAAAAAAAAAACTTACCTTTCAAAATAAAGCAAGAAAAGAGAAGACAAAAAATTATAAGTGCCGAATAAAATATTTAAAATATAATGCTTAAATTTCGTAAGCTTCTCTGTTCATGCAAACAAATATACTGAATAGTAAGACGTCATCATTTTATATATTTTTTTTTTTTACCCAAACAGCATGAAAAGGGAAAATTGATAAATCATAACGCATACCTACAGATAAAAATAAAGCAAAATAATAATAACTAATTTACTGTATTTACTACAATTAAAGTTTAAAAGAAACACTTGAATTTTCCGTGTTCATGCTTATGCGGTGAAAACTAGACACTTTTTTTTTATTTAATCTATATTGTTAGCTGTAGAATTTTTTGTTGTTTTAGTCGTAGAGATACGGTGGTACATTTCTGTACGTTTTTTTGCATTTTTTTATAATTTCACGTTTTCCTTTTTTTATCAGGTGCACCACTTTTACTATTGCGAATATATTGGCACTGATTTTTTTACAAGCTAAGATGGCAGAAACCAGCAACAAACAAAAATCAATCTGATGCAAATTTGATGATGAAAACTGAAGCAAATCCTTTTTTTTTATCACATTTATGCACAAGAAGCGAAGCACAGATTAAAAGAAAAATTGTTCACATAATTTGAAATATTTTCGGACGCACTAATTCTGTTAAGATGCACTTTCTTTTCCATTACAAAAAAATTTCACCTGATTAGAGCGTTTATGTGAGATATGTCCACATATTTTTTTATTAATTTTCACTTGAAGACAACACATACATGGCGTAATACACGTAACTCCTTGACGCAACACTTCGAAAAAAAAACTTTTGAAGGCACTTTCCTAAAAAAATCGTAGCATGAGATTTTGCGTACACCTTTGAAGCAATGCACACGAACTTTTTTACTTTTTCACATTCCTCACGATAAATCTCCATGCACCGTTAAATGCACACGCACTATGAATGAAAACACACTAGGTAACGATATTCTGTCGAAAGGAGAAAGCAGAACGGCGACACAAACACACACAAGGCGAACCGCTGAAGTCACGTTTTTTTTTTTTTTCTTTTTTTTTTTATGATTAGTGACGATATACGATCAATTCGACGACACATCTGGGGGAGGTGATGGTGAGCAGGCACGAAGAAAATAACCGTAGCAACATCAGAGGGGGGGAGGAGGCATACCGGCGAAACAAGAGCGGCTCGAAGATGTCCAGCTTGTGAGCGAAGAGACACTAGACTGGGTTCCATCACTGTCCGACGGAGAAATTCGCACCTATCCATCGAGCGCAGGATGTACTGAGTGCGGGATATGACGGCACACCAGGAAGGCACACTGTCCGGCATGGTTGAAAAATATCCAGTCCAAGAATTTGAAGAAAATTATTGCAAGAGTACTTGAATGGGGTAATTGAATGATTTTAAGGGGGAGGGGGGAGGATAATGTGATTTAAGAGTAAAAATTATGTTTTAAATTAATTTTGAATAAAATATATATGTATGGGACAGAAACGCTGTCACACCATACATATATATTTTATTCAAAATTAATTTAAAACATAATTTTTACTCTTAAATCACATTATCCTCCCCCCTCCCCCGCTTTCTTATGCTGAAATATGTAATTAAATTCATTTCTCAAAACCATTCAGCTTTTATTAAAAGGGTTTTGCTTTCTTCTTTCTAAAAACATCTTTATTTCCAGCCGCAAAGATTCATTCCTTTTTTTTCCTTATCTGTCAGCTACCGCTTCCAGTGAAAAGAAATAAATAAGAATTAAATGGCACATCTGCTAGTATCAAGGTCTGCATTTAATCGCATCGGATTTTTGCGCGCCACATTGATAAGAAATTTTATCTCTACTAATACGTGAACCTTGCATATGTATTAACAATAAAAAAGTAAAAATGAACAGATCTTATGGGAAGCATGTATTTATCGTGCTTTGTGGTCGAGCTAAAAGCCAGATGCCTCTGATTTCCAACATTTTTCTCAGACAGCGGTCTTCTTTGTATGATCTGTTGTATAAACAAGTTTCGCTTTTCTGACGCATTTCTCATCGTTTTAGAATCGCTTGCTTGCAATCCCGGCCTCCCCCGTCCGATTGTATCACCACATTTTTGCGGTAATGTTTATCGCCAAGACCCTTTGTTCATTTTCGCGCAGTCACCAAAAGTTGTAAATTCGCGATTCTGTGCAACGCCAAGATTTCTTGATTTCTTGTAAAAACTACACTTCTGTTTCAGCTTTGACAGCGTTTCTGTCCCATACATATATATTTTATTCAAAATTAATTTAAAACATAATTTTTACTCTTAAATCACATTATCCTCCCCCCTCCCCCGCTTTCTTATGCTGAAATATGTAATTAAATTCATTTCTCAAAACCATTCAGCTTTTATTAAAAGGGTTTTGCTTTCTTCTTTCTAAAAACATCTTTATTTCCAGCCGCAAAGATTCATTCCTTTTTTTTCCTTATCTGTCAGCTACCGCTTCCAGTGAAAAGAAATAAATAAGAATTAAATGGCACATCTGCTAGTATCAAGGTCTGCATTTAATCGCATCGGATTTTTGCGCGCCACATTGATAAGAAATTTTATCTCTACTAATACGTGAACCTTGCATATGTATTAACAATAAAAAAGTAAAAATGAACAGATCTTATGGGAAGCATGTATTTATCGTGCTTTGTGGTCGAGCTAAAAGCCAGATGCCTCTGATTTCCAACATTTTTCTCAGACAGCGGTCTTCTTTGTATGATCTGTTGTATAAACAAGTTTCGCTTTTCTGACGCATTTCTCATCGTTTTAGAATCGCTTGCTTGCAATCCCGGCCTCCCCCGTCCGATTGTATCACCACATTTTTGCGGTAATGTTTATCGCCAAGACCCTTTGTTCATTTTCGCGCAGTCACCAAAAGTTGTAAATTCGCGATTCTGTGCAACGCCAAGATTTCTTGATTTCTTGTAAAAACTACACTTCTGTTTCAGCTTTCAACATGTAAAGTTATCTAAAAAGAACAGGCGCTTCGGCGCCCTATGTATCTATGGGGGGGTCTCTCTCTCCCATTGCTCTTTAACTGAACCACCTAACGATGCTTTTAAATAAAGAGTAAGTCCAGTAAATTATTAGTTGGAGTTTTTTTTAGCATTTAGAACCCGGTCTTCAAATCGATGCTATAGATGTTTTTATTGCTTAGAATAAAAATAATAAAAGCTTAGAATTAAAATAATATCCTTATATATATATATATATATATATATATATATATATGTGTGTGTGTGTGTGTGTGTGTGTGTGTGTGTGTGTGTGTGTGTATTTACCCCTTGAAGGGCGGGGATGCCTTTATGGCATCACATAATTTTAAGTTTTAATTTGCCACTCTAGCTTCCGAAATTTTTCATAAAAATTTATTAAGTAGGCGATAATATACTTTTAATTGTTTACAAATAAATTATCTTGTTAATAATGTTGTCACTCAATTATTTCAAAATTTTATGAATACTAGTACCTTGCTCCTGAAAGGGTTAAAGAAACGTATGTTTCAAACAAGTTGGTGTTTTTTTATATAATCGCGAATTGTAACAACGACGTTTAAAGAAACGCGAATTAGACTGCTACCGTGTTCATTTAGATCAATTTGCTGCTTCATCTAATCATATTTCGAAAAAGATTGTCAATTATTTTCAGGTATGTTAAAAAGAAAGCTGTAAGCGGTATCGCAGTTCTTAAATACAGTAAAGGCCCGATTATCCGCGAGCGGATGATCCGCTGTGCAGTTTATCCACGAAGCGATTTTTTTTTAATTCAAGCCAACAGCAAAGGGAGTACAATAAGCCCTACTAATAAATATAAATAGAAAAATTCATGTATTTGAAAGTAATAGAAGAATATTTCTAGATTCGGATGCCATGTTTGAAATATCAGATATAAAATCTTGATGTCTTTTCTTGATTTTATTAACCAAACATAAACAATTTAGACGTAACGCAAATGTTTTTGCTGTGCTGTGCATATCTATGTATTTTAAACGTTTTATTATGTTTTTTGTACACTAAAACATGGTTTTTATATTGAAGTTTCTTTTTTTCGTGTTTGCACTCCCTTTTCAGTCTTTTTCGGGTTATCCGCGATTTTTGTTATTCGCCATGCTCTTGCTACCCAATTACGCGGATAATCGGGGCTGTACAGTACTTTATAGCTTTGTAAAATTTGATAGAGAAAGTGGCGAGGGTGGAAGAGAAAAAGTAAAAATAAAAATCGGCATTACAAGAATATCGATGACAATCATCCAGATTTCACCAAAATAATACAGCATCGAATATGAGTGACATTGGCAGCAATCATATTTAAATTTAATGGGGTTATAATATTAAAATATTAAATACTCTGATTCATGTAACCAATATCTTTAGATACAGTAAAACCTCCCTAAAGCGACCATATTCCATTTAGATAAAAATGGGTCGCTCCGAGAGATGGTCTCTTAATGGAGGTCATGTTTAAATCTAGATTTTAATTGTTGGAAAGGGTAACAATTAATATTACTAAAATTAATTTTTCACAGTAGGAATAAATATAAAAAATTAAGTATCAAAACAAAAGTTAATTACATTAGTTAATTACTGCAGAGTTTCAAAAATGACATTTGCTTTGATTTTCCTGTTTTATCTTTTATAACGTTTATTTCCAAGTCATTTCAAAGTTCAGCAAGTAAATGCTTTTTTTTTTTTTTTTTTTTTTTTTTTTTTTTTTTTTTTTTTTTTTTTTTAAATGGAAACAAATAATGGCGATTTCATTAATTTATTTCTTTGGCAGTTCTCTGACAGAATATGGCAGGGGAATTTATTGACTATAATTCTTAATTTGTCATCAGAGATCAATTCATTGCCTAAAAAGGCACAAAGGGGTTTAAACACTTAAAAGTTACCGGAAAGAAAATCTAAACTTAGTTTAGAAGTTTGATGAATAATGCGCTTTCCGGAATTATTTTTCTAATAAAATCTTCTTCAATCGACCAGAAAAAAACGGAATTTGTTTCATTTTCTTCAAATAGGTCGTTCATAGAGGGAGTTGAACTGGGATGGTCTCTGAATGGAGCTAAAATTAGTATTGAGCCTATGGGAATAAATTTCGTTCCATGAAACAATAGTCGTTCAGAGAGATGGTCGTATAGACAGGTTTCACGGTACGTCAGTATTTGGGCAGTCCGCATGAGAAAGATTAATATGAAGATTTAGGCAAGAAAACAATGGGTTGTGTAATTGAGAAAAAAATTTGAACGATTCTTGAAGTAATACCGTTTAATGTGAATGTATAAACCATTATAAGTATATCAAAAACCAATGCGATGAAGTATGCTATGTGGTCGGGTATCAACGTACAGGTTGTTACTTAGAAATTTTGAATGCCCAAGTATAAGTGCACGTGTTTCAACCGAAGTGAAAGAAAATAATTTGGAGTATACGGTCGTGCATTAAGCGGTCTCAGCACTCGTTAAGCTTTAATATTTTTGAATTTTTAATTTTATTAGATGTTAAAATTCTATCTTTTCTGGACAATTTGATATAATTGTTCACTTGAAATTCCCATTGGAACAGAAGTTATGTCTATTAGAATTTTGGCATTTCCGAAACCTGGAAGTCATTTTCTCCAAATGATGTTATTGGTCATAATGCTCACGATATCTCAAAATCTTCTGAATATTTTTTCATGAAAATTTCAAAAGATACGTTTCATGTTAGTGTGTATAAACTGAACCTAAAAGTTCCTTTTTATTGTTCAAAAAAATATTTTTTAGGTGATTATACCGTTAAAATGGCCTGCATTTTTCATTAGCTAAATACATCTTTGTATTAAAAATATAAAAATTCTTTACATATTTTCTTTTAGGTTCAGGTTAATTTGAGAAACTAGAGCATACGTAGGTACCATAATTATTTTTTCTAGTTGCAAAATTTATTTTGTAATCCTGCGCGCAATATTTTATACCGATTTTCTGCTTGTCAAATGTCTGACATTTTGGAGCCCCTTGTAAATGCTAATTCTGTATCTTGTATTTTTTTAAATGCATGAAATGAAAAAACATATTTATATCATTCACCCCAATTAAAATTGTGTCTTAAAATCAATTTCATTTTAAGATATTAAATATTGAAAATGGTCTTTCTTTTCATTTTTTTCCAAAGTTAAGAGCCCTGAGACCCCTAAAGCTGTTTTCGTCAAGCTTTTTTATATTGGAAAGCTAAAACCGATACTTACATGATAAGAAAATTTTCTTCCGAAACCCACTGGAAACGGATTTAGCAAAAGACTTACACTTTATTTTCTGGTTGGGACATATACGTACTACTGGGTATTTCTCTATTCTATTCGCACGTTGTTCGAGAAAAAAATACTTCGATACACTTAAACTAGAACATTTTCAAAAGAAACGTTCTACAAAGAAAAGTATTTCTAAATTGTTGTACGATTCAATAACAAATTGTAACCAGTTCTTGGCCAGCAATTGAAAGGTTATGCAACTTAACTGTATTGAGATGGTTTAATTAAAATACTATTTATATAGTTTCAATGAATTTTTTAAAATACAAATCAACTTTTCTCTTTTACGTTTTGTGTATAATTTTTGTATAATAGTATAATCTTAATCATAAAATTTTAGTATCCAACAATGAATTAAAAATATATATATTGCGGTTAGAAATGTGTTCAGGCTGAAGATATATAGAATGGAATTATCTTGGACGAGTTTACTGTTCAGATTACCTGGACTCACAGGTTTAGTATCTCTAGTAACAGGAATGTGGACTCAGATTTATGACTGCAGTCGAAGTCCACAACAGAAAAGTAATTCCATTAAGTAATTTAATTAAATTTTTAAATTTTATATAATAAATAGGATGATAAATTTCTAATCATTAAAATTTAAACATAAAATTACACTACGTGCAAAATTCTTAAAAGATGACAAAAATATTTAAAAATATATTAAATTACTTTAATTATTGTTAGTACTTTCAGCTATAAGTACAGCCTTTGTCAGAGATTACAAAAAAATGTTATTAACGTCTTATTTTTCGAATTTCACGTAGTTGGTGTCGAAGCGAGTGAAAGTGAAATTCAATTTTTAGATCTCGAAAACATTGGGAAAATAAACATTGGCGGATAGAAAAGAATAATGAGTTGTCATTTCTTGACATAATTCTAATTAAAATTTTATCAAACTTAACACTTGAGCGCATAGTTTACAGGAAAGTAAATAAGTCAAACAGCACTATTCCTTTTGAAAGAACATCACCTTTCAATTATAAACCTACTCCGTTCAACTTTTATATAAGAAGAGCAATTAGTATTTGCTCTATAAATCATCTTGAAAATGAATTAAATACCATTAGAAACATTGAGGTTGACAGGGGTTTTCCAATACGTATTATGGATACACTAATCAACTCACAGAAAACCACACCGAGTAATATGATATATTGCAAAATGTATTACATACCAGGACTTTTCGAAAAACTCAGACATACACTTCCTCGCTGTGGCGTAAATATCGTCGCTACTTCTCCTGCAAAAGTTAGTGCCAGATCAAGTTAGTGCCAAAATAGACCCGATCCCGATAGATGAAGTTTCTGGAGTATATGTAATTCCACTGAAACCAGAATATATTTATCTGGAATACATAGGAATGACTTCTCGTAAAGTTAAATATCGTATTGAAGAATATCGTATTTAAGAGATTTGAACTGCAACAGACCAACAACAACCCTGTCAAGTCTTAACCAGAAGCAAAATATACAAGATAATTTCGAAGATGCATAATTATATGTCCCTTAAAGAATTATCATGAATTACTTATCCATGGATCAATAGAAATTATTACTAAAGGAAATACCGTTTGTGAAGACGTTTTACCCTACAGCATACCCAAAATTTTGTTCAATTTGCTTAAAGAATCATAAAACAAGTCATAATCTACCTCCCTCTATATCCATGTTTTATTTTTCCAATGTTTTCCGGATCTAAATATTTACTTTCACTTTCACTCCTTCCTAACTACGTGAAATTTAAAAAATAAGACGTTAATAACAATTTTTTTTGTATTCTCTGATGAAGACTGTGTTTATAGCTGAAAACACTAAGAAGAATTAACGTAATTTAACATTAAGTATTTTGCACGTAGTATAATTTTATGTTTATATCATTTGTTTAAATAAGTGCACATCATTATTTATTTTAGTTTAACAAGTTTTTTTTTTTTATGTTTCGTTGTTTAGTTAAAAAAATATATATTAAAGCTATTATTTATGTAATATAATAATAAATGCTTTTCACTACTATTTCCAAACACTACATACATCCTAAAATATTTTCCCCATAGCGTCTTATTTTAATGCTCAAAATCATTTTAAAATATATACATCTTTTTTTTTTTTATCTCACGTGTGTTTTTCGGTGTTAGAAACGAAACTTGATATCATTTAAAAAGCATATCTTAACAGACATTAATTTTATGTTGAAAGCTTTAATAAATCTCCATTTCAAAACGTATTCTGATTTTTTTTTTTTTTTTTTTTTTTTTTTTTTTAGTATGTTTAAATATTGTATCTCAGAGAGGTAAAATATTTGAAAGAATATTTTTTACACACTGATAAATCGAAAAATTTTCTTTTAAGTAGTCATTAAAGTTCCTATAATTTCCTTATTCACTTTAAAGGTGTCTGAAAACACATCTTCCGCTAACTAAGAGCATATGGAAATTATTATAATTTTTTATATTTTAACATAAAAATATATTCTGTCGGTATATGCTTATATCGTACGAAAACAAGTCTATTGTTGTAACTAATTTTGCATAACAATTCATTTCTAGAATAATTTTACACTGCGAAAGAGAAGTTCCTTGATTTCGAATAAATATTTGCTGAACCTAGGGAAAAAATCTGAATGCTACGACAAAATCCCTGAATAAATCAATATTTCTCTTAAAAGCACCACAGGGTGCCATTTCCGAATAACCAAATATTTACTTCTAAATAATTCAGCATTCTAAAACAGATTATGTTTATCTAGAAATGCTACACTTCATAGTGAATAAGCGTATTCAATAAATTTGAAATAAATAAAACTAGAAAGAAAAATCATGAATCAAGCATAGATTATGATACACTTTCCAACACTTCCAGAAATATTTAACGGCACTTCGCTGTTTAATAAAGTTTTAAAAAAATAATAAAAATTTTAGAAAGAGCATAACACATTTTAAAACCAAATTGTACAGATGGGCTTCTACATCCAAAAATCTAGGCCAAATCTTTTGTGCAGCCTTGCATTTTATCTACAGGTTTGTATATACCGGGCGAGGAAAAAGTCGGTATAAATCTTAAAAATTCACAAAAAACGAAAAATTAACCGAAATAAAAAACTGTTTGCAGTATTAGCATCTATATCTCACGGGAATATTTTTAAGACTAAAATAAAAAAAAATAACTCAAAAAACAGTCGACAGATGGTGCTGGTCCGTGCGATTTTGCTGGAAATATTCAAATGAAACGGCTAAAAGAACTTGCGCTCCTAATCCAGAACTAGTTCACGTAAAATAACTTCACCAACAAAGCTTTTATCCTTCATACTCAGCATCCTTGATCAAGTACACGGCTCACAACGGTGAATTAGTTATCGATTAAGAGCGCAAGTTCAACCGTTTCATTTGCATATTTCCACCGAAATCGCACGAACCAACGCCATCTGTTGGCTGTTTTTTGAGTTACTTTTTAATTCTGTCTTAAAAAAATTCCCTTGACCTATAGATGCTAATCCTGCAAACAGATTTTCATTTGTGTTTTTTTTTTTTCGGTTTTTATGAATTTTTAAAGTTTATACGGGCTTTTAGTTCACCCGGTACTATATAGTATCCTGAAAGTTGGTTTAGTAAGAAAATCCATAACAGGTTGAAAGCTCATCTTCAGAAATTTTTACCAATATACGGAAACATACTATAGTGTAAATTCTTTTGTATAGTCCTGTAAATTGCCAACATATTTTTCTGTGGACCACAAATTTATTAAAATTTTATTCAGTCTAAAACATTTTTTAAACTACTGAATTCACACTTCCAGAGATTATCGACCCTAAGTAGGTCATGTATCCAGTTCTTTGTGCATCCATGTGTATGATTTTATTTATGTTATGAATACATCTCTTAGTATACTCAATGTGGTTCGACTTGAAAGTACATAACTCAGTTAGCAGCAGACTTTGACATATTCATGCTGATCATTCGCAATGCTTACGAGTACTTTTGTGTAGCCATGTACATGATCTATATCATTTATACACACCGCATAGAAAGAAAAAAATTATTTAAACTTAAACCAATAAATGGATAACGTTTAACCCATAAACTCATAAATACCATAAATGAATTCGCACTTCCAGCAATTATCTCGTAGACAGCTTTTTCAGATACAGAACTGTAACAGTCTTTTTTGTGTGTCCCTGTAAATGCTATACACATCACGTTATACAACAGGTAACTTGTAGTAGGCCTCAGTAACGTATATTAATTTCATCATATTTGAAATAGTATAAGTGAAATAAAACTTTATACAAAGCTTTTTCTCGTATAACATTAAATAGCAGAATTATTTTTCGTGATCTTGTAAACAAAGATTAAATGCTTTGCAACCCATATTCAGCAGAATGCATGTTGTAATGCACTTCATAAATGAATATTACTTTTATTATGTTTTAAATGGCTAAAATAATTAAAATGAACTTCAAACAATTTTTTCACATTCACCGTAAAGAAAAAGTCTGTTGACCCGCCCTGTAAATAAACTATACCTATTACAAATTTCACTGTCAATAGATATCGTGCTATTTTAAACGTAAAAGACATACAAAAAATTCATGACGATCGGGGTATATTTCATTTCTTTATACAAATGTGCTATGGTTGTCGACAAAATTTTTATGTTAAATATTACAGGATCTTTTAAAAACGTAATTTTCAACATACGTTATGTTTAAGTTTTAACTTAAAGCAAATGTAATAGTAACAGAGTTAAATTAATCTTAATTAATTTGTAAGTCTTTTTATTCATTATGCAAGCATTATTAGATTTATTGTACAAGTAATTTAATTTAATATAATGCATAGTCATATGGAACCAGTTATAAGTCATCTTTTCTATTCTATTTTAAATATGTTACCCTTGAAAATGTTTTCAAATCAAAAATTTTGAATTTAATTAACCAAAAAGAACGAAAAAGCATACGGCCAATATATATTATGTAACGCTTTCCAATACACTCAGAATAAATACACTTAAAAAATTTACAGTTTATTAAGTGTATTTATTCTGAGTGTATTTATTCTGACAAAGAAACCACTTTTGTTGTTGCTCGCTCCTAGCATCGAGACCTGGTGCCCTTTGTAGCCATATACATAAAAGTTAGAGAACCGAAAAATATTCTCTGTTAAAATAATATTTTATATACTTTTTTATACTTTTAATTTTTTATTATTATATATTTATTTATTTATTTCACGCCAAAAGAGAGTTAATTCGCCAAATATGGCGCTACAATTTTTCCGCCATCTTTATCCAAAGAGAAAATGTACAAATCATATTACTGGAATTATATCAGATTGCTATTTTTTTTTAATTGATAGCATAAGAGACAAATATTAGGTTTTTATTTTTTTTTCTATGCAGACGATAAACATATAAGTAATAAACATAATTCTACAAAATCTTCGAAGATCATTGAAAACTATTTTTTAGGGAAATACAAAATAAGCAAAATATTTTCTTTCGAAATCGAATGAAATAAAGTTTCGAATGTTTAAAATGAAATGTTGCTGTATTAAATGGTCCTTCGGTAAAAGTAATCATAAAATAAATTGATATTTTTACACAATTTAAACAAATTACTGTGGCGAATTAGGTCGGACATTGCAATTTCTAGCTATTACAAATTCAGTTATGACACTTGGCTAGGGTTGCCGAAAAGCTCTACTTTTGAAAATAAACGCCAACTGTTTCCCCGCCAAAAATATAAATATAAAGTTGCAATTTTTCAAAATCAAATTTGTGGGTTTTTGAAGGAATTTTCAAACTTTTTTTAGTATTTTATACTTATTATTAACTGGTTTTTATTTTTAAATGATTTTCTTTAAAAAAATTCGATGTTAATAGTCCGATATGTGGTCTCGAAAATTGCATTTTCAGAAAGTTATGCTGAGGTATAATCAAGAAATATTATTTTAACAGAACAATTTTATCGATTCTTAAACTTCATAATATGGGGCTTTAAAATGCACCAGGTCTCAATGCTAGGTGCGAGCAACACGAAAAGTGGTTCCCTTGTGAGTGTAAAAATTTTACAGTTTATTAAGGTAAAATATGATGCCTCAATAAACAATTTCTACTATTACAATCAACAGTAAAATAACTATCCCTTTTTCAGCCCTATATATGTTCTATGGATTTGTATACATACTACATGCTGAAAGTTAATTCAGTGAAACGAATAACACAGTTGATAATTTCCATTCAGCAATTTTCGTGTATAAACGAAAATGTATTTCAGAAATTTGTGCAGTCGTGTGTATGATCTACAGAATTTATCGACATCAAGTAATATTTAAAAAAATACATCAATTTAAAAACAAGTACCATAATCGAAAACGTACTTCTTGCAGTTAATATGCATAGGCTTCAATAGTTCATTTTCTTCTGTAGCCAATGTATTTTGTGCGTTCCTGTGTTCCTTTAAATGAACGATGCATATCCAATATTACAGTAAGTCCCGTGTTGTACCCCTCAGTTATATATATACATTTCAGTGCATTTCAAATTGCGTAATATTATTAAAATACACCTTAGAACGATTTTCACCATAGACCGTAATGCAACGAAATTTTTTGACTGTCTGTGTAAATAAACGGGGAATTTTCAATACCGAGCATGCCACAGTGATATCAAGCAACATATTTAATTTCATGAAGGTCAGACAATATTTACGGGTGTTAGAGCACGGACGGACAAACAAACCGAATGCATAACACCTTTTAACTTTGAAAGTGTTAAAAATATTCCTAATATTACACTTGGTTTTTCATTCGGGATTTAATGTATATATTTTCAGAAATTCCAATTAATGACTTTCAGAAGTGAATAAAAAAATAATATTCTTACTTTATCTGTATTTAAAGTTATTTTATTTCCTAAAACAGCAATTAAATATACATTTTATTATACTATATTAGCTTTTACTTCCTATATGTGTTTCTATACTGATATTAAAAATTACAAACGAGAAATTTACGCAAGAGTGATAAATATTTTAAGAAACTCCAAAAAAACTTTCTGGAAAAATGGCACATTCATTATCGTTAGATTATACATCATTATAATAATCATTTATAGTGACATATTTAAAACTCCGTCTTCTCTTTCACTATAAGTTATGCAAAATCATCATTTATTTTAACTAGATTGAAATTTATCTTTAGGATAAAGACAATGGTTTAACGAATGTGTTTAATAAAAAAGGATTAATGATAGAAATGTTTTTCAATTTTTAAACAAAGTTGCAAAATTTCATCACTCTAAAGTATATAAAAAATCTTAGTTCTTTCGAAATGTTTGATAAGCAGTGTTTGATTTATTATATGTTTGGTCTCAAAATGAAAATTATATTAACATTATAGGCATGATTTATAATATAATAAGGATTTTGCGATATATTTTATACGTATATAGACTTTTTATTATGTTTAATTAAAATGTTTGTGTTTAATGTAAACATATATGTATTTTTTTTTTTTTTTTTTAGTTTTATTATACTTATAATTTTAAGAATTAGTTAATACCGAATGCTAGTTTTTATCTCAGTCAAATATTCTTGCAGTAATAGACGTAAAACTTAATATCATTTTTAAAGTATATTTTAATAGACAATAGTTTAATCTTAGGGCTTTAATAAATCTCCATTTCAAAACTAATACATGGATTTTTTGTAGCATGAATAAAACATTGTCATTGAGAAATACGAAATCATTTCAAATTTCATCAGTTTTGACAAATATGTGTAACTCATGGAGAAGTCAAAACATTTATCGACTGTAATTTTATTTAAAGTATACTTTTTTTTACTACTCAAATTTTCTACTAATTATATGGCAAATGATAAATAATTTTTTGAATTCATCATAAAAAATGTATCCATGTTTACTGTCGATATTTGTTACTACCGTCCTCTGAAATAAAGCATGTAATTATAAAGAATCTAGCATACGTTTTCGTTTCTAAAATAA
Organism: Maratus speciosus; assembly: GCA_963932465.1. Taxonomy (NCBI): domain Eukaryota; kingdom Metazoa; phylum Arthropoda; class Arachnida; order Araneae; family Salticidae; genus Maratus; species Maratus speciosus. The sequence continues at coordinate 545,271,372 of OZ010786.1, read as the reverse complement.
TTTTACAAAAAGAGAGAGGGAGAGAGAGATGAGAAATTTCTTGATTTAGAATGCATATTTGAGAAAATAATAAAACAAAATATTATGTGATACATTGCAAAATACATACATAAATCCGTAACGGAACTCTAGTATATTTTATATGTATCTATAGGGTGATATAAATAATACGAACGGAAAAATTTCTGCAACGGCGAGAATGTTTAAACAAATTCCGAAAAGTTTCTAGAAGAAAAGACACAAACTCTCATTATCTTTAAATTATACATTATTATAATAATTATTTATAATGCTTTGATGACCCATTTAAAATTCCTTCTTCAATTTCAATAAGATTAATGCAAAATCATCATTTATCTTAAGTATATTCAAGTTTATCATTAAGATAGACATGAATGTTTGACAAACAGTGTTTGATTTGTTGTAAGTGTGGGTTAAAAAATGAAAGCCATAGGATGTTTATAAACAGGATATATATCATGAAAAGTATATTATCATGTTATCGGTTGTATATTTTTTGGTCCAGTTTTGTTTTGTAAAATAAATAATAAATATTTTCCAGTGACTTCAAAACACATAGTTTTAATATTTTTTGGAATTGTGGATGCTGGCTTCTCTCCCACTTCATTTTGTAACAAAATAACACTCTAAGATTTATTTATATATTAAATGATATACGCATGAAATTTTAATAGACCACTCTTCATTGTAGAATATGTCAAGTTTATTCCTCCTCCGATATTTACTGATTTATTTAAAAAAAAAAAAAACTGTTATTTGTCAAAACAATAGTAATTATTATCAATGCAAAAATCCTTGACGGGTTAAAAGTTTCTGACGCAGCACTTTATCTTATGCTCTAAGAATTTTAAATATGGAACTTAAAAATACTGATATCAAATTTTGAGTGACGTTATGCTATTTCTTAAAAAAATATATTTTGTATTTATTTCATCATTTTATTTTTGTTTTATTTATAATCGCATGTGCAAAAGTTATGTTCAACATGAAAAGCTGCATAAAATTTTATTCGCTGTTGCTTTATCATTTACATCTCTCATAAATTCAAAATATGAGTTTTAAAAGATATGATGTAAAATTTAAGTGACGCCTTTATGTGACTTTAAAAGGTTTGTTTTAAAATTCAATTTAAATTATTTTTGACTTGGTTAAAATATTTTTTTACATATACACAATACTTTTAATTTTCCAATTCACTGTTAAATATATCCCTTTCATTGAATCTATACTATGCATTTAAATGTATTTATTTCAATAAATTGATGTATATTTGTGTTATGATGTATATAGTGTATACGCTATTCAAAATTGTGAGTAAGATTTATGTAAATGGTTTATTTGCGTCAAACTATCATTTTTCATACATTTCATGTAGTTTGGACACAATGACGCAAAGAAACCATTTTTTAACAACGCTATCAGAAAATGATTTTAAATAAGAGATTTTAAATGTAACGTTTTAAATCTGACATAATTTTCACCAAACTTTCCTGTCTCTTTGTAACATTCAACTGAAAATATTTTTATTATTTGAAAGATAATATTATTATTTGCGCTACCTTAAAATTGGCAACTATAGTTAGAAATATCATCTCGAAATTTGAAATAAATCTCTCATATAAATATATTTTTTTAATTTAAACTGTTTTGCAATATTATTATTTGGCCACTTTGGCCAATATGACGTAATTTCCTCCATTTACGACTTTTAACACATATCAATGAATTTATTATTTAAAAATTTTCATTTTCTTTTAATTTTCACGTGTAAATATAATTTTTATGACGTAATTTTCAATGTTTTCCTGCTTTTAATGCTTAATCATTTAATTCTAATTTGAAAATAATTGATTATTTTATAATTTTCTTTCATTTTAAGTAAGCATGTGTAAAAACATTTTTTATGACGTAATGTTTAATATTTTCCTGATTTTAACACGTTATCATTTAATTCTAATTTAAAAGGATTTTTTTCTGTTTATAATAGTCACGTGTGAATAAATTTTTAATTTAAAGGATATATTATTCTTTGCGCTGTTTTAACAATTGGCAACAATTTTAAATAACCTTTTCTAAAAAATATCTCTGGAAATTCTGAAAATTTTAATTTAAAATTGAAATAAACCGTCAAAAAATTAGGCAAGTTAAAAATAATAAATGCACTCTGCAAACTTCGAGTTTCTATTGAATGATTAAATTGAATGAAAATGATTAAATTCCCATGTATATTTTTTTTCCTATGAGACTTTTTTAATGAGACAATTTTATCCAGATTTAACATTAAATATCTCTTAAAATAATTCTTCGATTTAAAAACTGTCTACTTCAACGTTTTTATCAAACATTTCTCTATAATTCTACCCATTTTAATATTTTTGTATGCAGTAATTTTCTTAATATTTGCGAAATAGACCTCTAGTCGCAAGAGATTCTTTCAAAGCGGCAAAGAGCGTTAGTTTTTTTTTTTTTTTTCGAATAAGAGACAAAATGTAGTACGCAATTGCGTCAAAAGATGGCGACACCAGAATTCTGATATGCTTATTATGTAAACTGTAAATATTGCAAAGTTAAATAAAAACAATTGTCTCGGGGTTATCAAACTTCATTGATATTTATAAATAAAACATTTCAACTAAATTATTTATTATAAAAGAATTATTACATCACAATAGTTTTTATGCAAGGAAAATAATAATTATAATAATAATAATATTATGGATGTCAGTGATTATATATTGATTGACCGTCATAATAATAAAAATTGATATTATAAAAAGAAGAGCTGAAATTAATTATTTTTTTTACGTTTCTGATCGTGTGATTTATATTCAAATAATAATTATTAATGTATATTTTTTGTAAAGTGATTGAAATTAAATATATTTATAAAATTTATGGTAATATTTTTATTGTTGAAAAATTGCCAAGAAATAATCATCATCAAATTGGCGTCATTATAATTGTAATTTTATTTAACTTAATAGCAATTAAAAAATTACAAAGGAACTGAGAATAATGGTCAACTAACAGACTTAAAAAAACATTCACATGTGAAAACACGTATCAGTGAGTATCGAACTGCCTATCTTAAGATCAGTAAACGATGGCCCTCAACCACTCAGCCAGTGGGAAGACAAAATTTTTCTCCTCAAAAGTGGTTAAAAAGAAAGCATGTGTATGAATACAGTATCATGCATTTTCGGTGAAATTTTCATAGAATGGCGAAGAAATATAGTCCGATTTTTCATGCGCATTATAAAACGAAAAAGAGTATTGCTGGAAACAATTGTTATTTGGTTCATCTGAAACATTTTTATTTGATTTTTAAAAAATCGCCCGTGTCATTTTCGAGAGAAAAAAAAACCGAATTATTTAACGAACGAGAGTTTTCCCAGAAAAAAGAAAAGTGTTATTCACCTCGCCTTAATCACATTTATATTATGTATCAATTTAAAAATAATCGTTAGAACAGTTTTCGAGATTTTCAAATTAGGAACTTCCTCGATATCATACCAACGTTTTCACTTTAAAAATGGCTATTTAGATCTCAAAATATACTGCACGTAGAAATGTAAAAATTTCAGTATACGATTAGACTGCAGATATAAGACTGTTCTAGAAAATTCAGAACAATAAGTCCTATAACTGCTGAGTTATTAAAAGGCGGCTTTTCGCGTTTTCTTTGATGTCGAGCTAGCTGTATATATGAGTTCCGCCATCTACGAATTCTATGATACGATACGATACGATTTTAACGATACGATACGATACGATTTTAGGCTTAAGGCTGCGTCACTCCGAATACTACCATCTTCACATGATTGTTCGATACACACGATTGTTCGATATATATTTTATAGTTATAGAACTTCTCTTTCTATCCTGATGGAATAGAAAATGATTAGTATTAACAATTTGGAATTGATACTAACTTAGCAATTTATATTTCCAAATATATGGCGTAAATCACATTACCAACATTATCCCCTTTAAAAACTTGCCCCGTTTTTCAGAGACAGAATAAAAAATATTTTTTGTAGTTGCGTGAATGAATTCGTGAAATGCTAAAGCGGAAAATCTTTGTCTGGAACAGTGTTCATTCCTAACATTACAAAATACAATAACAATAAAGTAAAAAACTGATTAAACTAAAAACAAGTAATATAAAGATTTAGTTTTTAAAGTCAATTCCTACTTAGGTCATCAAAGTAAAATTTAATATAAAAGAAAAAAACTGTTACTAATTTTATTTATAAGAGTAGAAATTAGGAATTCTGCTTTTTCAGAATTTAGTGTTGCCCCCGATGAAAAAAAAGAAATATGTGTGTATATATAAATAGTAAAAAACATATTTCAGTTTTAAGACTTAAAGCACACACTTTTACTTTTATTTTATGTAAAATGACGTCATTCGCATCTGCTTAAGAAATCCACATTTACGATCCACTCTTAAACATCTACGGAAAAGCATGCATACGATGTCACTATCGCCAAATAATAGAAAAATGCAGCAAAAACATGCCGTCATTAAATAAACTCGATAGAAAAAAACGGCTATCTAATGATTCACATGTATTCATTTGTTTGTAACATTAATATAGACGATTTCAATTGTGACGTCAGTCCTGACGTTTTGGTTGGAAACTGACACCAAACAAACGGTTGTTATGTTGTATTTTCTATTTTGTTTGTGTGTTGCAGCTATATCTTATATCTATATCTCACATCTAAGTGTTTTAATACTTGATATGTACTGGTAACATTTTACTACGATTTATATTTCAAAGAAATGACGCATAGCAACCGTTTGTGTGGAGTCAGTTTCCAAACCAAAACTTTATGACTGACGACACACTGAAAGCGTCTATAGATACTTTAAATTAAATATAGTTTATAATAGCTCCATGTTTTAACACTAATTTTTCGTTTTATATTTCTTCAAAATAGCATGCATTTTAACTACATTTTCTTTCGTTTGTTATAAAGAAAATGGCAACAAAAAGATATAATTGCTATTTTTCAGCTATTTTCCATTTACTTTCTACATAATTGTACTTGAGTTGCCAAAATTAGACAAAATTAATATTTGTAAAATAAATGGAGGTATGGTTTTCAAAAAAATTCCATTTAAAACTACTTTTTTCCCCTATACGATGGTATAAAAATTGAAAACGTGCGATGCTTAGAAATTAAAAAATTGCTATAGAGTATTTAATTGTACAGCTTTGTTTTACGGCAGGGTTCTGTAAGGTAACGTTATTTTTTGAAGACGACAAAAAATAAGCTAGGAGAAAGAAATAGCATACCGGGGGCTAATAATCCCTTAAGCTAATATTTGTTTTTGTTGCATTAAAATATCTCAATTTGTTGATTTTCTATAAGCAAGTTGGTTTACAATGGAAGTCTATGGGAATTTGGTGAAATATTAGAGATGTCGCCAAGTTAGCGTCACTTTTGGCGACTCATTTTGGTCACCAAAATTGCCGATATATCGCCAAGTTGACGACAAACTTTCCGGTATTTGGCGGCAGAACAGGGTCACCCTTATTTTCACTTTAGATTGTTTCAATTAATCCTATTGTTCTGTGTTTTTTTTTTTCTGGGACTTTTATCTTGAATGCGGTTTTTCGTTCTTGGTGGTGGGGTTTTCCGCCGGAGCGTTGGACATATGACAAATTTTGTGAATGCTCAAGTCGGCTGATCCTATGGTAAACCTGTTATAGATATGAAGATGCATTAAATACTGTTCAATAACCAATGGCCGCCATTTTGTCTTCCATATAAAACTAATATTAATTAATTAAAAATTAATTAATCAATTAATATTAGAAAAATCTGTATTAACATCAAGTGTCATCCAGTACAAGTTTAAAAAAAATTATTTCAACTTGATAGCATGAATAATAAGTATTTTATTAACTATTGAATATTTGAACAAGATATATAAATAAATATAAGGGGAGTGTGAATTAATGGTAGGAATTTAAAAAAACAAAACAAGGATTGCATTGTTAAAATCTAGATGATACTTGTATTGGAATTATAAACTTCCAGAACAGCTAATTATTCATCAACATTAAGAAGACTTACTACTATTACAGTCCAGGAACAAATGTTACGAATAACTGAACAGATGGCTGACACAAATAGGCAAATTTGCTTTTCTAAAATTTGGACTCATGTTTAAAACTACTTTTTTACCTTTTTCTTTATATTTGAAAACTTTACTTTATAAATGCTGCCTTATCATTATATATTTCGACTTAACTTTCTGATCTCATTTCTACATAATAATTTGTCGATATTATTATTGGTTTTTCCATGAATAAAATTATAATTATTTATAATATGAAAGGCACAATTTCATAAAATTAAAAAGATTATAATAATAAAGGCCTATATTAGTCCAGAAATAACCCGAAATAGGTTTTTTAAACCTTTAAGGCCTGACCTAAAAAAATCGTGCATGTGATTCAAAAGAAAATGATATAACATTTTCCCATTTTTTGCGAGATTTAAAATCGAGCCTGCAACCACAGATTCGTGTGTATCCTACCTTGGCCTAGCCTGACATCAGATATTGTTTAAATGTTTTTTTAAATCAAATATGGTCCTATTAATTAGGGTAAAATACCAAAACTTTTAGTTTCTATTAAAAATCTTCCGGTCTTAACCCTTTGATTGGCAAGTGACTGCGTTCTTGTAATGTTGAATTCACTCCGGAATCTTTGAAAATTCTCAGTTCAAAATAATACAAAGCAGTTGTATAACTTTTTTTCCACGTGACTTATAAAATAAAATTTATTTAAACGTTTCCAGTCCGAATCTTCATTGAACTTAGGTGGGATATCATATATAGCCCCTCCCCCTCAATGGAGTAAAGGGTTAAAACACGAGTATAAAGATTATTCAATTCATAAAAAATGTATCATTCACATTAAAGGAGCATTGATTTCAAAAGATTCAGATCTATATTTATGATTTTACAAGGTAAAAACTAATCTCTTTGACATTTGATGCTGTATATATATATTATATATACACAGCTCAAAAAAATTAGGTGAACAAGCTTAAATAGTGAAGAGAACAGTGCAAGACAGCCATGTATGGGCATAAAATGGATAGCACACGTGTATCAATGCATAATACAGAAAAAAAGACCAACAATTTTGTAAGGGAGCTCTTATTCTTTAAAAAGATGAAAAGAACATAAAGATGGTTTAGGGCACCAATTTGGTTACATGTAAATGATAAAATAAATTATTGTTTAGAAATGATGCAAGATTTTTAATATGGCGTGTGGTCTCCTCGAACAGCTAAGACTGTTGCATACGTGTTTTCCAAGTATGCGATAAGATTACCTACAAGGTTTTGGGAATACTGTTCCAATGTACAAGAATTGCAATCTCCAAGTCCCGGATAGTAAAAGGAGGGCTTGGTCTCGCAGCAATGCATCGTCTAAGTATGTACCAAACATGATCGATCGGATTTAGGTCCAGAGAGCATGCTGGTCTTTCCGTACTCGCTATTGTTTCAACTTCAATCATGTTTTCCACAAGACGAGCTGTATGAGGTCTGGAATTATCATGCATGGAAAAATGAAATCACTGATTGCTGCGACATAAAATACGACATTAGGTCTCAGTATCTCGTCTGTATAACTTCGGACCGCCCAAGTGCAGTGCCGAATGATATGCATGCCCGTACATCCACTAATGCTGATTCCAACCCATAGCATGAACCCACCACGTCTGTAATGCGATCTTTCACGAACGAATGTCAGAGAATTTTGAGTGTCTCACTCTCTCCATGCCAAAACACAGCAGATGTCACATACAGACTTAATTGGGACTCGTTTGTAAACAGAATTTGACTCCAACAACTTTGCCTCCAAACTCGATGTTCAGTTGCCCAACTTCTTTGGGCAGCACAGGTGTTTGAGATCAATTGAATACAGACCAAATGGTGCATAGATACCACCCTTATGATGTCTATTTTGGACTGATTGGCTGGACACCCTTCGTCCTGTGACCAAGAACGATTATGTTTGCAGCAAAGTAGCGTTGCCCGTTCCGTCTCGACGAGCTGTTAACAGGATAAATCTGCCATTAGATTATGTGGTAACACATGACGGACCTTGACCTTGTCGATGTCTACCATTCCATATGTCTTGGAATTGATTCTATAGCCTTGCATTGACATAGCCTTGTAACCGCAACAACATCCGCTAGACTGTTGTGTTTCCCCATATTCAAATGTCCCGAAAACACGCCAAGGCATGGATTCTGTTAACTCACACCATGGATTGTGGTAAATGATGTTGTTGTGAAATTTGCAAGTCACCTTTTCTCAAAAGACAACTCAACACTTTTCCTAGTTCTTGACGTCATAAACTTTAATCTTCATGTGGAGATTTTTTTTTATCTGTTTACTGCTACCATTTAAATTATGGATGTTTTATTTTACGTTACTTATCGGTGTAAATATTCGTGTAATTTTGTTAAAACCACGTGTTTCCCTAATTGTTTTTAGCAGTGTAAGCATACTATTTTAACACTAGAACTACCGATGTTTTATATATACCTAGTTTTACCGCACCCGTCAAATTGACGGATTTTTTATCATGGCTTTCATTTAACTTTTAACTTTATTATTTAACAAAAATAACATTTAATATAATAATTCGTTAATTATTAATAAAAAACAAACAAAAACATTTTTTATTTGCATTTATAGTATAGTACATTTGATATGATTGAAATAACTATGGGGCACGTATTTTACAAATACATGTTATCTGAGATGAACACTTGCCACTTAGTTAATGTAAATAAAATAACATAATTTAATAGAAACAACATTTAATATAATAATTAATTAATTATTAATAAAAAACAAACAAAAACAGTCTCTATTTGCATTCATAGTATAGCATATTTATATGTATGAAATAACTATGAGGCACATATTTTATAAATACATGTTATCTTAGATGATCACTTGCCACTCAGTTAATGTAAATAAGATAACATAATTTAATAAAAACAACATTTAATATAATAATTAATTAATTATTAATAAATAAAAAAACAGTTTATATTTGCATTTATAGTATAGCACATTTATGTGTATCAAATAACCATGAGGCAAATATTTTACAAGTACATGCTGTTTTAGATGAACACTTGCCACTAACATATTTGTTGCATACATTGCAGGTATAAATCGCTCTGTTTTTGTTGCACAATCGAATTTGGCAAGATTTGTGTTCATAAGGACTTTTATTAGTTTTCTGGAGTACAATCCATAGCTTTCCGTTCTTGTTTTTGGGAGGAGGCTTCTTTTCTGCAGCACCTATATCACTGGAGAGTTCTTCGGATAATTGAAATAAAAATTGTTTTCTAGTTATATTTTCATCACAAGTCTATATAAAATCCACCCATTGATTGCTGCTAAGTCCAAAATATCGTAAAATACCTGCAAAGTCATCTACGTGAACCTGCTTTTATACTGTATTTGCGGGCCATTTGGTCAACTACATCTACTCCAAACTTAGTCTCATTGTAAAACGACACATTTGCAGGAATTGTTTTTCGATTAGAAGCAATTTTTACGGATTAATGTTTTGAGCTAAGAAGTAGTACTTTTTTACGAGACTTACTTTTGTAAATTGTTAGAACAGTATCATTTGATTTGTAGAGTTTTGTGTAGAAAAGAGCCATGTTATCTTTTCTAACTTTAGCTATTTTCAGAAATTCTCTTTTATTAGCTCACTTAGTTCCAACGAGACTTGTTTTTTTGGTCAGTAGCTTCTTTGCGAGTTGTGTACGTGTAAAAAAATTATCCGTTGTTATATTTCTACCACAGTTTACATAGTTTTTTACAAGATTCAAAAATACAAATTCATTCAGAGGTACTCCTAATGGTCTAAGTTCATATTTGCCTAAATAGCGAAAGTCATTTATAAGATATTTACTTCGCACGTCTACAGCTAACTAAAACTTAATTCCGAATTTGTGCGGTTTGTTGGGCATATATTGCAGAAATCTGCATCTTGCCTTTGTGGGAAACAGTTGTTCACCTACGTTTATATTCTGATCTGGTTTGTAACAAGCTTGGCTGTTATCAATAAAGGACTTCCACATTTTGGAAGCTAATCCAAATTTGTCAGTTCTTAAGCGAACACTCCTCTCGCTTTTTTTGTCGAGTCTCATAATTTCTGAAAATCTGTTTCTACTCATAGTTTCGTAAAATAAAGAAGGTCCCCATTTTTCTGACCACAAATGTGATAATTTCAAATTTCTTGCTTCGTAGGCTCCTCGAGCATACAAAATAGCTACAAACGCATATAATTCTTCAATAGTAATTTTCCAATCGTCCTTTTGTGAAACATTTCTAGCCTCGATCTCAGTGCAAGTTTTTATGTGATTCATCATTCGATTATCAATTATAAGTCTAAATGCACTGCTAACATTACCAAGCATAATGTTCCACTTCGCAAAACCAACTGGGCCTGAACTATCCTTGAATATAGTATGTGGTGGGAGTCTACCAACAAAACCATTCCCTAGTACTTCCCATTCAGTACCGTCGAGAGCAATGTTTTTCTTCTGTCTTTTTTCGGTTTCTGTTTGGCTATCTGACTGCGTATCTGAACATATTCGCAATCGCATTCTGCGTCTGTGGCTCTTTTGGGGAATTTCATCTTCACTCCCTGAATCTTCACTTTCATATTCATCTTCTTCACTTTCTTCAATATCTCGTGCTTCAATTTCATCTTCAGCTTCTTCAGAGTCTGAAAATTCAGTTTTATTTTCCACGAAAGATATGTCCAAATTATTATTACTTGAATTAGTGTCCGAACAGGCTTCATTTATAGTAATGAGTTCTTTGAATTCTTCGAATAATTTTTTGCTTCCTGGAAATAGTTTCATTGTTCCTTACAATTTACAAGAAATAAATTTTAAAGCTCATATATTTTGCCATGTCCTAAAACGACATTCTTCGAACACACACAATCTATCATATCTCATACTCGCGGGCAGGGCAAACAACATGTACCTATTCGTTTCTCACTTCATTTCAGTTTTTACTTCCTTTCTCTCTCTTACTTTTAGGCCTCGCCTTCTGGTATTCCGACGATTTGTAGGGTGTCTCTATTAGTGAGTGACATCGGCTGTTGGAAATCAAGCTGTGCATGAAAACAATTAGCTTTACTACAATACTATGTTCCGAGATTGGACTTTTTACAGATTACACTTTGCACAGATTGCACTTTTCACCAAGAACATTATCACGTTAGAAGTACAACTATTAGTGATTGCGTCCTGATTACATTTACCAGTCACACCGTTCAGTTCTAAACTGAATCGTAATCGGAGCAAATTGGATCTCGTTATAACGGCTGTCGAACACTTTGGATCATTCAACTTCGAAATTACCAAAGCCGTCATTTTGACGTTGTCTTGGTATAGATAGGTATAGGTCATACTGATTATGGAAATTAAAGTGGGTGAGTGGAAACTGAATAGGAATATTTAACTATTCTTATATTTCATTCAAAGTCGTATCATAAAATTCTAGAAGAATACGTAAATTATATCAAATTTTTAAGCATGAAATGTGAAAACCGTCAAAATGACGGTCTTGGTAGTTCTAGTGATAATGATGATTTTAATGTAATTATTATGTTATAAATTAACTCCAATCATGTTTCACTTACAGTAATTGATATTTTTTATATTACATCTTAAAAACATATATATATGCTCTTTCATGAGTTAAACAGACAACACAGTAAAACAGTAAGATATACAATTTCATTATTTAGATTATTTAAAAGTTTATTTGAAAAATCATAACAATATTTTAATCAGCGGAGGAACTAAAATCTGTGTTAAAGCTAACAGAAACAATTAATAAAAATGTTTAAACAATTAACAGGATTGACTTATTTTGTATTACTTAAAAGTGAATTTACAAGCGATTCATTGAGCAAGACATAAGTTTAGTTAAGAGATTTGTTTAACTTTTTGAATAATATATTTAGGATAAAATGTGCTCAAGATACTCATTATTAAATGTGCTCAATGTGTTCATTATTAAGGAAATATATACATTATTTTTAATAGTATATATTTTAAATATATCATAGTTTTTAAATATTTTTTAAAAGCAAATGAATAAAAAAATACATATGTATACATATGTAAAAATACATGAGTATATACTTCATATTGCATTTAAAATAAAAATCTACAACAAACAATGAAAATCATATTTTTCAGAAAGAAAGGAGAACAGAACAAAACCTGCATATAATAATAAGGGCATTTTTGCAATGATTTGTTACACTTTTCAGTTTAGTTTTTTTACCCAAAAATGTATATGTTTGTGTTTTAAGAGAAACGTATGCGCATACAATCTTATAAAATACTACACACACTGTCAGAAATTAAAAACTACTTAATGGTCAATGAAAGTTTTTGTAAATCGAAGTTGATTATGAAGATGTTTATTGTATAAATTAATTAATTAATTTATTCCAAATTTCATCTTGATATATATTTAAAAATTGGTATTAAGTTATAAAAATATTGATTTAAAAATGATCTAAAAATTTAATTTTACTGTTTATTTATTAATTGATATTTGCTGAGATAATTTGCTGAAAACTTTCCATAAATAAATTCTTTAAACAAATTTTCTAGAAATAGAAAATTTAAAATCTATCGAAAGCTGTCTTTGTTTGTTATCTGTAAAAAAGATAATAATAAAAATTATATTTCAATGGGGAAAAGAAAATAGTTAGTCATGTAATTAGTTTTATGTTGTTCTAAATATATTTATTTTTCTAAATATGTTGTATGCATATAATAAGATTCATAATATTCTGCATATGGTTTATTAATTTTAAATTTATCTTATATGTAGGTCTTCTATAACGAACCTTATTCTCCTTTTAATATAATTGAGGAAGAATATAAGTCAAAAAAGTTACCTGTTCACCCAAGTATACTAATGAATTAATTTCACATCATTCCTCCATATACATAACTAGCTTTTTCATAAAAATTATAATTTGAATACAGAAAATTCTAAGATACTTTTAATGACATATAATTATTCTGTGTTTCCAGATCGTTAATACAATACTTCAGTACTTTATATCCTTAATTATTATTCCATCTTATGTCGATTCAGAACAATAAGATCGAATTATTAACCTTCCTTTAAAGTTTTAAATCACTCTGCTATAATTTCTGAACTATAAAAATTAAACTGACTTTGCAAAAATTTCTAAAGCAATTATCATAAATATTATCAATTTATGCTCCATTGATCATAAATTAAAAATGGATTTTCGCGCATTTTTAATTGCTGCAATTAATGTTAATCATATTAATTGAAATACAAGTGAATATATTTAAATATAAACTATATAAAAAAAAATATGGGTGTGATTATCATATGATCACCTGCAAAGCATGTACCACTGGACAAAGAGAAAACAAGAGCATCAACATTTAACGGTATTATTTTACAACTTGCCAGAAATCATAATATTAACTATTTATGTAAATGATCTGAAATGCATGTTTGTCGGATGTTAATTTAGAGATATAAAAAAGGTTTGTATATCACTCAGCAGTAGGTATTCTCTGGCGTATAAGGGAACTCGTTTGTTGAGGTGTTTTCGTCTTCTAAAACAGATATAGATGAATAGATACATGAACAATGATACGGATGTAATTTTTGTCCAATAGGCATTTACGCAAGCGATTTCAATTTAGGATTGCGCTGATTTGTTTGTACTTTCCGTAGTAACTAAGCTGTATCTCACGGACATGTTACTACATTGTAAATGACTTTAAAAACTAGGCAATATAAAAGAAAAAAGTAGCATTGTTCCACAACTGTTGATGTAACAAATAGACGTCATCACACTTCAACTAATGAAACTAAGAAATGTACACCCTCCCCCCTCCACACACACATACACAATCTACGAATTTCTGTATTATGAAAAACACAAGAATTTGTTTGAGTTCCAGAATCAATAAGAACCTATTTGCGATAATAGGGAGATGTCACTCCGCATTTATACCCCCATGTACGAAGACAACTACTGACGCAATAGATTTTATGGGAACTTTAAGATTGTCTTTGGGAGGGGTGTCTTGCTGCTTCTATCGCTAAGGAGTGACATTGCTTCATATGGATTACATTGTTATAGTCAATTTAACACATTATCTTTTTTAAGTAAAATAAGTCATCTATGCAGTTTATTTGAGACAATCACATTTAATCACATTCAACCAATTGTTTGATAGTGTTGCACTTTTTTGCGGCAGGTAGTGTCTAAAGTATTTTTTTTTGTGCGTGTGTGTGTGTAAAATGTCTTTTTCGAAAATTGAATATGATGTTTTAATATAATACGTATTTTTTAATTCATTTTGTATTTAAATTGTTTAAGTACAAAATATATTTAGGTGGATGAATATCACACTAGCAGTCACGGACTGAGAAATTTGTTTTTTCGCAATCATACATTATTTTTACAAATAAAATAAATATGTAAAAATAAATTACATAAAAAGAAAATAGCGTCAAAGATTAATATATAAATTTTGTATTAAAAATCAATGCATAATTTGTTGTAACTTCTATCCAAAAAATTAGTTATTTGTTAATTTCTCAGATGATATTTTTTTTATTACACATGTCGTATTTTGTCCATAATGTACGCAGTCGGTACAGAAATCTTTAGTTGAAAAAAAATCTTCATAAGAATATCCATAAAAAATATTAAACATGCGATTATAAACATAACAGTTTATATCGATATTCCGCATCTAAAAATTATTTGCCAAACTTATATTTATTTTTAAAGAAGCATGTCTTTTAAAATACAAGACTTTTTTAAATTAAAATTTTATGCATAAAATTTATACTAAAAATGCTAGTTCTACAGATTTTTAAAGGAATTTTCTGTGACCAATACCTCTTTCATTTTATCGTTAAAACATAAATTACCACCATGATGGATGCACGTTTATGTTAGAAGAGAAAACTTTAATAATAAATTTAAATGCTTCGAATGAATTTTGAGGACGTGTATTACAAAACGTTTATTTTGCACTCATTTAAAAAATGTAGAACTATTATAATAAAATTGTAATTGTCGAGTATATATTTAACAGATGGACAAAACCACCAAATATCCATTCATCCCTTTTGAAAATATATCTTTTTCGAAATACCATTAGAATGGCGATGGTCTACTAATGTTCTTTTGATGAACTTCTGATAATGACGTTGTAAAGTGGTTTTACGAGTGGTTATCAAATGCTGTTGATAACAAATGATTCAGAAAATGTTTAGATAAAGGCGACAAGAATTTATACATAAAAAGAAATGCTGACATCATTAGATCGTGTTTTCCAAACATAAAATGCTTGGGGGCAAAATTGTCTTCATTCTGATACTGCAAAAAAAATTAAGAGCAATCATTTCTATAATACATCATCTTTAGAAGTATATATCGGTTGTCCTAAAAAGGACTGACTGTTTTTTTTTAATTCAATAACATGAAAACGTGACACATATTTAAAAAATTCTTGCAGAAAGGTCATGCATGAGGTCAAAAGTTTTTTTTTTTTTTTTTTTTTTTTTTTTTTGTTCAAATTACAGAAAATAGATGCCACTGTAAGCAGTAGGCGCTAAATAGAGGCTCGATTTTTTGGTCTTTCGGTTCTTCCATGCGAAAAAAGGAGATGAAAATGTATTGAGTGGGTCCCGAAATGCCAAAAATCGAACCTGAATTTAGCATCTGTTGATGGCAGCGCCATCTATTTTTTGTAATTCGAACTAAAATCGATAATCACTGTAAAAAAACTTTTGACCTTATGCATAACCCTCCTGTAAGAATTTTTTAAATATCTGTCACCGTTTGCAAGTTATTGAATTTTAAAATCAGTCAGTCCTTTTTAGGACACCCGGTAAATATGGTGCATAAATATATAAATATTTTAAGTCAATGAAATTTTTAAAAGAAAATAAAACATTCTACTCTTTAGAAGGTTAAGGCGATTATAACAAGATTATTTGTAAAATTATTATTCTAAACATTTAATTGAAATTGCACTTAAAAAATATATAGTTTCACAATGAAATTAGATTATTTTAGTCACTTTGTAGTAATAACTTTGAAATGTCTCAACATGTAATGTTATTTTTTGGGTACGGCTTTAAATTTAAAGAGACAGAGGATTATTTTTTTAACAGTTGTAAATTTTGCCCTGTGCTTTAAAACATTACAAAACATCAGTCTAAAGCTTTGTGATACCATCCTTGCAACACATGATGGTTACAAAATAACTCGCCGAGCATAAAATATGACTAAAGTTTTTTAAAGTCGTAAAAAATAACACTCTTTTCTAATATATTTTTTGAAAAGATATGAACTATCGAAACTTGGTTTTCTGTGTGAAAATGTTTGGAAAAAGAAACTTTTTTATAGCTTTAGACACATCATAATTAATAGCGAAAATAGCATTATTATGTTTTTTAATATAAAGAATTTGTAGATATGAGAGCACATAAAATTTAAAATTCAATCAATGGAACTATGAAAATAAATTATTAGGTTGAGCAAAAAATTCTGGGAAATTTTTAATCTAATAGTTACCAGAATTTGTATCGTATATGATGGTCGTGCCATCAATGCCGAGATCTATTGCCAGCAGTTGGATCGCGTCTGCGACAAATTGGTACAGAAGTATCCAAGATTGGTCCGCCGAAAGCGGGCTCTGTTTCAGAAAGACAATGCCAAACAGCACGTTGCACAGAGGACCAAGGAAAAGATTGCAGAGTTGGACACCGTCGAAATTCTTCCACACCCCGCCTACAGTCCAGGCGTGGCTGAATCCGATTATGGCCTCTTTCGATCAATGCAACACTTATCCAAGAGCCGTCGATTTGAATCCTTCAATGCAGTTAAAGAAGCATGTCAAGAGTTTTTTGATTCCAAGGAGCCGCCATGGTACTTCCATCAAATCCGGAATCTGGCAGAACGATGGCAGAAAATCGTGGGCTATGGTGGTCTCTACTTTGAAGAATAGTGTTTGTTGCTTTTGTTGTTAATTTGTGCATAACGACGCAACTTTGACAAATTTCCCAAAACTTTTTGCTCAACCTAGTAGATATGCTATAGACAAATAGCTTCAAAACCTTTAAAAAATCATTAAGATTGAAAACATGATATTAAGACTTCAAATATTTATACGTAATCTTTTCAAAAATCAGTATATAGAATAAATGCAAAATATTATTTTAATACATAAAACTTTAACTGGAGGTATTTTCGTATGAGGTGGATTCGATTAACTGGAGGTATTCATAACATTTAAACCGGAATTATTTTTCAGAATACTATCTACAAACTGTGTTTTTCTTTCTTTTAAAAATGAAATTTATTTTTACCCGACTGAAAAGAAGTGTTATGTGTTTCACGCGTATCTGGATATGTGGATTTATTTATAACCTCGAAACATCCCAACGGCTGGATGGATTTTAATGAATGATGTCTCTATCAATTCGTCTTAATCGTCCGATGGTTATAGGCTAGGTATTGTTTTTATAAATTCAAAATGGCGACTGTAAACTACAAAATGGCGGTAGAGACGAAAACATTACGCACCCTATTCAGTGGCGTATCATTGGATAGGTCTTTCAAAATAAAGATGATGTTTCATTGACTATTACGCAGTCAGAAGCTCCGTTTAAATATTACACAACCTGGAAGTTGTGTAGGTAGGATCTCTAGCTTTACTGCTACTCTAACCATCATAGACATCTATAGCCCTCACCAAAACAGTGTTTATAGATAGGAACTAGCAATTAAACGCAACTTAAAAGTCATCAATACAAATAAATAAAAAAAAATAGGTATGTAATATAAAAAAAAAAAATAGTTTCATATTGATGAGAAATAATTAATTAGTTCGCTTTTTACACAGTCGGGTTTTTTTATTTACACTTTGTTTACACTTTTGAGTAATATGTGTTTAAAAAAGTTTTCCCAGATTAACAAAACCTATGACATTATAGATGAATCTGATGCATACTATTTGAAAATTCTATTTCAACAGTAAACAAAGTCAACACATTTAACAATTAATTTTGCCATATAAAAGTGAAAAAAGTAAAAGCAGATTTGTTATACGATCAATTGCACATCATGCACAGCAACTTGGCGCTGAGCTAAAATTTCTCAATGAAAATACGTTTAAGTTAAGATATTTTTACATTTTTGTTTAAGACATTTTAAGTTAAATATAACATAGTATTCTTGAAAAATGCAACCATACTCCCGATACCAAAAGGAAAGAAGAAACCATACAAAGATCTTTTAAAAATTTTAATTCAGTTTCTATAAATGTTCGTTTTGCAGTATAAGCTTTCAGATATTCACTATTGAGTACATAAGAAATGAAAGCATTTTATAAAAAGCCACATAATAACAAAGGGAAGTTACAACAGAAGTTATTTCTAAAGAATAATACAAATGTTTGTAAAAGAATTATTCTTTTCCTTTAAATTTTATCGTCTATGAAATGGATATTTATTTCAAAACTAGGACATTGGATGTAAGACAAGGTAGCAAATAACTGCAAGTTTCGAGATATTCAATATTGAACATTTCAAAAGAAAATCTCAAACAAAACAATTGTGGGTTTTTTTTCCCTCTAAAACAGCTAATTTGTGAAGAGTGGAACTTCACTTAAATTATGAATTTGATTGAATAAATTTGAAATAAAAAAATCACAAGAAAGAAAAATGGATGGATGGATTATGAAACACTTTTCAATGCTTACAGAAATATTTAATGAAATTTCGCTGTTTATTACGGTTAAAAAATAAATAAATATTTTAGAAAAGGCATAACACACTTGAAAACAAAATTCCAGCAGTTACCGCCCATAGCTGGGAAATTAGCCCAATTCTTCTGTGCAGTCCTGTATTTTTTACAGGAATATACACATTTTACATAGTATGCTGAAACTTTGTTTATCAACATTCATAATAGAATGAAAATTCGCCTTCAGAATTTTTTACGAATATACAGAAACATACTATAGTATAAATTATTTTCTACAGTCCCATATAATACCAACATATTTTGTTTAAGATAAAATTTAATTCAGTGTAAAAAATGGTTTAAACTACTAAAATCACATTTACAGAGATTATCGACTGTAAGAGATCATATATGTAGTTCTTTTTCCGGCCCTGAATATGATTTTATTTATATTGTAACGGATTTTTTTTTACTTACTCTTTACGTGATCCTAAAATGTTATGCACTTTATTTTCAACACCGAACATGGCACGGTTATATACAACCACAACTATTAATTTCATGGCGATCGGACAAAATTACTCGAGTTAGAGCACGGACTGACACACAGGCATACAGACAGACAAACCGAAGTCATAAACATTTCTCAACGTTGTTGGAAAGTCTTAAAAACATTCCTGATATTACACTTGCTTATTAAATTGGAACTGAATGTACATATTTTACAGATTTAATGTACTTATTTTCAGTCATCCTCATTAAGGACTTTCAGCAGTGAATTAAAAAATAATATTATTACTTCAAAACTTTATTTTTTGACCTAAAACACTAATTAAGTCTGTGGAACTCGGTGTTTTACACCTGTATGTATTTATACATTGGTATTAAAAATTCGAAACGAGAAATTTACGTAAAAATGATAAATATTTTAAGAAATTCTAAAAAAAAAATTCTGGTAAAACATCACATTCATTATCATAAAATTATACATAATTATAATAATATTTTATAGGGAAACGGTTTAAGTTTTACTCTTCTACTTTAATAAAAGTTATGAAAAATCATCGTTTATCTTAACTAGACTGACGTTTATCTTTAGAATAAAGACAGACCGAATGTGTTTAATAAAAAAATATTAATGATAGAAACGATTTTGAATTTTTATACAAAGTTGCAAAATGTCAACACCTGTATGTATATGAAAAAGCATAGTTCTTTCAAAATGTTTGACGAACAGTATTTGATTTATTGTAAGTTTGGTTTAAAAATTAATTAAACATTGTAGACATGATTTAAACATAAAAAGCTTATTACGATACATTTTTTGTATATTATTTTCCACAATGTTGTAGTAGAATCTTTGTTCCCAATGTAAAAAATATAAGTAATTTTCAGTGATTTTAAAAACTATAATTATAAAATGTAGTCAATATTGAATATTTTTTTTCTCTCTCAATCATATATACGAGGTGCATTCAAGTTCTAAGGCCTCCGATTTTTTTTCTAGCTATTGACCGCAAAACTATGAAACTGGTGTTACTTCTCGATGTTATCTCCCTGCAGACGTACACATTTTTCACAATGTCGACGCCCTGATTCCATGGCCGCGGAGTAGGCTTCTTTAGGAATCTTTTTTGACCACTGGAAAATCGCTGAAGCAATAGCATCACTGCTGGTGAATGTGCGGCCACGAACAATATCTTTCATTGTTAGAAACAGACAAAAGTCACTAGGATCCAGGTCAGTTGAGTAGCATGAGAAATCACTTCAAAGTTGTTTTCACGAAGAAACTGTTGAGTAACGTTAGACCGATATGCGGGTGCGATGTCTTGGTGAAACAGCACGATTTGCTTTAGCGATTTTCCAGTGGTCAAAACAGACTACAAAAGAAGCCTTCGCCGCGGCCATGGAATCATGGCCTCGACGTTGTGAAAAATGTGTACGTCTGCAGGGAAATTACGTTTAGAAGCAACACCAGTTACATAGTTTTGCGGTGAGTAGTTAGAAAAAAAAATGGGGGCCTTGGAACTTGAATGAACCTCGTATTTTAATTTCAGTACTGGACACGAAACTTAATTTGCTTTTAAACATGTATCTTAGTAGACATTATTTTTAATTTTAAAACTGCAGGAAATGCAGGGATTTTTTGTAGCACATATCAAAATTGTATCTCAGAAATATATCAGAATTGTATCTCACGAAATTATTTTGAAATTTCATCAATTTTAAACAAGTCATGGAGGAGTCAAAAATTGTATCGACAGTAATTGTTTTTAAAGTATACTTTTAATGTACATATATTTTCATATTTTCTATAAACATGTCTGTAAAACATTTTCTTCTAATTATATGGTAAGTTATTAAACAAAATAATTTATCAGAAGAAATACATGTATCCATCTTATCTCTCGATATATGCTACTTCCGTCCTCAGAAATCATGTTCGTAATTATAATCAATTTAGCAAGTAATCATTTCTAGAATAATCTTTAAAAAAAAATAACATAAAAAGCTTAGACATTTCTTGAGATTGAATGCATATTTTCGAAAATAAAAAAACAAAATAATGTTTGAGCTATTGCAAAATCCCTAAGTAAACCGTTATCTCTCTTAAAAGCACCATAGAATGCCATTTCTGCATAAAAATGTACTTACTTTAACCCTTAACGGTCACATAAAATTACTGTTTAAAAATTCAAATTGCTCATCGGCAAAACTTTTTTGAAAAATAAATATTCACCTTATTTAATGTCAGGTAAAATGATACTATAATAAAGCCAATTACATTTTTTTTCAAACTGGTGGAAATCAAACAATCTGAGTAAAATACAAAGCATGTGAATACCACGTTAGCGAGTATTAAGGGATTAAAATAATTCAGCATTTAACAGCTCTTTATGTTCGGCTTTAACTGCTACACTTTGTAGAGAGTAAGATTTCCGGTTAAAGTTGAAATAAACAAAACAAATAAAAGATTTAAACTTTATCTTTTGATATAAATAATCATAAGTTTATTGAAATGTGCTATTATTATATACTATTGCTATTATAATATAAAATTATGTTTAATAATAGTAGAATCTTTTTAGAAGCAACGTTTCCAACGTGCGTTTTGTTGAACATTTATATAAAAGGAAATATATTGCGTCGATCGGAAAGTCGTGTTGTGTTGAAAAATCAATTCAAACCGGAAAATTCTGCCCGGTAATTATTAGAGATTAGTTATCGGAATCAATGTCTAATAAATTAATGATAGAATTTTCCGGTACGAATTGATTTTCGCAACACGACACGACTTTCAGATCGACCAATAATTATAACTGTAGAAAATCGATATTAATTATTCTGTATGTTTTATGTAATTATTTTTTTCTTATGCCAGAAAAAAATCTATCTAGTGCATAACTTACATAAGTATAGTATTTAACTTTATAGTAGTATTTGAAAGTGCTTTTTCGATTATATTTTATAACGTTTATCCTTGAACAAAAAAATTAATCTAGATTTTTAAGTTCAAGTACCTAAATACCTTCCTGATATTTCCCTTGCTCATTAAATTAAAAATTAATTTGAAAATGTAAGACAATTACCTATTTTACTAAGCATTATCTGCATAATAACCTACATAGTGTGTGTGAAAAGTTTAAACACATCATTATTCCAAAATAAAATTGTATTACTGACTGAAAGTCACTTTCCATTTCACATGACCTACAAATTATACTTTTTGAAAAATATTTAACAGATTTATGTTTTAAAATTTATCTCAAATAATAGAATTTATCAAAAGAACAAAAATGAATATGTCAAAACTTTAAGCACAGTAGTTCTTAAGTCTTTAGTAGAACAATAATTTAAAAAATAATAATTATTATTGTTCCATTCTGCTGAATTTCTTTAAATATGTACTATGTAAGTACGTGCAGTGCGGAAAAATTATATACATTTTTAAATGCATTTCTGAATTTCGAAACACTAGAATATATAAAATTAGTATTATTATTATCATTATTAAATGCGCTATTGTTTACAATTCGTATTAGGTTATGACGTCTTGAAATTAAAACATTAAACACGTAAAGTGAAATATAACATATGTCTACCTCATTTCATAACTATATGAAAAAAAAAAAAATGCCCCTATTTCAACACTCCTCTATATACTCGTATATATGAAAGGGAACTCTTTTCCTGTTCCATGGGGCTGAATATACTAGTGTTTATAAATAAAATATATAAAATATCAGGTAAAAGCATAGTTTGAATTTGAATCATATTTGCAGTTCCTGAAAGATTTTGAAGCTTTCAAATAAAAATTCAAATAGCTTTCAAATTCAAAATGCTGTTTCTCAAGAATTTGTGTACAAATATCTAGAGATGGTTTGTTTTAAAGTGTACAAACAGAATTTGTTTTCTTCTTTAAACATAAATGAAAGTACTTGCCACATACTAAATATTTCAAAATTTTAGAAATGATATTGTTTATAAAATATATCATATTGTGACAGAACATCTACCTATAAATTACAGAATGTTAAAGAAAATATAACAGGAATTTTCTCGAATTGCTCATACTTTAGCTTGATAATTATCTCTAATGTGAAACAAAGATATTTTTCTCAACTATGTTTTATAAATATTTGTATTTCCATTCTTATTTTAGTTTCCAGTTTTAATACTTTTTTTAAAAGTAGCTATTAAACCTGAATTAAATGATTTAATTGTATCATGAATTTTAGCATTTTAAAGATCCTGTTATTTCTTGTTATTAAAAATAATCCTTTGTATTTTCAATTAGCTTTATGACGGTTTTTGTCATAGGGTTTATATTTTTTTTGTTATTCACCTTGATAATTTCCAAAGATATGTGCAAACTTATATACATAAATAGTACAAACTAGTCAATAAATCTATCATATAAGTAAGCATTTGTGATTTGCCAAATAGATATGTATGATTTTAGTAGTGCTCATTCTAGTTCAGAATCATTTAATTTAAACGTACGCTGTTAATTAAATAGATTTATCCTGAATAGAATTTCAGCTATCTGAAATGTAATTTATATTATGAGATAAATATGTTATTGTAGCATATATTGAAAACACCGAAGCATAGTTACGCAGCAATAACAGTGTATTTATATAAATGTGTATATGTTAACCAGTTAAAAAATTGAAAACATTTATTTTTATTTATTAAATATTTATGACACAGACATTAAAAGTTCAAACATATAAAATTAGTTCTTCAAAAGTAATAGCATTTCGATAATGTTTTGAATTACTAAAATAAAATATAAAAACACTTCCCCCAGAAAAAATAAACGTTTCGAACTGTTGTTTAATGAAAAATCATGCACATTTAGAAGTTGAATCAACAAGGTTAACGATAAATAAAGTAATCAATTGGCATGCATTTATAATGCTTAAATTATTTATAAAAGAATCCATATATAATAAAGCGAGGAGAGTTCGCGCGGTAGGAGAGATTGCGCACAAAGAGATTCGACGGGAAGGAGTTGAGTGCGCGAGCAGCGACTCCAGGTAGTTGTACAGCATCATTAGTGCAGTGTCTACATGAATTTGCATATTGATTGTTCCAAGCGTCTTGGATAAATAGTGCTATTTTGTTTTGTTTTTCCAAAGTAAGTGCTTGAATTTTCACAACTGTTCGTCAGAATTTTTATAGAACGTCAGTAATACAAAATATTTTGAACTTAAACTATTTTTTATAAACTACTAACATGGACTAAGTATGCGAACACCAACAATTCATTTTAGAAGTGGCCATGTTTAAATAAAAGGCCGCGCAATCTCTCCTACCAAAATAGGAGAGTTTGCGCATCTACTACTTAGGAGAGATGGCGCATTTCCCAATAAGTTTATGTGCTAGGAGAGATTATTCAGCTTACTGATAAATTTGTATGAATTGCAAATTACTTGTAAAACGTATGAATGAATCAATTTTGAAATAATTTCTGAAAAACACATAAGTATCAAAACTAAATTTGGCAAAAAATTAATTTGCAAAAAAATACTTTTGCAGATAAAAAATTTATTAATAAATTAATAATACAGCTGTTATTAATTAATTTTATGTAATTATTTTTGTTAATAAATTAATAATGTATGTGTTAATAATTTAATTAAATATTTATATATATATTTTTAATTTATGAACAATTAATTTGCTAATAAATTAATTTTGTTAACTAAAATAAATTTTCTATTACAATGTTTTGGAAAAGCTTTCACCCATTCGAAGTAGTGTATTGTCATCCAAATCAAAAGGAAACAGAGTGCAACTAATGTTACTGATCCACAAAATATACATGAAAAAAGACTTAAGAAGGATGCCGCTACAAAAAAATACTGCTTAAGATAAGGTGCTTTCACAAAAAATGGGATAAAAAAACTCAAGGAAAAGAACCCGAAGTTCAATGAGGATGAGTGCACTGAATGTCTGGAATTGTACCAGGAGACAACTTCGACAACTGACAGGATTCAATGTATTGCTTGTTGCAGGTGATTGCACGAGAGATGCAAGATTTACAACAATAAGCGCATCGATTGTGGACGACAATAAATTCGGTTAGCAAACAAAATACTATGAAACTGTGGAAATGGAAATGAAGTAATTTTCAAGTTAAACATGTTATCAACTAGATTAATGTTCTAATGTAATCTTAGTAGGGCTTGCTTTTTCTGATATTTTAATCTTCTTAAATTAAATCTTTTAACTGTCGTTAAAATTCTTTCTTTTACTTATTATTTAAACATTTGGTTGAAATATTCACTCCTAATACAATAATATTTACTCACAAAAAACTTTCAACAATGTCGATTAAGTGTAATTATTATTATTATCAGTTTAATTGTTGTTATTATTAATAAAAATCTCTTCAACCTATGTGCGCAATCTCTCCTACCCATATGCGCATTCTTTCCTACCCTGTAAGGAGAGATTGCGCAAAATAGTTTTCTTGGTTTTATTACTGCAGTTCTATTAAATTACAGTATAACAACAAAATAACAATAAAAAAGCATAAAAAACAAACGAAGTCAAAATTATTCATGCATAGTTTAGCAAAATATTAATATTTAGATTTTTTATTATTATTCTTTTGAAATGTGCGCAGACTCTCCTCGCTTTACTATATATTAAAAAGCAGAGAACTAACGGTTAAAAATGCATAAATAATACGTGAAAAGCAGCAAACATCTGTTTCGAGTCTACTAGTGAAATTTTTCTTCAGTGCAAGATAGAGCAAGACAGAGCGTGCTAGAAAAAGCAAAACTGAGCTTTTGTTGTATTTTTTCCTGTTTTATGCTTTAACATATATGTACTTTCCATTTTATTCCCATACATAGCTGTCTTGATTCGTATTATAGAATTGCTTGCTTCCTTCCTTAATAGTTCGGAGTAGTAGTGTGTATGATTTTATATATGATACTTTTAACTCTAACGTTTATATTTTGTTCCTTTTCATTTTTGAAATTGCACCCTTAATTAATCAACGATAGCATCTCATTTTTCTGCTTTCCTAAGTTTGCTGTAAAATCTGCTTTCACAGAATATCCAATACAGGGTCGGTCACAAGTCCCATAATAATAGAAAAAACATATATTGTGACAATATTTTCTCCATATGGTTGCCTTCGTTGCCTCCATTGTCAAAACACAACTTCAGGCGATCGTTCATGTTCCTGAGAATATTGACCACTAAGACTAACGTTATGGCATGGCACTCAGTAGCTCTTAAATGAAAAAAAAATAATAATAGTATGATGCGGGACTTTTGGGCCACCCTGTAGATTAATTCCTTTGAGAAAATGACGTAGGTAAATAGTTCATTGATTTAAAAAATATTGCATTAAATGTAAATCTGCCAGTGGAAATCGTCGGTCCTTTACCGATTATAGCTACAATCGTTTATCGATTTTATTTGGTTAAACCTTTCAGGGACAAATTGCATTTGTTCTGAAAATATTGAAATGATTTAATAAAACCAGGTTTTAGCAAAAAAAATGAAAATAGGTAAAAACTTTTCTCTGTTAATTGATAAAAAGAAATTTTTCATTTCAATCTTTCGAGGACATTATGGCATTTAAGGATTTATATTAAGTAGTCCAAAAATGAACCACCACTCTTCAAGAGGTTAAATCATAAAATTAGTTCCAAAACTAAAAGTATTTTGAACCAGAAAATTCATTTAGGGATTTTTTCTTTTTCTTTAGAATTTTTGGATTCCATTTATTAAGTAAAATATCTGATTCAGAACATGTTTATTTCGGTTGAAACAGTAGAATGTAAGATTGTACACACATTTCATATTTCTAAAATTCCTTCATAAAACAGATTTCTTTGTTGTGCAGAGAAGAGTACAATGAGTTTTAAAAAATGGTTCTCATTACATACTGTAAGTGAGGTGTAAAAACAGCCGCTTTATGTATTGTGCAGTTTTTCTCTTAAAAATAATTGTAACTATTTTGAATCTTTCAGAATTTATACATTATTTGAATAGTTTCTGTGCTTAAAATGAATTGTGTTCCTAAAATCGGTGAAAGGTGTATCATTGCGCTGTTTTATTCTGATTGGGTCTACAATGAAGTATCTGGGAGCACGGCAGTGAGTCCGCCAAGTTCGCACAAGCCGTAATCTACCTTTTCTTGAACCATTTCGGCATACTTTTCACCCCCTCATAACGTCGTTTTAGGGAGAGATATAGAATTTTTTCTTTTATATACATGTTCGTATGGTCAAACTGAACTAAGATTCCACGATTTCATGTTTCTATATTTAGTAGTTTTCGAAATATTGAATTCCGAAAAAGCGCTTTTTTGTCACTGACTCACTTCGCATCATCAAATAACTAAGGTACCTCTAAAAGTCGTAGAATCATGAAATTTCACAAGTAAGTCGGGTTTGTAGCACAATTAACAAGAAAAATCTGAAAACACAGAATTTCCGCCTCTAAACCCTTCAAACAGGGGGTGTTCATTTGGCCGTAAACAGTTCCTTGTGCCAATGTTGGTCGCCAAATCTCGATTACAGAGTTTGAAGGGGGTCAAGTGATTTCAATCAGAATAACATTTTATATATATGCTTTTCCAAAGATGTTTGTTAAATAGAAAAAATGAATATACCTAAAAATTTTAATCAGTATAGGTTATGATATATTCACAATATTAAAACAATAGCGCATTTAACAAAATATAATCGCAGTTCGGTACTTTTCCGATATAGTAGCCTTGGCGAAATAGAAAAAATTGCCTTGACGAGAAAAGAAATTTAATAATAACGCATTTTCTGGAAACCTATTTACTGTTTCATATACACAAGCAATTTTTTCCATATGTATACAATTTATTTGATGTAAGGAACCCGTTTATTTATTTTTATATACAGACAGAAATAATTTGTACATAAAAAAATTTATTTTATACATGTATAAATAAAATGTTTATATGTATACATATATGGACAACATAAAAGTTCATCAGGTTTGTTTTCATAGTTGTTTATATCATTTGGCAACATATATCAGTTTCTGAAGTCCGAATTGCGCCAAGATTTAAAAAAAAATGCCAATGTCCCTATAGTGGAAAAATATCCTAATTCCATATGAGTGTTTAAAAATCTCCTTTTAATTAAATGAAATGTGTAACTAATAAACTGTCTTTAACGATGTGCGACAGATGCGGCGTCCGGTGTCCGCTGCTAATGTTATTATATTGTATTATTAGCCTACTTAGTGTTAATTTATTGTTAATTTTAAATCTTTAAAAGAAAGATTATAGTTATAGATAAGATATGTTAGTCGCCAAAACCCGATTACAGAAAATTAGCCTGAGTTATAAAGGTGTTACATGATTTCAAGCTGAATGAATTTTCATATGCTTTTACAAAAATCTTAATAAGGCAAATCTTTCAATTTATCTGTCCACTTTCTATCTTTTACTTCCTTAAGAAATTTTATTAAAGACCGGGAGGCGTCTGCACAGATCACCACTTCATCGAGTTGAGAGCTGAAATTTTAGGATTAGTTAAATATTGATTAGCGTATTGAAATGTAACTGGTCTGCCAAGTCATATCTTTGTGGAAACCACCTACAGACCCGATTTTACGGGTTAATTGGTGGATTTTCGATTGTGTTTCCAGCACCCATTCCTCCATGTTTCCAAACTTTTGGATGCAGGAAAATACAATAGTAAACCTATCAGTTAACCACTAAAATTAGGTCTTCAAGTGGTTTCTACCAAGATATGACTTAACAGACCTGTTGCATTTAAATATGCTAATCTAGTTTTAACTAATCCTAAAATTTCAGCTGTAAACTGGATGAGGTTATGGCGTGTACAGACTCTTCCCGGTCTATTATAAATGTCGGAATTCTAATCTCAATAACATTCTGGACAATCTGGCAATTATCCCTACTATTTATGGAACACTATTCCTTTAAGTGCGTTTTAATGATGTTAATGAACTTATGCATATGCATCATACATATTATACATATGCATATAATACGTAATACATTTGCATCATACATATTATAGGTATGTGTATAATACATAATACATATGCATCATTATGACGTCAGAATGTCGCCAAATTTGAGAATTGACATGATATATTACCAAATTTTGCGAAACTTTGCTAAATGTCGCCAAGCTTGGCGAATATTTGACGCTAGTGGCTATTTTTAAATGAGTTAATTATTAATGCGAGCCATCTATTTTTATTTTTCCGCATATCATCTGAATAGTTATATGATATAACGTACTAATATTTCCAAAGTGCTAATAGTTTCGTCACTGCCCAAAGCCTCTACTATTGTTATTATATTGTACTGTTATTATACTTACTGTGACTATATTGTTAATCTTTACACCGCTAAAACTTCTGTATTATGTAAAGAAAATTTACGGAAACTATTAAAGCATTGAAACTGCCAGTTCTCCTTATGATTATTATAATTTTATAATATGTAACATGTTAATCGATATGTACATTAGAATGAATCTTCTATAATCCGGTTCCTCGCATTTTAGTTTTCAGGTTTCAAATAAAATTAGCTAAAATCTTAAAACCATGTCACATTGGCTAATTGTCACACACGATCAGATGAGAAGAATGATAGATTTTCAAATGGATCATGGCAGTGAGCCGGTAGACCTCCTATTCTTCCGTAATCGAGTCTATTGAAAAGGTTAACGTGAAAAAAAGATATTAGCAACAATATGGTTTAATACAAATGCAGATATTGTCAAATGATTTCATAAGAACCATTTCACTTATACCCAGTCGTATCAGTTAAAATACATTAATTGGCAGTGACCCCAATTAGAAAAGATTACTTAATAGGATTAGAAATTTCCGCATTAGAGAACGAATCGTAACTGCTAAGGAAACATGCATAAGTGAGTTAAGCGATATTTGTCACGAAAGATGAAATACATAACAACAGAAAATATATGATGTGCTTCCATGATTGTTAAGAGTTCTTGATTTCTCTATCAAAAGCTTCTGACTTGGCAAAAGAATGGGCAAGTGAATTAAATTATGAATAACAGACACATGATGCAATGTTTAACTTGGAATTAATACGGTCAATACTGCTTGCTAGAGGCAACTACTACTTTAATATAAAAAGAAATAAAGTATAAATTTGTATAGCTCAATAAAGTAAATTTAGTTATTTTTATGTTAGCCGGGCGTAAGTGGCAAATTGCCAAATAATGTTCCCAACTCCATTGTTCATATTGCATTCATTTCATTTAAAGATATATACTTTTCAGTCATCTCATTTAAAATAGATGCATTTCCTTCATTTTATTTAATAGAATATTTAACATAGAAATAAATAAATAAATAAATAAGAAATAATAACGGAAACCAAAATATTTTATTTGAAAATCAAAGCATTGTTTCTAATTTACACATGTGAAAAATGAAAACGGCTATTGGCGAAAAAACAAAAGGCTAATGAGGAGATTTGCTCTCGGCTAGCATAAAAGTAAAGAAAAAGTAAAGAAATTTAAGTTTTTTCATATTAATATAGTTTAGAATAACAAATTTGAAAAAACATACAAAAAGTAGTGATATCCCAACAAAAAGTTTTCGGTAAAAAAAAAAAAAAAAAAAAGCGCCAAGTTCTCCTTAATGTTTCGGCCAGAAAAAGTAGTGATATCTGAAGTTCGAACAAGTTAAAAGTCAAACATCCCAAATCTTTCATTGAAAATGGCTTCCTGCGACTTGGCCGTTAATGCCTTCGAGAGAGTTTTTCAAATTTTAAAATATGTACCAATGAGCTACATGCCAACTACATTTTTTGATTATTTTAGGCATTTTGTGGCACAGAGTACAGAAATAAAATACACATGTGAAAAAAGCATTTAAACAACTTCTGTCTATTTAAATGCTTAGAAATTAAAAATAACAAAATACTTGTATTCAGGAGCCCTAATTGCTAAAACATAATTAGTATCGGGTTTTATCGGTTTGTAAATCAAATACCTCTTAATGTATGCAAACAAACTGTATTAAATGTTCAAACGAAATAAATCTCTTTCGTCAATACACAAGATTTCAATATTATACAATAAAATATAATGTAACATATTGTAAGATTTGAAGTAAGTAAATTTGTTTTATTTCTTTGGTTTTACGTTAATGACTTTAGCTTTAGACCGTACAAAATGGCAATTAAACCCCAAGTGGACTAAATGATCTGTAATCAAAACTAATGTTTGTTGAAACTGAATGGTAGTTATCAGAAATCTTTTACTTATAATGTCTTTATGTGAATTTGCCTCTTTGCATTCTCATATTACTTTTAATATTTAAATAATTCATAAATGTGTAATTTCTCAATCATTAATTTTGAAATGCTGTAGAAGGCATTAACGGCCAAGTCGCAGGAAGCCATTTTCAATGAAAGATTTGGGATGTTTGGCTTTTAACTTGTGCGAACTTCAGATATCACTACTTTTTCTGGCCGAAACATTAAGGAGAACTTGGCGCTTTTTTTTTTATCGAAAACTTTTTGTTGGAATATTTTTTTCAGTTTTTCTTCTCTTAAACATATATTCGAGCTACTTCCTTAAATCATTCTTTTACAAATTTTATAATCATCTAAGAATCTCTCAAATTTTTTTCATTTTATGAAAATTTTCATTTTAAGGTGAATTTGATTATTTTAAATTCAAAATACAAGTTATCTGTATTTCACAGTTACTCTATCTTTGTTACAATCACAGTTACTCTATATTATAAAGAATAAAGGTGTCCGTGTGTAACACTGACGTGATTTTTACATTGGCAGCACCAGAGGATTTTATAGTATTTGACAATGCATAGTAAACTTAAATAACATTAGTTAGTAATTTCAAACCTATAACCGAGTATATTTACGCGATTTGAAGCATGGACAGATAAGGGGATGGTATACGGCAGACAGTAAACAGAGATACGGCAGACATATGGCAGATAGACGGCAGATATACGGCATAAAAATTCCAGACAGACAAAACAAATTAATAAGCACTTTTTGACTGTGTAGAAAAGTGGTATAAAGGCTACTGCAAAGAGTGATGTTTTATTATTTTTCGGTTATTAATTCTTTGAACGAGACCAATACGAAAGTATCGCTTTTCCTAAATTTCAAAACTTTATGCTAATAAATAATTGATATTTTTCGTATAAAAATGCTTTTTTGGTACTGTTAGTTTGCAGTCTGGAAAAATATTTTAAATGTAAAAAAAAAATCTATTGTAGATTTTTAATTTAATTAAATCATTTTCACATGTATTATCTAACCCCGAAAGCCCGGCAACATACACCTATTATATGTAATTGCATATTCAGCAGCAGAATTTCTTAATTCAACTATTCATATCACCAGACTGCTATTTGAGTTAACATAAAATGCATCCATCTCTTTCTTTTTATAGCTGCACAGAGTGAGAAAAATATAAAATTATGTTACTTATTTAGTCTTTTTTGCTTTAATGGATTAAGTCACGAGATGGAAATGTACCCAACGAATAATAAATTATTTTCGTATTAAAACAACTAGCAAAATTCACTTTAAGCATTTTAAAATATGGTGGGACTAATGATGAAATTTTTATATTTGCTCATTAAGAAGTTTGGCAAAATTGTGAAACTTTTTTCCATTTTAAACGTTTTTTCAGCAATAAAAATTGAAAGTTAATAAGTATGTTACACAAAATAACCTTGAAAATTGTGAAATTTGTAAGCAGTTACTTCCGAAGAATAATATTTTCTTTTTTTTTTTGTATTACTATTTATTCAAACAGAAATTACAAAAGTTAACCCGGGAGAACTCGCTAGTGAGAATGCCCAATTGCTTTTCTTTTACTTTACATTCATATAATATCAACTTTTTTTGGTTGGCTTAGTACTTTTATTCACAAAATAGGTAAAATAATTGTAAAACATTTTGCGATTTTAATTAAAATGAAAAATGATTTAAATAAGAGTCTTAAAAAAGTACGACTGTGAGAGAAAAATGAATATGTGCTAAATGTTCTTCTCATGTTTATCATTACGCGTAACATCCTTGTTAGTAAAAATATATATATGTTACCTTATATTACATAAGTGAATTATTGATTTTGAGCAATTTCGATACGCAAATGAGGCAATAAATATGCAATATACAAATGGTGAAAAAAAATTAGTTTAAAAAACTACATTTATAAAGTTTCCTCTATTGAATTGTTAGTAAATTAATGTGTAAACAAACTGATCTGAAATGATTACTCTCCAAATAAAGGAGATGGTTCGAATCATAGATGCCTTTAAAAATTGTAATTTATACCGGTTAATTGTATCAATTGTACAAGACATAAAAGAATGTCCCAGTTTCCATGGTATATTATAACAGTTTATTTCAGAACATTTACAACAAATAATACATGGAATTAAAGGTAAACTAAAGTAGTTTTTCTTACGAATGTTCAATAAGTGCACTTTTAGTAATACGGCACACATCCATCCTAAAGTCCGATTTTTCACACACTTTGGTTAACATGTCCGGAATAATGGAAACAATACATTCTCCAAATCTGTGTCTCAAGTCATGCGGTAGTGGCGGAGCGTAATCACGATTTATAAAAGCCCGAAGGAAAAAAATCTCATCGCTGTAATGCCTTTTAGATCTCCAACACGGCAATAACGCTTTACGCTCTGGTGTCGCCATTTTACATATGTGGCACAGCAAGAAAATAATATCAAAGCAGTACTTGCGCATGCTATTATCTAAAACTGTTTGAGTTACTATTTATTTGTGACTTTTAACAAACTGCCTATAACGCTAAAAGTCGATACTATTAAAATTTATAATTGGGACATTATTTTATTATTACTTTGTATTTTTTTCTGATAAAAATATTCACAATACTATTTTTTCATTATATGAATATCATTAAATCGAATTTAAAATTACGGTATGTTTTATAATTAAAAAAATGCGTAATATTTTTGAAGAGTTAAACGAAAATTTCGAAAATCTGCAAAAGAAATTAATTTAGTGAATTAGTTGCATTGTGTAATATAAAAGAAAAATAGGGGAAGTTCAAGTAGATAAGGATAAATGACCGTAACTCATGAAATTTTGGAAACGAACAGAATTGAACTTTTATATTGAAACTAGAATTTAAATACGACTTATCTCTTTTAATTTTAGTTAGGTACAATTTTCTTCATTTTAGCTTAGATCAAGTTTTACAATAAGTCATAAATTTTTGACAAATATTTTTTTGGCGAGTATTCCTGGACGTACATAATTAACAGTGACTAAGCCGCTCTTTAGCCTTCCACTACATACTTCGCAATACTAAGGCTGAGAAGGATGGATGCGCATGAAATATGTGCGGATATCCATCCTTCGCAGCTTACTATTGCGAAGTATGGATATCCGCACATATTTCATGCGCTCAGTATCTATATTCATGACATTGTAACCAGTCTTCTTCTAAAGTTTCGCCAGAAACGATACACTGTGTTTCCTGATTCTTTCTAGTCCATGTCCCTAGTCAAACTCACAATGTTCTTCTTTGTTTAATTTTTTTTTTTTCGTGACTGCCGTTGTCGAATCACCTTTGTTGGTTGTGACCTTCTTTTATTTGGTTGTAGCTTTAGTAGCTCTTAACCGTTTGAGTGCGGAACAAATCTTGTGTTTATATGCGAAACATTCGAATGTTATTAAGTATATACCTAAAAGAGGATACTTGTAAGCCGACAATATACACAGAAATCGTACTGTACGCTAGTGCAACCAACTTAAATGCACACCAAATTGAGCCAAAAAAATAGAAGCGTTATCACCCTCTCCGCAATTTTAGCATGAAACACGGTGAGCGCTATCGCGATTCCCGCAATTTTGACATATAAAAAGAAGAGCGCGTCCTCCGCACACAAACGGTTAAAGTAATAACTTAAAAGACATTTTCTCAACTCCAAAAGCACCCGAGTGTACCCGACGGAATTGTGTCCGAAACCTCCAGCCCGTCTAGATAAATATTTTTTTTTTTTTTGTTTATCACAACAATAACTGCAAATGCAACGACAAAAATAACCAAAGTTATGAATTACAACAATCCCCGTAAAGGATATTTAATAAATGATAGCATTCAAAATGTAAACGACGCACACAAAATTCTTGTCATGGGTAAATAAACATTCATCACTTATTGTCCGCTCGGCGATTGCATCTATACTGGTTCAAATACATATATGCGCGGCACTGCGGTTGTTTTAAATTGTAGTTTGTGGTGCGTGCTATGGGTGCGTGCTCGTTAAATATTACCGTAACCTAATCTAACAGGTTCGTAAGGGTACCGTTATTTTCAAGGCAAAACATCAATATTTTTATATAAAAAAATAAATCTAGTTTAAACGCACGAAATTTCGCTTTGATTAAGGAGATATTTCCTATAAAACAAATACTGGCACCGAATAATTTCTTAGTCCAGAAATACAAGGACCCGTACGAACTGTGTGTGTCTTCCCCTATGTTTATTCATAACATTTTAATCGGCTTATATCGAGTTGATAACGTTCCAACCCAAATTGCTGATTTTCACCACTAAATTTTAATAGTATTCTTTGATTTATTAAATCTCTAACATTATGGAAATAAATACGGCGATAAATACTATTAAAATTTAGTTGCAGCAATCGGTCATTTTGGTCGGAGCGCTCTCATGCCTGCTTATAAAAAATGCCTGATATTTATAAGTTTAAGCAATGTCCATTTTAAGATTTTTTTTTTTTTTTTTTTTTTTTTGAGACTGTAAAAATAAATTGTTAAATAGTGTCTGATTTCAGAAACGAAGTTATTGAGTTTCATAATTATGAAATATATTTTAATAAAACATAAATTTAACAACAATTAATATAATCGGAAAGTTTAAAGGGGATTTATTTCTAAATTAGATCCCATAGTTTCATAAGTCATTGAGAAATCCTAGACTGTTTATTAGAATTGCAAAATGTTTAATTTTGTTTACACAGACATTAAACTATTTTTATGCATTTTAACATAATGGAAATCAGTTTGATTTGCGTAACTGATAAATCAGAACTTGCATTACATTCTGTTGTATAAAACGTTCAATTTATTTTAAGAATTTAAATATAATCCACTTACACAATGGTTAGAAGAAAAGTAGTTAAGGATCTATTGAAAATAAAAATCTTTTTTCTGCTATGTATCAAAATAAAATAAATATGAAGAGTAAATATTAATACAAAGTGCATTTATACTATACGCAATGCTATTGTTTTCGGTAACTTTGTTACGCTAAAATTATAACATATGTATTTTATACAATTCTATAATTATTTTATAAGAAAATCTATAAAATACAAACTTTATATGATTGTATTATTTTCTACTACATGATTTAAAACATTCTTTTAAAATGTGAACCCTGCTGCCTTTCAGTCAAAGTAAGTCAGAGAAAAGAAAAGTCCAATTATTATTATTATTTTTTTTTTTTTTTGCTAAATATCTTAAAATTTAAACTTTTTTTTAACAAATAAAATTTATACTATTAATGCAACAATGTATGGGTCTCGGAACTCTTAAAGCTTTAAAAATTTCGAAATTTTAATGTTTTTAAATGTTAAACTCCTATGGATTCTGAACATTATGATCCTTGAAATTCCCATTAGAACTAATGTTATGGCTTTTAAAATATACCCGCCCAATAGCTGAAGCGGCGTTTCTGAATCTGTGAAGTCATTTTTATGAAAATGATTTCTTTTTTTGCATAACGCGGAGGATATCTCAAAAACTTCTGAATATTTTTCAATGAAATTTTCAAAATACATGATTCACGCTAATATATAAAAACTAAACCTAAAAGTTTCGTTTTATTTAAAAAGTATACATTTTGGGGGGTAATTATACGGTTGATTTTTTTTTTTATTATCTAAATACAACTTTGTATTAAAAATATAAAAATGCTTTATATACAAATTTATTTTGGTTCAGGGTAATTATGATAATCAGAATTATACGTAGGCACGAAAATTTTCATTCTAGTTGCAAAATTTATTTCGTAATCCTGCTCGTAAGCTGTTATATCAATTTTCTGTTGTCAGGCTTCAGTTTCTAAAGAATGTTTTTCCTCTACATAAAAATTTTAAATTTTGCTTTTTTTTTTTATTTTAAACATTTTGTTATGCATACTTTATGTAAGGGTTCTCTAACACAAGACTTAAAACAGAAAACTTAAACAAGAGATGATGAATGAAATTGTCTAAATACTGTATGCTGAATTTTTATAACTACCAAATGCCGACTGTACCTCGTAGCATATATGCCACAATGGGCATTATAGAGTTAAAGAATCAGTTAAAAATGAAATACACATAATTTTAAAAACGGTATACTACATACTCCGGGATATTGCTATTACTGAGTAAGTGCTATTGTATGAGCGTGGGCTGTTAAGTACTGTAAATTATTATTATACTAATGACTTTACAATGTTTTGGTCGTTTTACGATTTTAACTTTGTAATAAAGATAGCTACAACTACAATAACTACAAGCGATATTTTGTGTTAGTATATTGATCATTTGAATAGAAAACATTCATATGTAGTATTTGTAGATGCGAATGTATCCTGTTGTAAATTTAAAACATGTAGATGTTTTAAAAAAAATAAAAAAATAAAAAAAAAATAAAAAAAAAAAAAAAAAACAGTTTTAAACTGTTTTATATAAATATAATCATAGGATTGAAATACCCCTTTTTAAAGAAAAGAAGCCATGTTTATATTTAAAATGTTGCATGTATATCATAACTTTGTTAATTTCAAGCCTGTAGCACCTTCATTCAGCGAAGTTTTTAAATAACTTTAAAATGAAATATTGTTCAATTTGTATAATTGTATTAATATAAATGTCGAAGTAGTGCTATTTGTTTTCTTTTTTATTTGTTTTTGTCTTTTTTTTTTCGTTTTACAATAGACCAGTTTTTAGATTTCGCTGTATATTCGAAAAATGTTTTATAAAGTATGACAATAACTATTGTTTTTTATTGAAATGAATTAAATATTTGCAATGCAAATATGAAAATATACATCCAGTGTTTCGGGTGGAAATAAATTTTATACTTCAAAATGATATAGCATAAAAAAATCTATTTAATGTTTTATGTTGCTGATTCAAACAAATATTTATTATTATTTAGACATCTTCTTGAATATATAGTTCAGTTTATACTCATGTTTTGGAATAAAAAATGAAGAGTATGCAATGCTAGTTTTTTAAGAGAAAGACAAATGATTTAAAGCATCTAACGTCACACAAAATATGCATTTGCTTCGTTAAATTTATAAATATAAGTCACTTTAGATTTAAATGTCTTTTCTGGCCATCCGTATAAAAGTCCGTATAAAAGGATATCGAATGTCCAAGATTAGTTTCAATTATCCCCTAACTGTTCCATATTAAGATAATAGTATAACGTTATCCAAAAAAATAAATAAAATTTTAATGAATATTTAAGCACCAAGAGTATGTGTTCTAATAATATTAATAATAGTTATTATTATTATTTTAGGAGTATCACAAAAATATAAAATGGGAAATATTTTGAAAGTACAAAGTCACATGTTCATAAATATAACTAAATTATTTTTGACAATAACTAAAGAAGATTATGTATATATATATTTTTTTAAAGACATATATAATATTTATAAGAACTATTTATACAAAAAAAAAAAACATTGAATTGTATTTTTTATGTTAAAACTTATGGGCGATTTTACGCAAAGCGGCCATTTTCATCTTAGTTATGAGTAAAAAAAAAGTCTTCTCAGAACTTACTAATTTTGTGTAGCAAGACACCAGAAAAGGTACTGATTAGAAAAAAATAGCAGTCCTGCTTAATATTAAGAAATTCTATAATTATTATAATTTTAAATCTTCATTAGAATAAAGGAAAGGAACATAAAATGAGGAAATGAGAGTTTTCAGAAGAACATATTTAAAATATGTGCAGTTACAAGGCACTGGATATCCATTTTTTTTTTAACAATGCCACTTATTGGGTAGTCTTGAACCAACAGGTTGCATAAATTTCAAATTTCCTGAAGGTTCGAAAGCCTTTACTTTGACTTATTTGCCATCAATTTCAAATACTTCTTGAGGATATATTTCATCATTTCATGTTCATGCTTCACAATTATTCAATCCGTGTGTTTAAAAGGCCTTGATATATGAAATTTAATGAGTCCCAATTTTTACAATACGTAATAGAAAAACGAAGAATTCTTCGTTGTCGATTTCTTTAGAAATCTGAACCCCGGATTTCTTCAAGGAATTTACAATTATAGGTTTTTCAGACAATTAGAGGTTTTGTGTTAAAGATGACTTTATTTTCTGAATTGTTTTATAACTGAATGTTACATTCTTTTACAACTTTTATTAATGACATTTTTCATATGCTAACTTTTCCTTTACCTTTTACATAGTAAACAACATTTTTATACATTCATTTATTTAAAAATATGCTTTTTTTTCATCAATATCATTAAATTTCTGTATACAGTTTTTGCAACTATATATATATATATATGTATGTATATGTATATTGTATATATATAGATTTAGTAAACACTTTGATTTTTACAAATGGAAACTTTTTTTTTCCTTAATATCTGTCACTGTGGAATTTCAACAGTGGTTAACTTCTCAAATTTAAGTTTAGTGTTGAGAATGTTTTTTTACTCTTCTAATAGTTGGCCAAAATATACTTTTATTTATTTGTGAACCTAGTTTGTCATATTTTAGTTAAATCCAAATTGCTTTTCAACATTACAAAATGCAACAAATATATTTTTCTATGAGTTTTTAAAAATAATAGGACTATTCCTTGACATAAGCATCATTCCCTCATGTCAGAAAATGAACAGTGAGGGACTGACAAAATTTATATTATTAGCTTCTGAAATTTGTACTCATTAATAAATTTTTAAAATAATACATATTCTCAAATTATCCCTTTAGAGGAAAATAAACTACCCATTAAGCGTTCTCAGGACTCTGCAAATAGGAAAAAATGAAAAAAAGACCATTTTCAACATTTAATATCGTAAGACGTACAATCAATTAAAAATAAATATTTGTTGGAATGAAAGATATAAGTATATTCTTTCATTTTATGTATTTAAAAAATTGCAAGATGCAGAATTAGTATTTATAGGGCGTTCCAAACTGTTAAAAATTTGCAACATTCTGTCCAGTTATTTGACCGTTTTTGTCGAAAACAGTTATAAAACCGTAATTTAAGACTATTCTGATTATATCATTGGCCATTTTATGGTCAGAATACAGTTAAATTACGGTTATGAAACCATTTTTTCAAAAAAAACGGTCAAATGACTGGACAGAATGCTGCAAATTTTCAACAGTGCAAACTGTCAGACATTTCTCTAGCAGAAAAGTGGTATAACAGCTTATGCGCAAGATTACAAAATAAATTTTGAATCTAGAATGAAATTTTTCTTGCTTAATTATACTTCAGACTATAATAATTACCCTTAATCTAAATAAATTTGTATTTAAAGCGTTTTATATTTTTAATACAAAATTGCGTTTAGCTAATACAAATTTTTCAAAATTTCAACTGCATAATAACTTAAAAAAAAACAATTAACAATAAAAAGGAAAATTTAGGTTCCGTTTACACAGATTAACTTTAAATATATGTTTTGAAATCTCCATGAAAAAAATCTCCATGAAAAAAATCTCCGAAGTTTCTGAGATATCCCCTGCGTCATGCCAAAAAACGTCATTTGGGTTGGGTTGATTTTTGACGGCCAATTATCTACACGAGGGATATAGGCCCGGGGGGAGTGCCCTCCGTGGGGGTCTTTCT
Organism: Maratus speciosus; assembly: GCA_963932465.1. Lineage (NCBI taxonomy): Eukaryota > Metazoa > Arthropoda > Arachnida > Araneae > Salticidae > Maratus > Maratus speciosus. The sequence continues at coordinate 545,230,060 of OZ010786.1, read as the reverse complement.
AATGGAACCTAATCCGTATTAACGCATGGAAGATCCACGGCTCGAAGAAAACCACGAAAACTCCGAAAGATTAGGCCGACGGGCGCGATTGGGATCGAACCCAGCACCTCCCGTCTACCAGCTTCGAGAGCAGAAGCTCTCGGCCACTGGTGGGGCAAAACGTCATTTGGAGAAAAATGACTTCAACGTTTCGGTAACGACTCTTCTGCTACTGAGCAAAAAAAAAGCTGTTCTAATAGGAATTTTACGGAAAAATGATATCAAAATGTTCAGAAAATATAAGAGGTTAACATCTAAAAAATAAAATTTCAAAAATTTCAAACTTTAGGAGCCCGGAGACAACTTAATACATTTTTATGCAATAAATTAACTTTATAAATTTTAATGAGGGATTGATAATATCATATTAACACTAGCCTATTGTACATATACAATTCATCCTTACATGAATAGTATTTTTCCGTATGGATGATTTTTTTTTTTTTTTTTTTTTTCTATAAATAGTTTAAAACATGTGCTCAGTATACTCAGTATATATGTAATGTTTAAATCTACAATTAGTGCCACATATCGGAAACATCCTGAGTTACTGGCGAGTGAGGGAATGCAAACTTTTTTGCCAAGAAAAAAAAATTATGTCAATGCCAATATATATATATATATATATATACATATAAATAATACTTTATGTGTTCATATCAAAAGACAAAATTCAGACAGTAAAAGTATAAGTGTTTCAGCAAGAAATGATATTATTTGCATTTTTCGTTGGTAATAGTTGCATGTAAGGGAATGATATTTCATACGTATATTTTTCTTAAAATATAGTTTTTAATTAATGGTAAATTTTTTGAGCTAATATAATACAACCGTGTCTAAACTATATGTTTAAAAAATATGTAGTAGGTTATCAGTTAAGAAAGTGAAAAAAATCGTTCAGTTCCATCATTTTCACATATTTGCGTAGAATCGCACTTATGCGTAAAAAATATTTCAAATTTTCTATTTTAATCTCGAAAAATTACTATGCAAATTACTGAACAACAACTGTAGGCGTTTGGTTAAAACAGAAGTAAGCTTAGAGTTTACACATTGTTGAAAAAATTCTAATGTTTATAAACACTATTATTTTTCTTTTATCAATATTGTATACTAAAATTGATAAAAGATTAAATACTATTCTACAGTAATATAGTATAATATACACTATAGTAATATAGTAATATAGTATGTAATATTACAGTAATAAATACTCATTTAAATAATTTAAAATGTTAACACCAAAATTGCAAGTAAACTAGCTTATTAAAAAAATGTTCCAATATATATTTCAACTAGTATATAAACCCCTTCAAAAATGATGGAAATTTGATTGTGTTTTATTTTCACAAGATTTCATACAAACAAACAGAATGAAGATTTTATTAGTGAAGGGTTTGTATATATTGTAGAAATATTAATCTTAAAATTGGCAAATGATTTCTTTGAATTCGTACTTAGAACGGCCTATAGAGGTGTTGATCGCAGCAGTCGTTACAAAAAAGTTAAAAAAAAAAAAAAAAAAAAAAAAATGTTCCTTCAACTAATACTAAAGTGTCATTGAAATCATTCTTTATTGGAAATTCATCTGAAAGTTTTAGATATTGAAATTAAAATAAATTTTAACTTGACATTTATTACAGAGTTCAAATATCACATGAAACACGAAATTCTGCAAAAAATAATCATTCTGAACAAATAAAAAATGCGTGATATTTTCATAAAGCGAGTAGTTGTATCTTTTCTCAACCAGATGGCGTACTCGAGAACTTGAATATCCAATACAAATAATGAGGCTTTTTTTTAAACCCAATATTCTATTTCTGATATAGACGTCTTAGACATGACGACACATTTTCAGAAGAATCTGGCATCGCTTCACATGGCTCCCAAATATAAGGCGAATGTGGTGCTCTCTATTTGACTATTAGATTAATTAGCACTATAATAATAAAAATAAGAAAAATCTAAATTAAACAGAAAGGCAACATGTGTTTTTATTAACAAACGTGCAGTTCTGACGTTCTGTGTGGGCTCCAGATGCAATACCAGATTAGAGCAACAATCGTTGTTAATTGCAACGTGACATCAATGCAAGGCGTCTATGGTTCAACAATTGGAAAACTTAAACAGTAGTACTTATTGCAACAATAATATTAATAATCAGCAACGTGAAACACAATTTCTGAAGATTTCACAAAATATTAAAATTAAATATTGAATGCGTTAAAGTTTTTTTTTTTTTTTCCTGTTAAAATGTATTTCTTTTATAAAAATGAAGGAATCTCGAAAACGAATGACTCGCAAAATTGCTTTCCAGATTAAAAGGCAGAGATTTTAATCATCGATTAATAGAGATTTACATTTCGTTTTAAGTTAACAGATTTGGCGTCATCTATCGACAATTAATATAAACGAAGGATTTTTCGTTCAAATTTTTGCTTTTTATAGGAAATATGCATGACTTATCGATTCAATCTAATGTCAATTTTTAAAAGCTTCAGCTACCGGGTGTCCCAAAAAGGACTGACTGATTTTAAAATTCAATAACTTGCAAACGGTGACAGATATTAAAAAAATTCTTGCAGGAGTGTTATGCATAAGGTCAAAAGTTTTATTACAGTGATTTTCAATTTTAGTTCGATTTACAAACAATAGATGGCGCTGTAAGCAATAGTCGCTAAATACAGGCTCGATTTTTGGTCCTTTATCTTGTTCCATGCAGAAAAAGGAGATGGAAATGTATTATCCGGGCCACGAAATATCAAAAATCGAGCCTGAATTTAGCGACTATTGCTTACAGCGCCATCTATTGTTTGTAAATCGAACTAAAATTGAAAATCACTGTAATAAAACTTTTGACCTTATGCATAACCTTCCTGCAAGAATTTTTTTAATATCTGTCACCGTTTGCAAGTTATTGAATTTTAAAATCAGTCAGTCCTTTTGGGACACCCGGTATGTAACTTTAAAATTTCATTCGGAATAAATAAAATAAAAATTATTACTATTATTTCACTGATAAAATTACCATTTCATTTTATCAGATTTCAAGAGATTAGAATATATCCACTTGGAATTTGCTTGCATTGTAAGTAAAATTTATACATGTAATCAAAATGTAAGGAATATATAATATTATTTATATCAATGCCGATAAAATTTCGATCTCAGACTTTGTAGAAGTCCGTTCATATTAAGCTGTCTTTTGACATTTAGCTACATAATCAGAGATGTTAAATAGAAGTAGCGTAAGGTGGTCAACCTATTACTACAAAATACTTGAAAATCGAACATTATTTGACACCCAATCGCAGCAAGATGTTGCAAAATGTTAATAGTGAGTTACATGAATCTCCAACAAAGGTTCTCTAGTGAATCAGCCCCGGCACTGGTACATGTTACAGTGCAACATGAACTCAGTTCGCCAAACCCGCCATTCCTCTTTTTTTTCCTTCATAGTAAAAAAAAAAAAAAAAAAAAAAAAAAAAAAAAAAAAAAAAATCAAATTAGTTGAAATTGGAATACATATTTATATTTTAACATTCTTTATAACTGTACATACTATATATACTATATATACTGTATATACTGTATTTGTAACTATAATCCAATGTATGTAAATATATATGACTGTGTTAAATTGTTAACTGTAAAATGCATGGTACATGAATATTAAAATAATACCTTAGTTTCATCTATTATATGTGAATTATATTGTATAAAATTTTGTTGTTAAAAATAAAATAATTTAAGTATCTCATTAATTTAAAGGCGGAATAACATATTTTTAAAGCCATCTCTATGAAACAAGTTATTAATTCAAAAAAAAAAAAAAAAAAAAAAAAAAACAAGAAGAAGAAGAAATAGAAAATTAAATATAAAGATTATAAAAGAGTTTTTTTCATGGGTGAAACATAAGTAAATATTAAACGTCCGTTATGAAAAATTTTTAATTTAACTTCAATATTAATGTTCTTTAGTTCCGGACATTCTTCATCCAAATTGTGACATTATAATTATTTTTGTGATTGTGGAGCATATTTTGAAAAGACGTAATTAGTATGCAATACCACATATTACTAAATATATGTTAATTAATCAATTATATACATTTGCGAGACGAATATTCTAATTTTTCAGGCACATAGTTTTGATGTCATGACTCCTGTCATATGGAATGGATTACATGTTTCCTTTTGAAATCGTAACTGTATTTAACATATGTGTTTTAGCCATCTATTATAGTATGCTATGTATAATCATAGCATAGTTTTTTTCATGGGTGAAACATAAGTAAATATTAAACGTCTATTATGAAAAAGTTTTAATTCAACATCATTATTAATATTCTTTAATCCTGACCATTCTTCATCCAAATTGAGACATTATAAGGAATATATTTGAAAAATGTCATTTTTCTTTGCAAAATATTTAATTTAAAGTCATCAGTTAAACTGAAAAACTTTCATTTAACATATTATTTATCACCTTTTTTCTACAAACTATGAGATTTCTTTAAGTAATAAGTTTTTAAAAAATGTCGAAATTCTGTTACGCATACGTTGATTAGGTTTATATGATTTGCAGCATATCTAATTATCTGTCGATGTAAAATCCATATATCGGTTGATTTTTGCAGGAATTCCACATTTTAGGGATGGGGTTCAGGTTATTTTATTTAGTTGTCGTAACAATATATTTTTGATAAATAATATCCTATTTCGTAAATTTATAAAAGGCTCGATTAAAATTTAGATGTATCTGTTACGTTTAGCAAATTGTAATATCTATAAATACTTTCACGTTGAAAGTTTTAGAAAACATTTTTTTTGCAAAACATTCTTTAAAAATAGCATGTCTAAAAGTCTGTATAAGCAAATGATATAATCCTAGGTAATAATTTTAAGAAAAACACTTAAATTTAATTATTTCTACACATTTAATTCCTTATACACAAGTTTTAATCGTTGGAAAAATTATAATAAAAAAGTCTGTAAAATATGCGAGATATAAAATTTATGCAGTAAAGAATAAAATTATGTAGTTTATTCAAAATAAATTGAATTATTTTCTACTATTATTAATAATAATTATTATTATTATTGTTAATTAATTCATTCTATTTGAAACGAACGTAATTCTGAAAAAGTTGAAAAATGATTAAAATATTTCATAACATTTAATTGTTTTCACACAACGTACAATGACATTTTCAAACATCAAAACTTTACAATAGCATAATTCTTTTTATTTAAACATATTTAGGTTTTATAAAAATGTCCACACTAAATCTTTCTAAAATTTAGGGACTTTACGTATGAGATTATATCCCTGTACTTTCCAAATATATTGCACACTGTGATTTTCCAAATGTCTGTTTACATGAGGATGTTTATTTAGCTTGAAGACATGTTCTAACATTCCCTTGAGTGCAAGAACAATTTCATGCTCAGTTGGAGTTTTCATGATTAACATCAAGGAAGAATTTAGTAGAAAGCATTTAATACTAGTCTTCCAGAGTAAACTTCCGGAGATATTTGATTTTCGGAGATCATACTTCACTTTGCCACTTGAAATCTATACATGTTTTTTATTTCATTCTGTAACTTACTTTAGAAATACACATATTATGGACTTTTTAGAGTGTTTTTTTTATTTACATACAGTGCACTTTTTAGATCTAAAGCTGAATTCCTTTGGTTGTTATAATCAGTTATAAGTTTTATAACCAATATATAATATATATTGTCGATTTTTTGTACAAATTAATAACGACTTATCATACAAAAGATTTTTCATAGAATAATTTACGGGCGTTCGTGGTTTACAAATCCAAAGAAAATGCTATTTTTCTGGCTAATAAAATAGCACAAAGGTAAATAAATAATTTAAAGCTAACTGCCAGTTTCTATGATGATTTCATCAGCAGATACAAAACTTTTTTCCGGTGTACTGTCAGGCTTTCTCCCCCAGTAACGAAATCATTAATTACATTTATCTCGGAATACAGTTTTTCTTAATTTGTAATGTTTAAAAGGATATATCTGAACTTTTGTGCAAGATAGGTGCATCACACTTTGTACAGAGTTTTTACTTATGTTTTTGTAAAGTGCTTTTATTGATTTCTGGATTTTTAAAAGCCGATGAATATTTAAAATATATATCCGTTGAAGTAAAAATCCCTCTAAAATATCTATTAAATTTTAATTTTAATTTTTTATGCATTTTGCAAGTAATGTTACAAATCCTGATATCAAGTTATTAAGAAACATTTGATACATACAATAATGAAAATAGTAATGAAACAGGACTAGTTGCTCGTGCGTTAGATCAAAAATTAAATGAGTGTAAAATTTTAATTTTTAAATATAAGAAATTTCCTAGATTTCAAAAGATTTTTATAGGAAAGAAATGTTTCTAAAAAGACTCATTAGGAAAAATAATTCATTAAACATTCCTGTTAATAAAGAAAATAAAATTTTGATGATATAACCCTTAATGATAATTTCTAAAAATATTTAAAAAAAAACGTTATGATTAATAATTGGTACAGATGTTCATTATAAAACATTATAAAATACTTCAAAGTACTTTTCACAAATTTAATGGTTGCCAAGAACGTAAAACGCATCAAGGAAATTTTACACATTCGGATATTAAAGGGGGAAATCACGTTGTCAAAAAAAAATATATATATATATATAATGATTTTTCAAAACTTTCAACATGGATACATCAAATGATACAAATCAACAGCAAAAATATTTTTACACTAACACCAATCAGAATGGAAGATATCGATAAAATTATCTTGCATAAAAGCATTAGCTGTTTTGCTTCAACACGTTCACGCCGACGCTGTGAGTCACACTCGACTGTCTCAGAGTTGTCAAGTCTCCTGCTTTTTACACATCACTGTTATTTTAGAGAACATCTTGCCCCTTTAAATCGCCCAATTGTTCTAATTAAATAAAACGACATTTTCTGTATTAAAATACTGGTAGCCACAAAGTCAGAGAATTGACAGCTCTGAGACAGTCGAGTGTCACACATCGCGTTGGCGTGAACGTGTTAATGTTAGCTTTGATGCTGCTTATTTAAAAACTGATTTTTTGGAATTCCGTGAGCTCTCATTTTAAAACGAATCATCACAGAGCATTGAACGTTTCCGCGTTACTAATTTTTAAGTGCAATTTTATCCAGAACTTAAATTTAGTCTGATTTTAGTTGCAGAAAATTGTATATTGAAAAATTAAATATATATTTTTGGTAAATATAGTGAATACGATTATAAAAGCCATTAATTATGATAATGAATTTGAATATACTTTCAAATTTACTTTTTGTGTAAAATATAGAAGAAGACTCGTAATACTATATGTAATACACTGCTAAAAACAATGAGGGGAGCACATGCTTTTAACGAAAGTACGCGAATATTTACACCGATATATAACGTAAAATAAAACATTCATAATTTAAAGCGTAGTAGAAAACATATAAAGAAAACTTCACACACAAATTAAAGTTTAGGACGTCAATAACTAGAAAAAGTAGACAAGTGCAGAAACAGGGAATTTGCAGAAACGTCTGTTTCACAGTCTCAGTTGTAAAGTTCAATTGCTCAGCTTCTGTTTTGAGAAAAGGTGACTTGAAAATGTCACAGCAATGAGATTTACCGGAATCCATGGCTTGGCGAGTTATCGGGACAGTTGAATCTGTGGAAACACAGCGACGTGTAGCGAACGCTGTTGGAGTCGCAAGACGTGTCTAAGAAAGGCTGTGGATTTGATTCCAAGACATTTGGGATAGTAGACATCGAAAAGTGCAAGGTCGGCCATGTGCTACCCTATAAACTGATGACCGATATATCCTGTTAACAGCTCGTCGAGACGGAACGGGTAATGCTACTCAGCTGCAAACACAGCACACAACACGAAGCATGTCCAGCCAAAAGTCCTTTATGCACATAAACCAATGGTTCCGTTGACCTCAAGCAACTGTACGGCATAAAGAATATGGGAAACTGAACATAGCATTTGGAAGCAACGAGTTGGAGTCAAATTCTGTTTACAGACGAGTCCGGATTCAGTCTGGATTTCACATCCGATTTGTTTTGGCATGGAGAGAAAGGACCACTCAAAATAATCCCACATTCGTTCGTGAAAGATCGCATTACAGACGAGGAGGGTTCATGCTATGGTCTGGAATCAGCATAGGTGGACGTACGGGCCTGCATATCATCCGGAATTGCACTTTGACGGTCCAAAGTTATTCAGACGAGATACTGAGACGTCATGTCTTATTTTATGTTTCAACAATTGGTGATTTCTCTTTTCCTTGCATTCTAATACCAGACCGCATACAGCTCGTGTTGTGGAGAACATTCTTAAAGTTGAAACAATATAGCGTATAAAATAGCCAACATACACTCCTGACCGGAATCCGCACGAGTATGTCTGAAATGCACTCGGACGATGCACTGCAGGGAGACTGGGGATTCCTTTTATTGCCCGGCAGTTGGAGATTGATATTCTTGAGCAGTGGAAAAGTACTCCTCGAAAACGTATCGATAATGTCATCGAATCCATGGAAAACAGGTATGCGGCAGTTTTATCTATCCGATGGGACCACACTCCATATTAAGTATCTTGCATCAATAATAAACAGTTCTTTTTTTTTTGTCATTTACATGTAATAAAATTGTTGCCATAAACCATCATTTCAAAGAATTAAAGATCTCTTGCAATTTTTTTGCGTCTTTATTTCTGTATTTCGCATTGATACACATGTTACTCTCAATTTTATGCCCATGTATGACTGTCTCGCACTCATATATTCTCTTTTTTGCTTGCTCTCCTATTTTTTTGAGCAGTGTATTTAACGTGCATCAGCAGTTGAAATTTAAAATCGCGAGAGCAAAATGAATATTTTAGTATAATAATTTTTAAAAATCCATTTTTTAAGTTATGATTTAATTCAATAATATTACTAAATATTTGTAGTTGAATTTTTTCCTAACTATAAAAATGTTAGAAATTATAGAAAACAAAATTTTATTCGTAGGTTTTAAAACTGCGGAATTTTTTATGCTATTTTAATATGGCCTTTATCCGGTTGCTCAACATGATCATGACCTTTAGCGTACTAATATTGACAATAATTCTCCTGTATGAGGACGTCTAGAATTTGTTTATAAATATATTAGCTGTAAAAATTAAAGGTGCAACTATAAAAAAATGCATCTTATATTAATATTAATATATAAAGTCCAGTCAAGGCTTCTCGTTTCGTATGAGTTTGAAACGAGTTAAAAGTTGTCCAATGATATCTATTTACGCACACAACAAGAAATGTATTCCATGAATTTTTGACGAAATAGGATATTTTGGGTTTTGAATAACTGGAACGGCAAAATATACATATTCATGAGTTCCTTATTTAAAATACAAATTTGGACATGTTACAAGAGCTTTATATTTCTACCTTTAATTTTTTCCAACGTACTGTGCGTCCGTGTGCACGTGCAAGTCTGAATCTGTTTAAATGTGCGTATGTAAAACATTTCAATTTGATGCTGCAAATTTATCGTAAATAGAGGATTCAAGCATTTATTTTTTTGTCTTGAAGTTATGCAGCAGTCGGAGTCAGTAATAATAAGCTCGAAGTTGCAGGAGTCGTTCGGTAGCCTCAGGGCACAAAGCCTACCCTTCCCGGTTTTTGGTGTCTTTTATTTGTGTAATTTCCCTTTTAAATATGTCCGGTTTGAATTTTTGATTTTCTTTTCAACGTTGCTTCCGCTAGAGTCTCTTATATTCGGGACGTGGCTGGGGTCTTATGCGCCTTGCTTCCGCAAAAGAGTCGGGATAGAGTAGAAGAATAAAGGGCTGTTGACGAAAATGGGCCGCTCGCCGCGGCGGTTACTGAATTTTACTAATGAATTACCTGTTATTATTACTGAATTACCTGTGTATTTTTGCTATACTGGGTTTGATTGCGATTGCTTAGTAATCACCAAACAAAATATTAAGTTGCGAAGAAAAAACATAATATAAAAGTTAAATTAGCAATCGTATGATTCAAACTGGGATTGCTAGTTATCCCTAAAATATTTTAAACATTTATCGTCTTCGGTCCCTGGGGCCGAACCTTGCCCCTGGGGGGACCTCTGTTCTATTCCTTATAAAAAACTAAAATGTCCGATTTTTTTACATTTTCACATCCTATCTTAGTTTTTTTCTGTCATTTACGATGTCACTTAGTTTGGAGAAAACCAACAAATAAGCACTTGTATTATTACTTTAGTTTCGGAACGGAAGAGGTTATAGCATTACCCAGGAGGTAACTTATTTTTTTCTCATTAAGGTAACAATATCTGTCAGTTCTATGAAAGTTTCCAAAATATTAAGTCTATAAGAGTTTAGTATATCGAAATTAAATTCCAGGAGAATATTGAATGAATTTAGACAAATATTTTTAAAATATATAAATTTAATCAAAACAACCTCTATGATAACATAATACTCCAGTAGCAAATGATAATCACATAACTTATAGAAAATGTGTAAACGAAGAACATTGAATTCCAAGACCGCTTTGGTTTTATTGGTGGTTGTTTAGAAAGAAAAAAAAATCCCTGCCGGCCCGGCCTACAGGCGGAGGTAGATTTTGAAGTTAACTATATATTAATTGCACAACCAAAAACTAAATCATGATTAGATATAAATCATCTTTGACAGTTTTATCTGGCCGCTTTTCACGAGTTGTTATTTCATTTTTATATAATAGCTCGTTTTATCAGAATCATGTTAAGGCGGTATTAAAAAAAAAAAATACATTCCATGCTCAACAACTCGAAAATTTCTGGCACATTTTCAGATTCATTTTTAATAGAAAAAATATGAAACTTGCTGACGGGACTTTTGAAAAGATTTATAAGCGACCTGTGTTTTTATTTTTCTTTCAATTAATTGAAACTTTATTAATAAACAATTATTTTCTAAGTAGGGCAATATTTTTCATTTCTAACACAATCGCTTCGGGAAATTCTGTTCAAAATGCCCACATTGACATCATTTTTGAAATATATTCTGTCTCTATCAAAGAATCGATCCTATCGGTACATTATATAGTTTCTTTAGAAGAGAATCTATCAATTGGATGCGCTTGAGAGCAAAAATGAATTTAAAAAAGGAAGAAAATAAGCAGTTTGAATTTCAATACACTCTTAATAAGATGATTTTTTTATTCAACCGCTATGTATTTTTAATTTGTTTTTGCTGTAAGAATTGGTCCTATCAAAAACTTGTCGATATAAATGTTGAAGACAATATTAAGAAAATATATGATAAATTCATGGGGATTTTATATCTTGTGAATTGACGGAGTTATGGATTTTTTTTCTTCTTCAACTCCCCCCAACCCCCTTTTTTTTGTTTTCATGTTTTATTTTCTTCTTGCGGCACGAAATGGTCTTATCAAAAACTTGTGAATATAAAAGTTGTAGATAATATTAAGGAGATGTATAATAAAATTAATTGGAGTTGATATCTTGAGAATTGACGAAGTCAGGAATTTTTTACTCCCAAAAACCCAATTTTTTGCGCCTTTTCAGCCCATTTTTAATTTTATCAAAAATCAGTGATACATAAATTTTTGGTCCTATTTTTAGAAGTAATAAAAACTTTAAACTGATTTGATATGTACAAAAATTAAGAAGTCATGGGGGTTTTCCGGTATTAATAAAACCCCTCCCTATTTCCATTCCATTGGTACGATTTTGCCCATTAACGAACTTGAACGAGTTTTTATGCCCCTTGATTTTATGTAACAGTTTGGAAGAGATTTCTGCAGTTATCGTGTCCAGAATAAAGTGATATATATATATATATATATATATATATATATATATATATATAGAGAGAGAGAGAGAGAGAGAGAGATAGATAGATAGATGGATGGATAAAGTTTTTTACTGAGGGTGGTTTTGGATTCTAGGGGTCATGATCGGAGTAGATCTGCAAATTTTTTTCAGAAATTCCAGCATAGGAACGACGCCAATAGATACTATTTCATACGAAATCTACCTAAAACAAGAAGGTGCCGCAACACACTACCGAAGGACAGTCAAACAGAGAAAGTGCCGTTTAAACTTATATGCGTACTAAAGCTTCGACAAAAATAATTAAAACGCACTCCCTGAAAAATAAGGAAATGGGTTTATTTCAAATATTTCAAGATAGAATTAATTTTCTTAGTGAACATCTAATAAAACAGGCGTAGAATGTTATAATTTCGCTGAGGAAAAAGTAAAGCAAATGTGTTTTGTGTTCCAATAGGCAAATGTAATAGAAAAGTAATATATCTCTCTATTCTAAAAAAAAGTAACTACCGCTGTCACCGCCGCCGCCGCCGCCGGTTTTGAATTTTTTGTGACCGGAGGTCTTTCTTCGTTAATATTAAGAAAAATAATGCATACAAAAATATGAAAATCGGTAGTATTATACAGAAATGTTTGATAAACACGCTGATGCAGACAGTTTTCAGATCGAAGAATTATTTTAAGAGATATTTAATGCTAAAGTTAGACAAAATCGTTCCACTAAAAAAGTTTTATAGGAGCAAAAACTGTTCATAGGAATTTAATCATTTTTAGATCATTTTATGCGTTAGAATTTGCCGGAGTGCAGATTGCATTAATTTTTTTTATTTTGACTCATTTTTTGAGGTTTTATTTCTATTTTAAATTCAGATTTTCAGCATTTCTAGAGATATTTTTAACAGATTTTAGAAAGTGATATTAATTTAAACTGTTGCCAACTGTATAAACAGCGGAAGCAATAATGTTTGCTTCAAAAAAAAAAAAAAAAAATATTTATACGTGTAAATAAATTAAAAATTTATTTACACGTGACTATTATAAACAGAAAAAAACATTTGGAATTAGAATTAAATAATTATGTACAAAAAGCAGGAACTTATTAAAAATTATGTCATAAAAACTATAATTACACGTGAATTTTAAGAGAGAAAGGAATTTGTAAAGCAATAAATTTATTAACATGCGTTAGAAGTCTTAAATAGGAGAAATTACGTCATATTTACGTCACATTACAGTTATTACATAAAATGAACACAAAATAATATTGCAAAACGGTTTAAATTTAGAAATTGCGCTAGACATTTATTTGATATTTTAAGAGGATACTTTTCAACTATTTTTGTTAGGAAAGCGCAAATAATATTTAATTTCTAACACAAGCATTTTCACGTAAATATTAAAAAGAGAAAGAATAGTTTGGTCAAAATTACGTCAGATTAAAAACGATTCATTTAAAATGTCTCATTTAAAAGAACTTTCTTTTCACTTTGTTAAAAAATACCAGGAGACAAAGACTCTGTTTACTTAATTCATTTTATATTAGCTTATTTTGAAATGTTGTTACACGTGTCTACGTCATCAAGTTATTTTTATTTCAACGTTTTATTTGTATTTTTATTAATGTTGTACTAATTTATTTGTTTTTTCGTTATTTAAAATAAAAATTATGTCAATTTGTATAATTTGGCGAGTGGTTTGGCGATTTATATAATTTGGCGAAATGGGTCGACGGGATAATCAAGTAGTACCGCAACGGATTTGGCGTTAAAATTCCCCAATCAAAGAGAAATGAATAGAAATACGCTTATAGAGAGATCGCCACTGGTTTTTAAATTATAATTCAATCTTTCGAAATCTTTTTAAAGCCGATCAAAATAGCGTGCATTTAGAGTCTACGGTGTCTGGACGGGGGTTGGCGAGCGTAGCTCGTAGGGGGCCGAGCCCCCTAGTAGTTTAAAAAGTTACATATAATATTACCTCTGTTTATAAAGGCTATCTACCTTTTGACCAATGATAATGCTACATAAACGCCTCTGGATCTTTCTCATTGGCCAGAAAATGTATTTGTGTGTGTGTGTGCGTGCGTGCGTGTATGTATCGCATCTTAAACGAATAGCTTTATTTTGTACCTATAAATGATTGTGTATACCTATTTTATCCAGATTTGTCTTTTCTACGATGTTTTCCTGGATATAAAATGTCTATGAAAACTATGAACAGATCGGAAATTATTATTTAAATATTTTAATCATCTAAAACTTTTAATTTAATTTTTACTTGTAGGTTTTTTAGGAATTTCATTAGCTACATAAAAACATTGTGTAGCATATTGAAGTCTGGTATTTTCTTTCTATTTTTCGTTTTATGTAAATGCTCGGAATAAAAATTTCACGATATAACTTGATAACAATTTGTTTGTAAATAAGTTGTTTTAATATACCTTTATTATATTTGGTTTACTTTTCCAGAAATGACATTTAATATAAATTTCATTCAAAGTGTCTATCCAAAATCCACGATTTTTTAAAATATATATTACCTTTTAAAATTAGCTTTACACTACCGTAATGAATATGTTATTGAATTATGTACTGGGCTTTTATCATAAGTAGAAATATAAATATTTTAAAATCATTTCAGTTTTAAAGTTTAATCAAATTTTAAATTAACGGAAAATCCTTTAGAATAGTAAATTTAATTTAAAATGAAACTGTCAAACGGACATTATTAAATTCTATTTTGTTTGAATATTTTTATGATTATGTATGCATGATTATGTATGCATAAATACATATGTATAAATTCGGAGTACCTTTTGTCTGGATTCCAATGCATCATTTTAAAACAAGTTTAAACGAAACTTATTAAGCTTATTAAAGGAAACTTTGCTCGCGACTGCTATGAAAGAGATATTCAATTATAAATTCAAGATTTTTTTTTTCAAGGAGGTAATGAGATTTGGTTTGTATTGTTTGTATTGAGTTTTTGGATAAGTCAATATTTTCCTTTCTGATTGAATTTATTATCTTAAACTTGCTGAATGTTGAATTACTAAAGGATAAACACTGATAATTTAAAGTGACGCAAAGCTTTATAAATCCTGTAATTTATTTGTTGAAGGCTTCTTTCGAACAGGTAATCTGCTGAAAGAATATGAATGATGATAATGAACACAAATTTCACTATTATTATCCATGGATCCTTTAAATCTGCATTTAAAGAAAACTTATTTTTGTCATAGAATTTGGTAACATGTTTAGAATGAAATATTAACTTCTGCTACGGCTATTTATTTTCATAATTTTAGTTTCAGTATATTCGGAAATAGAGGGTGTATGTGTGTATATTTTTGCACTGCATTTTCGACGATATCTGTAAAAATACAGTACCTAAAATTAAAAGAATATTATTTTTGAGTTCACCGTTACAAAAGTTTTCACACAATACCCCACACGATATACGAAGAAGAGATTTTGTTTTTCAAGTAACTTAGTTATCCCTTCTAAAATTTTCATATTTACAGGGTGTCCCAGAAGTAATGGTACAGGTTTTAAGGGGAGGTAGGGGACATCACAAGGATTCAGATTTGCGTAGCAACTCAGGCTCGGAAACGCTCCCCTGGCGCGGTAGTGACGACATAAAACACAAGAAAGACAGGATACGAATAAGAGGAGAAAGCATGTTTATTATCCTTAGTACATCAAAAAACTAAGAAGAAAGAACATCAAACGGACAACGATCGTTATCAAAGTAGTTGTTCAATATTACGACCGCAGGCCGTGATGCATGGAAGATCTAATGTTCTTGAAAATACTGGGAGTGACCCGGACTTCCCCAGCAGCTGCCACGATGCGTAAAACAAGTTCCTCAATATTTTCCAGCATTGTCCGGGCATTTTTGCAGTACTGTGAATAATAAACATGTTTTCTCTCCCTGTTCGGGTCCTTTCATTCTTATGTTTTGTGTCGTCACTACCGCGACAGGAATGCGTTTCCGACCCTGGGTTGCTATGCAAATCTGAATCCTTGTGATGTTCCCTACCTCCCCTTAAAGTTTGTCCCATTATTTCTGGGACACCCTATATATTTGTGAATCTTTAAAAATATATAAATATGTTGATCAATAGCCTTTATTACTTCCGCTAATTTGAATTTTCCACGTTCCATAGTTTACGTGTTAAATGACTGTGAGAGACAGACACAGGAGTGATCTTATAATGGTTTCCCTTTTTTAATTTTAAAGTACAGAACCCCCAAAAACAGAAAGATAAAAGATTAAAATGGGGTGAAACAACCTAGTTATTGATAACTAATCATTAATTCATATTTCTACAAAAATCTAATTGAAATAAGAATTTTCTTGTAAAAATTCTGCAAAGTAGTGCGAAATTTGTCTTAATTATTACAACTTATTTTTCAGTTATTATTTTTTCATAAAAGAAATGTGTGGCTGGAGTTATTAACCATACTTATGAAAAAAAAAAAGATTTAAAGTACAAGTAATAAAAAGTATAATTTTTCACATTATGTTTCTACAATAATTTATTAATGTATCTCTACTAAAGTTGTAATACAGATTTGAACAAGAAATTATCCTTAAGTTGTCAGCTGGGGGTTTCATCATAATTGTTAAAATATTCCTGATACGCGTTAAATATTAATACGTATTAAGTTTATATATATATATATATATATTTAAAATCATCGTTGAAAGTCTTACTTTAAATATTCTCATAAGCGAAACAAAATTTCCTAACTCTGATCTCCGAAGTATTTTATCCCTGAATTTTATCTGCGTTTTAATAAGGGGAATAATAATATTAGAAAATTATGGTGGTCAAAATACGTAATATATGACAACTATTCCCTGAATGTTTATCCTTTCGTCCTATTTACTTAGGCTGTGGAATTTTGCTCACTTATGGGTGTTTGAAATTTAAATATTCACGTTACAAATACGCATTGCCCAAAAATATTTTCATATTAGTTATTTTTTTTTAAATTAGCTATATGATAACTGTTTTTGAATAAAACATTAATATTTAGAAATTTAAAATAATAGCACTCCTAGAAATTTAGAATTGTATGGTGTACAAAATATATAGTGGGGGGGGGGGGGTTTGTTGTGTGAATAATATTATTTGTTCATAACCGTGAATTTTCTCCAAAATTTTAGTCTTTCAAATATCACAACTCTTATTGATTTTAAAATATGTTAAGCCGTAGAAAATTTTAGATATTGAAGTTTTTGAAATAACTAGTAAATACTAACAAAATATTTCGTCCTATTCGGACCACAATATGGACAATAATATTGTCATTTTAGAAATAAATTAAAGTTATGTCCCTTAAAAAAATAAATAAAATAAAATAAAATAAAATAAATAAATAAAAATCTGTCCAATGACTTGGAATTGTTGTGAAAATTTTTAACAGTGTAAATATACACATTTGCATTATTTATATAGATCTTAAAAAAAAAAAATAATAATTACAGTATTTCGATAATCATCACGGCCATTTCAAGTACAAAAATTATGGAACTGGATTTAACTCCTTGAATGACGTTATTGAATGGGATATATTATATGTACCAATTAATTTTAATTCACAAATGTCACATTGGAACCAGCATTTTAAAACTAAATTGTGCATTACATACACAAAATATTATATATAAATATTACATACCAAATAAAATGAAACTCTTTCAATTAATTTTATATAAATTTTCTTGTAAATCCAATCAATTGTCAATCAATCATTTTAATATTTTAGCAACAGACGTAGCTTGCCCCTGAAAGGGTTACAGTGTAAACCATGAGGCAATAGCTTTAGTATATCATAAGCAGAAATACACACAAAAACATAAATAAAAATCAATGTTTTAAAATATATAGGGAATTACTAAAATCTCTACAAATTAAAGTCAGAGTGTTTGAAATACCTTAAATTCGTACGGACATTTAAAAAGGTAAAGAACAGCGATTCTCCAAGATTATTATTCTAATAAGTGATGCCTTAAAATAGAAATGTCTGTATCAGCTGTAGCGTCGGCAAAGGTCACACTATCTAAATGAGATACAATGATATTGTATAGAACCTAAAACATACTCTTATTAAAACAATAATAAGATAGGACTGACAGTAGAGCAAGCAAAAATTACAAAACGAAAATTACATTTAGATCCAACTAACCCTCAGCGTTGCCAGTGGGCTACTTTTTAAAAAATTCAGAGTTCTTGATTGGCACTACTTTTTTGTAATTCTAAAATTCCCCCTCTTTCGCATTAATTCATATGGCATAGAATAATGAGAATTTTACTACTATCTTTCAAAAAACTGGTGCCAATCAAGAAATCTGAATTTTAAAAAAGTAGCCCACTGCCAACATTGCGAACCTTCAGAATAACTAAATGCAAATCTACTAGTTAAAACTCAACTTAAACAAAGACAAACATCTGCTCAAAATCGCACCTGAGACTTCTTCCACGTGAAAGAATCATTAATGCGGAAATGCATTAATCCAAACAATTCAAAATTATCTCAAATACCTATGCTAACCAGAAACCCATGGATTCAGAAAATCATTTTATTTATATTTAAGTAGAATAACTTCTAAATTTATATTAAGTAGAATAACTTCTTCCCTAAAGGTAAACTGCAATATTGCCGGAACTAATTTCCTTTCTTATCCTTGTCGATCGTCGACACAAAATGGCGTGACTTTTGAATTAAAGTTTTCGACATTGAACTGCCTCATTGATCATTTTGGGGAGATGCGACTAATCCGTTCTTTCAAACTTCCTTACTCGTATTCTTACTTTGACAGCAAACACAGTAAACTAATTTGTATAAAACCTTACAAAAATTCACGACAAAACCCAGATTCAAAGAGGCGCCATCATACTTGTGGAAGCCAGAAAAACAGTCGATATAGTTCTTTCCTCGCACAAGATGTCAGGAGTCAAACAACACGCTCACAATCTGGACTCAATTCTTAAAAGTATCTACATACTGCCACACATTAATTTAAATGCAATCACAATTTAAAATTTTCTACGTGTTCAATATGTTTTAACTTAATTCTGTGTCGTTTTTTGCTTTTCTACTATGAAAATCATCCCTTAAGTTCTAAAGTAATATAAATTTAAGTTTTCATTTCAAAGGAAAACGAGAAGGAAAAAAAATTCATAAACCGTATTTATCTTTCAGAAACATAAAACACAATTTGGTTACAAACAATTTTTGAAGAGTTTTCATTTTCAATTGTTTGGTTTTTTATATAAATTTTTCTATTATACAAACTTATTTTTCAAAGCTTATAGAGATTATACTTTCGTTACATTTTCTAGTTTATTTCAAATATTGCTTTTAATATTATATTTCCATAAATGATATTTTATAAATTCTGTAAATTTTCGAAATAAGACTTTGTTTAAATTTTCATTTCAATTTAGTAAATTCACTTTTGTTCCACATAAATATCATTATTTATCGTTATAAAATTCTATTTTATATCAAATGAATTTTCTTTTCATCTCATAAGAACCAATTTATATTATATATATTTTGTTTTTCCTTTAAAAAATAAAATAGAACATAAAATTTTTTTCAGGAATAATAATAATACTCGATGCAAATTCTTTTTTTTTTTTTACTATACAAGCTCTGTTCCAGATTAATACATCCATAAACATTGTTTTAATTATTTATAAGGAGCAGTATTTGATACTAATTTTCCGTATTTCCATTTATATTTGTTACAGTTTATGTGTTCATATATTTTAATTTTTCTCTAGTGTTAAATTTTGGAAATGAACATCAAAGTTTGTTGGGCTTACACTTATACTATTGCCTCAATGTGTAATTACATATTAGATTGTTCAATATCAAGTCACATGTGAGAAACATAAGCACTAATTTTAAGAGTAATTGATAGTGTACTGCAAGGCATTGTTTTCACATATGTTTAAGACATTTCCAGGTTTCATTCCACATATATGTTATAATATAGTTCGACAATGATATTTTATAAACTTTACATAACTATTGTAAATTAAATAATAATAATAAGAAATATTTCATAAATTTTCCATTTTACACCATTACGCTAACGCAGTTATCATCGATTTCTTAAATTATAATTTCTCTTCAGCATTAATATTTATAATTGAATTTAGTTTTTTTAATCTTTTAATTTTAATTAAATAATGTGTACTTATCTCTCAGATTTCATGAAAATTTTAGCTTAAAAAAATCCGTTGCTGAAGCATGCCTTTTAATAAAAAGAGTAACAAGAAAGGCGATATAACTTAGTATACTATATGGAAAAATATAAAGTTTCTGGTTGCGTTTAACAGCTATATATACATACACTATATGGCCAAAAGTGACAGGTCACTTGCGATTTTAGATATTTTGTTAAATATCTAGAAAAATGCACGAAAGGAAATGTTTCAGGAATTAACCTGAAACTGCAGGTGTGTAAATAGTATAGTACAAGTCATATATTTTCGTAAAGATTTTTTCCCGAAACCCCATATGGGGTAGTCAACAAATTGAAAAAGAACGAATATCTTTTGGATAACCATGTAAAAACCGATGAAGCAAAAGCGTTCAAACTCGAAATTATTAATAAGTGGCTTATTTTAATACACTGTGTTCATTTTTATGATGATAGCATGTATACTCGTAAAGAAATTAAGGTTTTTATACAAACAGTTCCAAATTTTGCCAAGTTTTTTGCTTATAATTTGCAGAGTTCTTAATATAAAAAAAAGTTATTTTCAGAAAATATGACGAAAAACATTGTGCACAATACTCTGTATTCAGAATTTAAAAATAATAAAAATTGTATGAAAAATAAGCAGGTTTACTAAACAATGTTTCACTGCGCACGCGCGAATGCAATCAAAATATAATGTGCATAATATATTAGCTAAATGTATAGAAAAACTTTTGTAAAAGCCTCAAAAACATAGTTTGAAAAGTCTGATAATAATCGTTTATAGAATTAGCTCAAAAACAGTTGTTCTCAAAATGAAGCAAAAAGATGAGGGGTTGTATCCATATATCCATTGATTAGTGCCATTATAGCATACACAATATTCCTTTTGGGAATAACGGATTTTGTGCTTATTCTATCGACGATTATTATCAGACTTTTCAAACTATGCTTTTAAAACATTCACAAAAGTTTCTCAATACATTTAGCTAACGCATTATGCAAATTATATTTTGATTACGTTCGAGCATGCGCAGTGAATCATTATTTAGTAAACCTGCCCTTTTTCATACAATTATTATTATTATTATTATTTTCATTCTGATTGCAGGGTATTGTGTACAATGTTGTTTGTCGTATTTTCTGAAAAGAACTTTTTTTTATATTAAGAACTCTGCAAATTATAAGCAAAAAACTTGGCGAAATTTGCGACTGTTTTTATAAAAACATTAATTTCTCTACGAGTATACATGCTATCTTCATAAAAATGAACACAGTGTATTTCAATAATGCACTTATTAATAATATCGAGTTTGAACCCTTTTGTTACATTAGTTTTTACATAGTTATCCAAAAGATATTCGTTCTTTTTTCAATTTGTTGACGGTCCACAATGGGGTTTCGGGAAAAATATTCGCGGAAATATATGACTTATACTATACTGTTTACACACCTGCAGTTCCAGGTTAATTCCTCTTGAATTTTTCTAGCTATTTAACAAAAACGTCTAAAATTGCAAGTGACAGGTCACCTTTGGCATTATAGTGTATATACCATAAGTTGCTGTTTAATCAATCTTTTATGTAATTTAATGTTACTCATAAATAATATATTACTTATGTTCAGAGATAATCGTACATACAATTTTCACATTATACGCTAGTTTGTTAGTTGTGGAATCCTTTAAATTTCCATAGGTATATTCCATACAATTTCAACATTATACGCTAGTTTATTTGTTTTTGGAATCCTTTAAGTCTAAATTCCATTTTGCATTAAGTTGTGAAATTAACGTAGGGTAAAGACAAGAATATAACATATTCTTTACCCTAAATATTGTATAATATTTCGTCCCCTCTCCTAATTTCGTTCCCCTTAACATCTACGCTTCTGCGAAAGTGGCGCCACTTATGACGCAAGGCACAGAGGACGGAAGGTAAAATGGGTCAGTGTTAAAAGTTGCGTTTACCAAGGCGCATACATAAATTAAAGGCGGCGAATTTCCTACTTTTAGAAGACCTGAGTTCTTATTACGTCGTTTGTAGAACGTTATTTACTGTACTGTAAGTATTTATTTCTTATTCATTGCATGTATTTTACCTTGGTAAGATGCTGACGGTATCATACAATGAGTTTTAGGACGCTCAGTTCATCTTACGGGAACTGAAGCTCCGTCATATTGGGATGTAGCGTGGTCCCAATTTCGTTCCCCTTGCAGCTGTTATCTTCGTCCCCCCGGGGGGGGGGGGGGCGAGCGAAATTAGGAATGCTTTTTCATGACATTTTTTGAACTTTTTACCTCATGTTTGGATGGCTAACGTTTCGTTATGTTATTCTTCACCTGATACTTAGTACATTTCTTTGTGCCTTACTTTAATGTAAATTAAATTACTTACTAATTTAGAAATAAATTTTGATTCAGTTATAAGTTAAGCCTCGGCGTATTGGATTTTTTTTTTTGAGGGGGGGGGGGGCGAAATTCGGCCATTTGTTTCTTCTATATTTTTAAGATACTTTTGAAAAAAACTATTTTTGCATTGTTAAAATTTGTTGTACAATATTTGCCTATGTTTTTATGTGCGTGAGTAGCGTCCAAATTTGGTAGATTTTCGCTGAAACTTACAATTTCCAAGGGCCTAAAAGTGACTGGGGGACTCTAATAGGGCATCTGCCCTATATGTTTGTTGTTTTATATTTATACAGAAGTTTCATTTTCCGTTAACTTTTGCAAAAATGAAGGTTGTCTGTTAAATCTATTGCGCATATATAAACGCTAATAATAAAACAATCCGATGAGATGTTACAGTAAAATTTCATTACATGTTGAAGCGTCTTAGGAAGAGTGTCTGCTTTAATTTAATCTTTTCGACTGCATCATAAGTAATATTCACAGCTCTCTCAATTTAATTTTACTCAGTGTCATTATATTGTTTCTTTAAACAATACAAGATTTTGAGATAAAAGCTTTTCATGTGACACGCAAATTTGTCACAGTCTTGGAGTTTTTAAACTTTACTTTTAATTTGAATTATGTTTTGGAAATATGCATCGATATTTGTTACCTTTATACATCTAATTCTGCGAATAATAGTTTAAGGTCAATTAATGGCTTTGAATTACTTAAAATAGTTTGTTTTTAAGAAAACAGCAAATCTATTGCATAAATGTAGATGCTAATTATAAAAGTATGATAAGATGTTGAATAACGATATTCTGGGATACTAAATCTGAAAAGATGTGGAAATACATTCTTTTGAAATATGTTTAAGAAGTGTATAGTTTGATTTTATATTCAGGTATAAGTCATGTGTTACTACGGTAATCCTTTTTTGTTTCTTAAAAACTGTTACATGAATAATTTGCTGCCGTGCAAATACACATCTAATATCCATTTGTACATAATTGAGTAATAAACCTTCGTATAATCCGTAAATGATGTTCACAGAAATACACTATTTTATTTATAAGTTATTCATTCTGGTATTTACTTTTTATAAACCAAGTTCTTAATAATTACAAAATATTACAAACTACATTTAATATTATACTATCTTTTAAATAGATTAAATAATATTAACAAACAGAGTGAACGATGTTCCATTAAAAAAACTGTGAAATATTAAAGGTATTTATTATCTATTCATATTCTAAGGATGTCAGTCTATGATTAATTATTCAAAAAAACCAACCGTATATATAATTTTAATTTTAATAATTATACTTTAAAATTAAAAAGCCATCTTCTACGGCAAAAAACGAGTTTCTATCAAAAATCAACTAGCTAGCTGTTGGTCAGTTTTGGGCCTCCTTGGTTACAAAGCAAAAAAAAAAAAAAAAAAAAAAAAAAAGGAACAACTTTTAAAATAAAGACTACTGAAGTAAGTGTTAATACCTCGTACCGGAAGCACTGGGTACAGGTCACAAGCGTGATCGTTTCTTCTGGACGTTGAATATTAATGTGTAATACATTGTGAAATTTTTTCGTCGCTCTAAGTCTTATGAAGAATGACAAGATAAAGTGATACTCTAGTAAACATACTTCGAAATTAAATACTAATCTGCCTCAATCTGAAAATCGCCACAGAACGGGAGTGAACATCGCTTGTACGACTTCAACGAGAATGAAAGCTCACTGAGTTATTAGTACTGTAGCGACGCCATCTCTCCCTTGCAGTATAACAAGTTTCTAGCAGGAAGCAAATGATAAGTCATTATGCGTGGTGCTATGGAACTTATCTGCTGTTCTGGGGTCTCTGATTTAATTCTTGCCAATACGATTTTGTTCCTGAAAGGTCAATAAATCCTATTTAATTCAACTAAATAAAAAGGCCAATAAACGTGCAATTTTTGCAGTGTAACATAAATGACGATTTAAATTTAAACTTAATGAAATATTCAAAACGTGAAAACAATAATAATAATAATTATAATAATCCATTTTTTAAGGTTTTCAAAATGATTTGTTTTATTGAAAAGAATACTTTTTGAAATATATATAAAAAGCACATAGTATGTCATGATAAACTATATAAGATTACATTGCGATGCAATGAGGTGGGTAGAAAAAAAGTATATTCAGCAACACTAATGTTGATAACTGTGCAACATATGATTCTTTATTGAAATTTATTTTTTAGTTTTATAGTTTGGGATATGAAGATATATTGCAAATCGAAGTGAAATTAATTTCATTTTTTATGCACAATTTTGAAGCTTTTTTTTAATTAGTTTTAATATGCAAATGAAAATACCTTGTGTTAAATAAAAATGTTTTATCATATTTTCCGTCAAATTCAATAAATATATTGTAAATAAAGACAAGAGGAAAAAAACAGATTTTTATTTTCCAGGTTTCGATTTCTATTTTATTTGATAAATATTTGTGAAAGGAATTATTTTTGAGGAAAATATATGCTATGTACTCTTATCATGTAGTAATAAACTAGTTAAGATAAAACAAAAATGCAATGAGCAGAGAGAAAGGTACTTCCGCACACGAAGACGAACCTTAATTATTATGTGAAACACAGTTTTTCACTTCTATTTACCTGTTGTTCGTAGGAATTTTATTGGAAATGTAAGCATTGTGGAATAACTTTAAAGTAAGTTTTTGAAGAGAATGCACTATTTAAGTCAAAATTATTATATATAAATTCTTGCAGTATGTTTTTTTTTTTTTTTTAAATAGGTATTATTGATAAAATAAATCAACACTTTTAAAAAATTCAAAGAACTGTTATTGTGTCAAAGATGCTAGGCAAGATTACATAAAAAAAGCAAAAAAGTATGACAAAATAGGATTAAACAGTGACATAAATTTCGGTTACAATGTGAACAAGAACGAAAAATGTTGCGAATAGTATGGATTGTGAAACACTTTACAAGACATTCAGAATGCTGTGTAACAAAACTTCAGTGTTTATTAAAGGAAAAGGTTCTAAATATGCAATTTAGAAAATGCATAACGCATTTGAAAACCCAATTTCTGTAAGTACCATGAATAATCCCGGAAAATAATCTAAAATTTTTGTGGAACCCTGCATATGATCGATAGAATAAATATGCGTAATCAGTGTAATAGAATACATATGCGTAATCGATAAAATATGCGTAATCAGTGCCATCAATTTGGGTTACAATGTGAACAAGAACGAAAAATATTGCGAATAGTATGGATTATGAAACACTTTACAACACATTCAGAATACTGTGTAACAAAACTTCAGTGTTTATTAAAGGGAAAGGTTCTAAATATGCAATTTAGAAAATGCATAACGCATTTGAAAACCCAATTTCTGTAAGTACCATGAATAATCCCGGAAAATAATCTAAAATTTTTGTGGAACCCTGCATATGATCGATAGAATAAATATGCGTAATCTGTGTAATAGAATACATATGCGTAATCGATAAAATATGCGTAATCAGTGTCATCAATTTCGGTTACAATGTGAACAAGAACGAAAAATATTGCGAATAGTATGGATTATGAAACACTTTACAGCGCATTCAGAATGCTGTGTAACAAAACTTCAGTGTTTATTAAGGGGAAAGGTTCTAAATATGCAATTTAGAAAATATATAACGCATTCGGAAACCCAATTTCTGTAAGTACCATGGATAATCCCGGAAAATAATCTAAAATTTTTGTGGAACCCTGCATATGATCCATATATTCGTACGCAAATTGCACATTTTACTAAAATTTAGTTCAATTAAACTCATATTTGTGTTGATGTTTTCCATTCAGAAATTACCGTCAAGAAACGAAAATGTTCTTGGGATCTTGTGTGTAGCCCTGTATATTACTTATAGAAAGTATATAAAGCAATTAACGTGCGGATTTTTTTTTTCTTTTAAAACGCGCATCACAACTGAAAACGCATTTCCAGCAGTTAACCTTGGTAGGCAGTACAGTAGCAAAATACTGTGTCCATATAAATGAACGGTAAATTATATGGACACCAGATTCTACAGAAAGCGTTTTGTAGTACAAATCATTGACATAACAAATTTCAATATTTTTAAAACATTGTAGTATCACTAAGGTACACCGCATGCGATTTTTATCCATAGGCCTAACTGTAACGGAATTATTTTGAATGCCCCTGTAAATGAACCGTAAATACTTTATTTTCAATACATGGTATGACGCAGTAAACACCAATAACATACATCAATTTCACTTCAATCTGACTATATTTAAGCGAGTAAAGGCACGGACAGAAAGCCAGACATGCAGTCAGACAAACCTAATTCATACACTTTTCAACTATGCTGGAAAATGTTAAAATTGATACATTGTTTGTTTTTTTTTACTTTTTTTCTCAGAAAAAATACTGCAAAATTTTTGTAGTAAAATAATACCTAAGTACTTTTTGTACATTTTCAAGGAAAATCCTTTTTGCAGACAAACATGCGATAATAAATTATTATGTCATATGAAGCTACATAAGATTAAATGACAATGCAGTAAGGTGAGTTAAAAAGCATGAAATCAGCAACACCAATTTGTCTTTCATCACACAGATTATCTTATGAATATATTTCGTAAATCTAAGTTAAACAAAATGCACCTTTTATGCATTTCTTAGCAGAATTGTTACTGTTTTAGAAGAAGATGAAAGTACATAAGATCAAAATAAATATTAAAACTATATTTCTCGTAAAATTGAATAAACGCAGCAGAAAATGACAAATCTAAATAAACAAAACGAAGTTTCCTCCGATATTGCAATTTTATAGAACTGCCTTTTTCTTTTATTTCTAAAAGAAAAAAATCGTATAGACAAACGGATGAAGTTCGAATATAGTGTAAAGTCAAATAAAATAACAATTCGAAAACGCAAATAAAGGAAACCGATACACAGCTACACCAAACAAGATAACTTTGATAAACAAGATTCTTCATTTCGTATTTCGTTCTCTTCTTAGAATAATTCTTCTCTAACATTGCAAATATATATTCCAATTGCCATATTGCAAATCAAAGCGAAACAGAATAACTTAACGGATAACAGATATTTTCCACTTAAAAATAAATAATTCAGGAACTACAATTAAACCTGTATATAGTATACAATAAAAATAAAATAATAAAAGAAGAGAAATATATATATTTGAATTGCTTTATTAATGCCAATATTAAATTATTTAATGCAATGAGAAGCTTTTTTGCATTCAAATGAACTATAGCATACTAAACAATAAATACAACTGAACAGTGATTTCACAAACACATTAAAAATCTATCTTTTGAATCGCTTCTGCGATCGTCAGTAGGATAAATTGATGTTTCACATAAGTCCTGATTATTTTCTTGATGACGATCGCAGAAGGGATTCGAAACGTAGATATTTAATGTGTTTGTGACATCTCATTTTTGTTGTATGTACAATTTAGCAAGTTGTATTTGATTTCAATACATAAAAGGTATATTTTAGTGCAATTGTCCAGTATATAATTATTACTCAGATACTACTACACATGACAGGTTGATTACATGTAGAAAACAGTCGGAATCTTATCAATAGTAATTTTGATATTATGTGACCTATGATTCTTAATTGGTATGGTATTTTCAATTCCTTCTGAAATTTTCTTCAAATCAAGTAATATAAAAATTTTGTTTTTAAAGTCAATTCCTACTTAGGTCATGAAAGAAAAATTTAAAATAATCCCTGGTACAGATGTCATATTCGCCCCATATTGGCGCGATTTTTTTCTGTCGCCAATATCATATAGGAAACGGGTACTTAACTTGCGCTAAAGGGCTTGATGTGGTAACCCGGATTATGTTGTTTATGCTGTTGATGTTTTCGCCAAATTGGCAACCGAAAAAAAATCGCGCCAATATGGGTCGACTATGACATCTGTTCCTAATCCCTTAAGCTAATATTAGTTTTTGTTGCATTAAAATATCTCAATTTGTTGGTTTTCTATAAGCAAGTAGGTTTACAATGGAAGTCTATGGGAATTTGGCGAAACATTAGAGATATCGGCAAGTTGGCGTCACTTTTGGCGACTAAATATTATAGCGACTAAATAATTATGGCGACTAAATAATGTAGTATATTGGTCACTAAATTTGGAATATATCGCCAAGATGACGACATACTTGGCGGTATTTGGCGACAGAACAGGTTCCCCACTATGGTAACCCCCCTTATAGATATTAAGATGCATTAAATGCTGTTCAATAACAAATGGTCGTCATTTTGTCTCCCATATAAAACTAAAATTAATTAATTAAAATTTAATTAATGAATTAATATTTGAAATATTTTAATAAAAATTATAGGAAAGAAAGAAAACTACGATGTTTGTAAACAACCAAAGGTCGTAAGTTTTGAAAGATTTATTATTTATTTATTTGTTTATTTTATATTTAACCATATTTCCTTATTTACATTTGTCGTATTACTGTTATTTTTTATTAGAAAAGAAAATATTTACATTTGTTGTTTTATTTAAAGTTTATTTACATTATTTATTATGATTATACAATGAATCCATGTATAAATTAGTTGTCCCTCTTTTATGTTAATGCGATCGGGATTTTTTAAAAACTCTAGTGATAAAATGAGTGAAAGTGAAGTAAATATCATCTTCTTTGACCCAGGGTTGGAGATGAATATACAATCCTGGATGAAACATTTTGATCAAGCATGCGTTTCTGATATTTTATATATATATATATATATATATATATATATATATATATATATATATATATATATATATATATATATATATATACCGGGTGTCCCAAAAAGGACTGACTGATTTTAAAATTCAATAACTTCCAAACGGTGACAGATATTAAAAAAATTCTTAGAGGAGGGTTATGCATGAAGTCAAAAGTTTTTTTACAGTGATTTTCGATTTTAGATCGATTTACAAACAATAGATGGCGCTGCGATCAATAGAGGCTAAATTCAGGCTCGATTTTTGGTACTTCGCGGCCCGGATAATACATTTCCATCTCCTTTTTCTGCATGGAACAACAGAAAGGACCAAAACTCGAGCCTGTATTTAGCGACTATTGCTTATAGCGCCATCTATTGTTTGTAATTCGAACTAAAACGAACTGCAAGATTTTTTTAAATATCTGTCACCGTTTGGAAATTATTGAATTTTAAAATCAGTCAGTCCTTTTTGGGACACCCGGTATATATATATATGTATAGGGAGAGTGGGAACTAGTAGTGGGAACTGAAAAAAGATAGTTACATTTATCCACAATTTTAAATGGAAATAGGGCAACAAGGCGAAAGAAGAAAAACAAAAACTAACTACATTTCATACAATATTCCATATTATTTCTAAAAGAAAAGAATACTTTTACAAATGAAAGCAAATAATAACTATTGGGCCAAGGGTAATATGCAAGGTTAAATGACAATCCAATACGTCCAATAAAAGCAACTGATACCTGCTAACACCAATTTTACTTACTTTGTGAAATTCGAATCTATACTGGAACTGATATTGTACTTTTTTTTTTCTTTCTGGTGGTATATTTCAAAGCAATGCGAAAATAAATATCTTATAAATATACTAGTAACGAATATTTTCGTAATATAAAAAAGAAAAATAAAACAGTTAAGTTGAAAAAAAAAAAATTAACGCAATTACATGAAAATTCTTACTGTAAATATTGCTCTCCTTAATATTATGAATTATTTCATGTTATAAAAGCAACACAATATTAAATGAGAAAAATATGACATGAGTAAAAGAGCCTGATACGCGCAATACCAACATTTATTTTGATACGAAACATGTTTTTTGATTGATATTTATTTTTTCTATCTTAGATATCTATTCTGAAGATATTTTGTAAACCTAAGAATAAAAAGATGACTTAGTAGCAATTTCTTTTCAATGACTAAGATAAAATAAAATACATAAATTTAAAGGTAAATAAATGTTTAGAAGCAAAATTGTTATTTTTTAAATATCCCTTTAGTTAGTGCACAGGTTTATTATTTATTGAATAATTGTGTAACAGCAATCTATATGAGTACTTCTTTTATTTTTATCATCTTTCATCTTGTGTTCTGTTTTCTGCGAGTATAAAAACAAACTGAAGAATTATAATGCTTTGAAATAATTATTTTACCATATTTTCTTGTATCTTGTTTAAATAAATTGCAAAATTGAAACAGTAAAAGAAGTACGTATATAAATATCTAAATTTAATGTCTTAAGTTTGAAGAAATATTATTAACAAATAAAAACAAATATTTCTATTTAAACGTTTTATCATAATTTGCCTATTTTAAATTTAAATATTTACTTTTTATTTAATTTACAAGCTCAAATCTTTAACTATAATAACAGTTTGTTTAACTTTTTCATTACTTCTATATAATACATTTCTCTCTCTGTATTAA